>CM044005.1:19431775-19744519 GCA_024085815.1 Flaveria linearis | reverse complement strand
AATTGAGTCTCTTGGTTCCTCATTTGGTTACTCCATCATCTTGATCTATCGAGAAGTACATTGGAGGTCTCCCTATGCAGATTCAAGATACCGTGTGGGGTAGAAACCCTACAAACTTGGAGGATGCTATCCGTCTAGCAGCACAGCTAACCGACAATCATGTCAAGGCTGGTTCTTTAACCAGAAAGGGTGACAAGAAGAAAACCGAGAAGTCTCCCATCGAAACAACCAAGGAAGACAAGCCCGGATCTTCTAAGAACAAGAAGAGGAAGGCTAGATTTCAAGTTTTGCTGTGGTTACCCTGCTGTTCCAGTTAACCAAGTCACACCGACTTACCAACCGACCCTCAATAACCAAGCACAACAAAGAAACCTTACATGGGCCTTTCCCTCAATGCAACGTCTGCAAGTATCACCATCCTACTAGTGCTCAGTGCCGTCAGTGCACCAACTGTGGTTGTTTCGGCCATACATTCAAATGGGCAAGAGTGCTGCTAAGGCTCCGATTAATGCACCAGTCCACAAACACCCTCCTGCAATTGCTCAAGGTCATGCATGCTATCAATGCGGTGATCCAACCACTTCCATAACCGATGTCCTCAGCTCATCAATACCGTGCCCGCAGCACAAGGGCGTGCTTTTAACACAATGCCCAACAAGCTCAAGCCACCAATGATGTAGTGAATGGTATGTTTCTAATCGATCACCAATATGCTTCAGTCTGTTTGATACAGAGGCCGATAAAAGTTTTGTATCTTTAGGATTTGAGCCTTTGCTTGTTAACACCCGACTAAGTTAGAGGAACCGTTTACAATAGAAATAGATGATGGAAAACCGTCATAATTAATTCTGTCATCTCAAATTTACCCTTAAACTTAGCAAGCACGAATTCTCTATCGACCTTATACCGATGCAACTTGGAAGCTTTGACGTCATCATAGGCATGGATTGGTTATCAAAGAACCAAGCCGAGGTTGTCTGCTTTGAGAAGATCATCCGGATTCCTCTTGCATCCAAAAGCGTCCTAAATATTTACGGGAAAAATCTTTCCAAAGGGCTTAAACTCATGACTTGTACCAAAGCCCAAAAGTACCTCTGCAAGCATTACGTGGCTTTCTTAGCCCATATCGTGAAAGCGGATGAGAAATCTAGGAAGATTAAAGACATTCCGATTATTCGAGAATTCCCTAAAGTCTTTCTCGAATACTTAACGGTCTTCCTCCCGTTCGTCAAGTTGAATTCCGGATCGACCTTGTGCCTGGCGCAACTCCCGTGGCAAAATCTCCTTATCGACTTGCACCATCTGAGATGCAAGAGCTTGCAAGTCAACTCCAGAGCTATCTAAAAAGGTTTCATTCGACCAAGTTCTCACCTTGGGGAGCCCCGGTTTTGTTGTGAAGAAGAAGGATGGCTCATTCCGTATGTGCATCGACTATCGGGAGCTTAACAAGCTTACTGTCAAAAACCGGTATCCCCTATCGAGGATCGACGATTTGTTTGATCAGCTTCAGGGAGCCTCTCGTTTCTCCAAGATCGACCTCGTTCAGGTTATCATCAGCTACGGGTGCACGATGATGATATTCCTAAGATAGCCTTTCGAACGAGATATGGCCACTACGAGTTTACAGTGATGCCATTCGGGCTAACCAACGCACCTGTTGTGTTCATGGATTTGATGAACCGTGTGTGCAAGCCATATCTTGACAAATTCTTAATTGTCTTGATTGACGACATTCTGATTTATTCAAAATCCAAATCTGATCACGAACATAATCTTAGTTTGATCCTTGAACTTCTGAAAAAGGAAAAGCTTTATGCAGTGCGAATTTTGGCTTATGGAAGTTCAATTCCTTAGTCATATCGTAAACGATAAAGGAATTCACATGGATCCTGCAAAGATTGAAGCAGTGAAGAACTGGATAGAACCAAAAACTCCAACCGAGATTCGTTCATTCCTTGGTCTAGCCGGTTACTACCGTCGCTTCATTCCAAATTTCTCAAAGATCGTTGTGCCCCTCACCTCCTTGACTCATAAGGACAAGAAATTCTTGTGGGGACCAGATCAAGAGAAAGCTTTCCAAACCCTCAAGCAGAAGTTGTGTGATGCCTCAATCTTGACTCTCCCCGATGGGAATGACGACTTCGTTGTCTATTGTGATGCTTTGAAGCAAGGTCTCGGTTGTGTCCTCATGCAACGAGGCAAGGTCATATCATATGCCTCGAGCAGCTCAAGACTCACGAGAAGAATTACACAACACATGACCTCGAATTGGGTGCTGTTGTTTTCGCACTCAAAATCTGGAGACATTATCTTTATGGCACCAAGTGTATTGTATTCACTAATCATAAGAGTCTCCAGCATATTTTCAATCAAAAGGAATTGAATATGAGACAATGACGTTGGGTGGAATTACTTAACGATTATGACTGCGAGATACGTTACCATCCCGGAAAAGCGAATGTCGTAGCCGACGCATTGAGTCGCAAGGATTATGTCATGCTTCAAAGCGTTACTAATCAAAACGACCTTAAAAACTCACGTTCTCCAAGCCCAGCATGAGTCAGTCACCGAAGGCAATATGTATGATGAGATGTCATGCGGCGCTGAACTGCAATTGGAAACAAAACTCGATGGTTTGTTGTACTTTCTAAATCGTCTTTGGATTCCCAACCGCGATAACCTCCGGACCCTCATCATGAGTGAGGCTCACAAAACTCGTTATTCCATTCATCCCGGTGCAGATAAAATGTTCATGAACCTCCGTAACCAATATTGGTGGCCCGGCATGAAGAAGGACATAGCTTTGTACGTGTCCAAATGTCTCACCTGTTCAAAGGTCAAAGCCGAACATCAACGTCCCTCTGGGTTACTTGTTCAACCCAAAGTGCCTGTGTGGAAGTGGGAGAACATATCTATGGACTTCATTACTAAGTTACCTCGTACTTCGAGTGGTCATGATAACATCTGGATCATCGTTGACCGTTTGACTAAGTCGGCACATTTCATTCCAATTCGGGAAGATTATCGAGTTGAGAAACTGGCTCGTATTTATATCAATGAGATAATCAGCCGACATGGTGTGCCATTGAACATTATTTCCGATCGCGATAGTCGATTCACCTCTCGTTTCTAGCAAAGCCTCCAATCGTCCTTGGGGACCCAACTCAACCTCATTACAGCTTATCATCCCCAGACCGATGGTCAAACAGAAAGGACGATACAAACCCTAAAGGAAATGGACGATACAAATCCCTAAAGGATATGCTCTGAGCTTGTGTCATCGATTTTAATGGCTCATGGGATTTCACCTTCCGTTGATCGAATTCTCGTAAACAACAGTTACCATAGCATCATCAAGATGGCACCGTTCGAAGCCTTGTATGGACGCAAATGCCGGTCCCCTATCTGCTGGTTTGAGGTTGGTGAAGCACAAATCACCGGCTCAGAACTGATTCAAGAATCCACCGACAAAATTCTTAAGATTCGCGATGCTAGAGAACGTCAAAAGCATTATGCTGACAAAGGACGAAGACCCATGGAATACAATGTCGGTGATCTTATACTTCTTAAGGTGTCACCTTGGAAGGGAGTGATTCGCTTTGGAAAGAAAGGGAAGCTAGCACCTCGTTACGTGGGTCCATTCAAAGTGCTCGAGCGAATTGGGAAAGTGGCCTACAAGCTTGAACTACCCCAAGAACTCAGCAATGTGCATCCGACGTTTCATGTTTCAAACCTCAAGAGATACCTCGCCGATGAAAATCTTCACATTCCACTCGACGAAGTCCAAATTGATGAATCCATGCACTTTATTGAGAAACCTGTGGAGATTATGGATCGGGAAGTCAAGCAACTCAAACGCAGCCGAATACCGATTGTTAAGGTTCGTTGGGAGTCTAAACGTGGGCCAGAGTTCACCTGGGAACGTGAGGACCAGATGAAATTCAAGTACCCTTATCTTTTCGTTTCAGCCTCCTCGTGAACAAATTTCGGAGCGAAATTTCCTAAAGTAGGGGAGACTGTAACATCTCGTATTTTCGTTAAATAAAAGTTAACCTTGTTAAATTCTTATAAGGTCTATTCATGGCTTTTATGAAAAGTTAATATTATAAACAATTAAGTTTAATACGTTGATGTTAATTCCAATAATTATAATAATAATAATAATAATAATAATAATAATAATAATAATAATAATAAAGGTTAACAATTTATAAAAGTTAAACAATTAACAAGTTATCAAAAAAAACTAGGAGTTTAAATAAGTTGAGGGGGTCTCTGTGTCAATCCAGAAACTTTAAATAGAAGTTATGACATAAAATAATAAAGAGACCAAACCAGAGGGACCAAAGGTGTAAATTCTCAAACCCAAACCCCACCCCCCCATTTTCATCCCCGTTTTGCGGCCGAATTCCTTCCACGATCGCGCACTAACCTCAATAATAATCTAATTAATCGAACGTGAACGATCATATACCTATTCCTAATCTAACTCAGCCCTCAATTTCACTTGAAAAATCACAAAAACCCACGTTCGTTCACCTTCATTGCCGCGACCTGTAACACGATCAAAATCCACCATCCTAGCAATCTAAACTGAAATTGGCATAGGGTTTTTGTTTCTCATCGGCTAAGGAAGCTTACTGTACAAGTAACTGGATTAACGTTGGCTAATTCCTCTCGAATCGTTCCCTCCCCTGTCGAGGTCTAATCTTTAACTCGTTCATCTCCAATCTATTAACATACGGGTAATTAAACACTTACTTAAACTCGATTTCACTTGGGAATAAAAGCCCCATGAATCCGCTCGTTATCATAATCGAATGGGGCTTTAATTTGGTCGATCCATGATTTTAGGGTTCATAAGGAAATTGGGGGTTCACTGGATTGTGTTTCTTTTAAACAATGGAAACCAAATACAAACGCGGCCGCGGCCCTTGTTCCATTGGTAAAACCCGTGTGTGACCAACCAGAGCTCCCGGGTTCGAACCCGGGCAACCTCATTTATTCATTTATTTTTTAGAGGTTTCTCTTGCGTTTCAAAAAATATGGAAATTTTCTACAAAAATATAAAATCAAGTTCTAAACTTGGATTTATTGTTAACCCATTGTTTCTAAAAAAATTAAATTATTAATTCTTTAAAAAGACACTTTAACAATTGTTTATAAACATTATTTACAAATGTTATGAATAGTTACTTGTACAAAGTAAACTTTAAATCATTAATTATTATTTGACACCATATTATCTTTATTATAGATTAAACATGATAAAATATATATTTTATAAATTCACAAATTATTTACAAGTGTATTTAGGGTTGTTTCTTATAAACGTACTTAAACTAATAGTTTAGATTATTATTGGTCAATATGTTATTTTAGTCATTGTTAAATGATGTTTATTTCAAAAGATTACAAAGATTTATTTACATTTTATATTTAAACATTATCAATTATTATGCTTAATTACTCTTATATACTAAAAACACTTAAATAGTATAATTCTTTCCATTTAATCAAAATATAAACAAATTCATTATAAAAAATTTATTTACTGGACAAACCTCACAATTCCATTGAAACCCTAGCTCTCGTTAAAACTTTAATATTACTATTAACTTAAAACTTGTAATATAAATATATATTTAGGTACCTTGTGAGGGATTTCGTTGGAACATCGATTATTATCTCTATTAATCCACCTATATATACATAATCGTCATGTGAGTATTCATTGCCCATTTTATTTGTTTATATTTTGGGAAAATCATGTGACACTATAATCAAACATTGTTATTTCATTTTATTTCACGTATAAATTCAATTCTTTACATGTTATGTCTTTACTTGTAATAATGTATTCATGGTTAGATAAATTGGATGATAACACAATCAATAATTCATACAAAACACGGTAATAATGATAGATCTATTGGTTTGACAACCCACCCCATATGAATACTCGAGTGGTGATTGAAACCGGATTCACATATTCTATCACGACTTCGTCTGCGGATCAAGTCAGTTTAGTCAATTGGATTGATTGTGTTGATTTGTCTTTGTGTTACATTATTGTGCTAAAAGTCTCGACATTAACATGTGAATTGAATTATTCAAACATTTAATCATCTTATATATATGTATATTCAAAACTATGTTTACTCACCGTTTAATTTTTAGCTGACTCGTTATTTTTCACATGATTTCAGGTTAAGCAAGTTAGTGGACATCTACATGTTTATCTAGGACCCGGACTTAGTCAAAATAAAAGACAATTACTATTACGTTATTTGGATTATTGTTTAAATGTATTAGAATTCTTTAATGCAAGTGACATTTAATATTACTTCGGTTTACTTAGTCCCATGTGCTGTGAACAATCGATTCCTATTGGTCCGCCCCGATGATTCCGCCGTCGGTTGGGGTGTGACACTTCATCTCTTCTCCCATTGTTTTATTTTTCAGTTCTTTATTCCAAGGCTTGTTCTACAAGTGGCTGGTATTTGTTCGCACTACAACAACGAAATGAAGGCCTTAATTTCTTTCTTAGGTCAAGTTACCTTTGTCTATGTTTGCATCATGAACTCGGTTATAAGATTTAATACTTTTATTATACTTATGGGTTTGAGAATTGTTCAATGTTTTCAACAAGAATTACTCACCTAAGGCGCTATAACTATTAAACTATAAAATTATAAATTAATGTAGGATTTAGTTGCGGTATATTTTAAATGCTTTAATTTCAATTTTTAAATTTCCCTTTAGTATATTAATCTGAAAATTTGTTATAATCGTCTTTATTTTTAATTGCAATAACCAACCTAATCTATTTAATAAATAAAGTGATTATGATGTAAATTAACTAAATGCAAAGAATGACAATATAGTAGACGTAAGAATGTTCGTTGGATAAACGCTTGAGAAAAGACGGTGGGTGTCTTATGTATGAGATGATTAGATACGTTTGTAGCGTTTGTAGGTTTCTAACTTCACTTTCTTGAATTGTCATTTAAAGTTTCGTATGAAATTCATTAAATTCTAAAAGTAAACTACATTTTTTGTAACTCAACTGCAACAAATTGGAATCGCGGCGGAGATCCCGCGCAACGTGCATGGAGAACATCATAGTTTTAGTTATTAATGATCGCTACATACAATATTATACTAACTTTTGTATCTACTACAGTTATATGATAGCGTTTCTTACGATGTGATTCGTAACCTGAGTGTATCAAGTTATTAGAAAGTGATATTCCTCTGAAGTAGGGAGCGTTTAAAGGGTTGTTTGTCAGCCTCTTAATCAGCCTCTTAATGGTTCAGATGCTGAATGGTTCAGCACTTAATGGTTCAGACTGTTTTTCGCGAGCAAATGTCTGAATGGTTAAGACATTTGCCTCTGAATGGTTAAGCATTATACTAATGCTGAATGGTTAAGAGGTCTAATGCTGAATGGTTAAGACCTCTTATCTGAATTGGTCAGACATTTGCCTTTGAATAGTTAAGCAATACACTAGCTCTTAATGGTTCAGACCTCTTAATGGTTCAGACCTCTTATTGGTTCAGCACTTAATCATTCAGATACTGTCAAACAGCCCCTAAGTTCTATCGTCAGCAACATGGCCGGTTTGTGCGTGTTGTTGGTTGGCGACCACACAAAGCCCAAATTTTCAGGGGCAAAATTCAAAGTTTTTTTTAATTAAATATAGGGTCGACTAACGCATTTAAAAATAATTAATCATTAAGTGTATATCACAAAGTGGTCGAATAAATTAATAAGATTAGAAAATCCACCTAAATGCTAAACCCGATAATATTCTAGAGGGGTGTGGTAACTCAATTAATCAAATTGAGCTCATTAATATTTGGCCGGTAATAATTTCAACTTTCACTTTTATTACTAACAACAGTCTCATTAACATAATTATTAAATATTTACGCTTGATTTGCACTCGATTTCATTAACAACAATGATTATGAATGAAATGAAAAAAACATACAAATTAAATCGGGCCAAAATAAATACAAATTAGGTGTGAATGTATTATAATTATACTATTGGGATCAATATTGTTAATAAAATTAAAAGTTGAGATTATTACTGTCCAAATTAATAGTATGAATTATTATCAGTCAACTAATAATAGTTTGAATTATTAAAATACAATTTGCCTAAAATTAAAAGTAATAATATTGTGTTTTATACCCAATGATTATAGCCTAGATGACTTACATCACACATTTACCCCGATTCAACTGCACTATATCAATATGCGCCCAACATTTAACACCTGGCACGTGCATTCTAGCCTGTTGTATATAATTTTGTAGTTTTAGATGCTAGTTTTTACTTGTTGCACATGAAACAAAAATCTAAAGACCGATGTCGGTAAAACGGTATAATTTATAATTGTAATATATATTAAAGGGTGTGTGAGTTTATCCCTAAAAAAATATGTATGATGCATTTCCTTTTAGTGAAGAAATCATAAACGCAAAAAGGAACAAATGTTGGGTCGGATCCAATGTATGTGGGGAAAAAGAAAAAAAAAATGGGCATACGAAGACAAAAAGATTATCTTCCTTATTCACGTGACATCCTTTATCTGTGTTCTGTTTTCTGTTTAAAAACACAAAAGGACACCACTTGGGATTTTGTTGCAGATTTCCCACGTGGACTAATCACCCATCCTTGTGGCTTTCACGTGTGGGACCCTACCATATTAGCTACCATCACCTCATCATTTATTAGACTTTGATTTGTGTATATATCAATATAAAATATAGAAGAAAACAAATAACTCCAAAACATTTTTATGCACTCAAATTATTATAACTTAAAATTTTATGATAAAGAACGATGTGGACATGATTTGTAGGATTTGGAATTTATATGAAATATCTAGGGTATAAAAATTAGTTTATCTCAAAAAAAATTGAAACTTAAATCAACTATAGATTTAAGTTGTGTTATAGATGTAAGTTGTGTAAGGGGTTGTTTGATTGTGCTGACTGAGTAAGATCTGACTGAGTCAGAAGCTGATCCAGTAAGAAATTCTGACTGAGTCAGATCTTACTGAAACTTGTTGTTTGATTATGTATCTGACTGACTCTGCTGAATGAATTTGAATTTAACCATATTGCCCGTTGTTCTGACACATATATAGATCAAACCAACATCAAAACCCAATCATCAAAACCTAATCATCTAACAAAACTACTTTGTTAGCAATAGATCAAACCAACATCAAAACCCAACCATCAAAACCCAATCATCAAAACCTAATCATCTAACAAAACTACTTTGTTAGCAATAGATCAAACCAACATCAAAACCTAATCATCTAACAAAACTACTTTGTTAACAATAGATCAAACTGTTGCTACACGGGAGTTAGTCAAGAGACTTACGTCCGGAAGTAGTGCGATTGGGTCGGTGATTGTCGTCAAGACTTGGGCTATCAAAGTATCTGATCTGCAAAACAACAGAAGACACCGTGAGTCTCGCCACGGGCAGAAGGGAGTTCTCCCCGTGACCAACCTCCGGCGTGAGAATAAGTATCTGGGAGAGAGTTTAAGTGTGAGTATGTTCTTATGGCCACCAATAGTTTCTCTTTCGTACCGTCGAACTCTTTTGCTTACTGAGGATAGCCAAGTGTTGCGTTTGAGAGTTTTTACAAGTGTTGGGATTTCTGCGTTATATGTGCGCCGCGGCTGTGCCTCAGTCAAACTCGCTGAACCGCGACTGTGTCTTAGCAAACCTTGCTGGACCGCGGTGTGGGATGGGCTTTGGAAAAAAGGGAACACGTATTTCGGCCATGCTGACCCGCGGCTTTGTAGCCTGCTTTCGCCCACTGGGCCGTGGCTTGGTTCTCCACAACTACGATGTGGGCCGCGGCTGGGAGTGTCCACGATGGAAATGTGGGCCGCGGCTGGAGTGTCCACGATGGCTTTGTGGGCCGCGGCTGGAGTGTCCACGAGAGCCTGATTTCCGGAAGCAAGGAGTTTTTCCGAGGGTCTATGTCCCGCGGCTGGGCTTCGGCCTTCCTTGCTGTGTCGTGGCCATTTGCTCCGAATCCCTTCCCCAGCCACGGCTGGGTTTTTTGAGAGCTCGCACATATCTTTTTCGTGTGTTGCCATGGATCCGGGTGGTACCCCATCATGTCCCCCCAGTCCAATGTTATGGTTTATACCATGATATTGGAATAATACCCATATTTTTGTCAACTCCTAGCTTGTTAAATCAGCCACCCTACCCCTTGTTACATCAAGCCGCCCTATTTTTTGTAGGTCGGTTACTAGGCTTTAGCTTGTCATCATGGGAGACAACCTCATGTCTCCTTGTCTCCTCCTCCCTTCTCTATATAAACCGCAGCTTGTTCTCATTTTTCTTTCATCTTTTGGAAGACATTGTTTGGGTTTCTCTCTAGGGGGGTGTTGTTTTTTGAAAAAAACTCTTCCCCACCTCTTCATCTGCGCACACGCAGATGCGGGAAGAGGTTTTTACTTCGCAGAGTGTTTGTTTTCTGGAAGACGTTTCATTAAAAAACGTCTTCATGACGTCTGCACGGAGAAGATGTGGAACAAGGTCTTCTGAACTCTTCACAACCTCTTCTAACCATTTTCTTCTTTCATTTAAACCCTAACACCACCTCCCCACTCTACCCACCGCCCCCACTCCACAACCGCCCGTCAGCAGCTCCAAAGACCGCCGCAGCTCCTTCGACCGCCGCCACTTTCGTGTTCCACCGCCACCTCCCCACTCTACACCACCCTCGTAGCCCCTTCCTCCCCCACCCCCTTCGGTCCCCCACAACCTCTTCTAACCCTTTTCTTCTTCCATTGTATGCTGATGCAATTGGATTCTTGATCATAAACGAGTCCTCGAAAACCCGATTGCGATCCATGAAATGATACGATTCTGTGAGCTTTTAGTAACATAGTCCATGAAAACTGCTTTGTGCTTGCTGTCCTCTTCTTCTCGAAGAACATTGTGTTTGAATCATTCAATTCAACCAATGAGATGTTGGTTGATTTGTCGATTGTGACTACAACAGAGCTCGGAGCCATTTCTTGATGCTGATTTCGCAGAACCCAGATGGATTTTGACCAATTGGTGCCGAGAAATCATGAATTTGAAGGGGATTTGGGGTTATTGGATTTGGGACTTCATGTATTAAGGTTTTTGAAGTCAAATTGGATGTTGGATTCTGAGATAAATTGAAGGGTTTATGGGAGTTTAATGGTGAACGTGAGTATAAATAATAATGTTGGATGAATGTGACAGAAGAGGATGGCATCGAAGGTTTTGCATACTGTTAAAAAACAAACAGTCTTTTTCTTGCAGACTGCAGACATTTGGTCCACCTCTTCTGCTGCAGATGTCTGCAGATGTGGTCCGCAGACCGCAGACGTTTTCCTGCAGAAAAAACAAACAGCACCTAGGTAAGTTTTCTTAACTTCTTGCTTTCATTTCTTAACATGGAGTGTAGAAACGATATGCATTTACAAACGTCGGTGATCACGCAAGATTATCTAAACAATTTTGCGAACCGATATGGTGTTATCCAAGATCTTGTGCGGTGGTCCCACCGTCTGGCGCAACGGTGCGGGATGCACCTTCCGGCACCGTAGCTTTGTATACTGCCTTCTTTACCTTTAGTAACTTTCGAGTACCTGTTAGTCGCTTTTTATGCCTTATTTTGACGTATTATTCAGTACACTTGGCTCAGATCGTTCCTTTAGGTTTGATCAAGGTTTATCATTTTGAGATATCATGTCGTGCCCTTAGGTTAGATCCTAGCGTTAATTTGTTTAGGGCTTTTATAAGCTGACCCGAGTAGGTGATTGGGTTGCATTTAAGAAGAGGAAATCTCCGCGGCCAACTATGGCGCTGCGCCCGTTTACTAGTTTGAAGCACTGGAAAGACCATTTCTTTTTTCTTTCTGATCGGATTGTGCCTTTCGAGATGCACTGGCTTGGTATGGATGAGGACGTTAAGGATCCTCTTCCAAAAAATGGTGAATATGATATGGCCGGTTTCAACGCTTTGAAGGCTGAGCCGACACGCTTCGTTCTTATTCCGAACACTTTCTCGTGATGGCTGGGATCAGCCGTATTTGGCCGGACACGAGCCTTTATCCATATATGACTTGTCAGGGGGAGCGTAAGTTCTTGCTTTTATTGTTCTTACGTTTCCACATTTTTAGCTAATCATTGATGTATTGTTATCTTTTTTCAGGTATGGGTTTATTCGACCGCATGAAGTTGTCCGCCACGACGGACGTTGCCGAGGAGACCGAATTTCTTCCTCAAGAAGCTTGCCCTTTTCTTGATACGACTGCTGAGTTCGTGGTTCAGCCGGGGGAACGCTTGCCAGCTTCTTCCTCCGGACGCCGGAGTACTGATAATCGTTGTCCGCCGGCGAAACAACAGAATGCGAGTCGCATGAAGGGGTTGGGATGTCCCAGGACTGAAACCGCGGGATTCCCCTTCCGCTGCGGGGGCCTCAGCCGCAACTCGCGGTACGAAGGTCGTGATGGGCCTTTCGGCCGCTTCTGGGGTGCGACGGCTGCCGCGGCCGCGGCTGGTGCCGGGGTCGTCGCTTCGGCCGCGGCTGGGTTTGGAGCGTCCGCTGGCGGTTCTTTTTCTGGTTCGGTCGGGAAATCTCATGGTACTTACGGCGCTGCTACTTCTGCGGGTACTTCCTCGGGGGATACTGGCATGGATCCTACTGAAAAGTTCACTCCGGATTGGGATCTAACGAATGGGTCTTTGTTTGATGATCCCGAGTTCGGCAAAGACTTTATGTTTAATGCTCGTACGTCGGCCGAGTTTTATCGTGCTGGGGGTTTGAAGAATAGAGACTTATTCAACGCTGGCTGTTCGTCAATGGTGAATAGTTTCTTTTCTTTTATTGAAGTTCATAATCGTTGGGCAGATGGTGTCAAGGAAACTCGTGAACTTAGAAGAAAAACGACGCGCCTCGAGGATGATAACGCTTCCTTGAAGATTTTCTTGAAAAAGAAAAAGAGAAAGTTACCCTTAGCCTCAGCGAAACTCAAAAAGATCTTTGCATTCAGTCTGCTGCCGTGAAACGTCTGTCATCTAACCTGAAAAGCGTCAAGGCTTCCTCGGACGATCAGATTTCTCAGCTTCAGGGGGAAAATGCACGACTTCAAGCCGAGAGAAAATGGCTTGTTTCGGACAGGATTGGCTTGGCCTTCAACAAAATTCGTGACAGTAACGAATTTCTTGACATGTTAGCCAAGATTAACGGCCTTGCTGATAAGGTTGGGTATAACACAGGTGAGGTTTTTATCTGCGCTTTAGGGTCGAATTTTGTCACTTTTGCGAATATGATTAGTAAACTAACTTTGAGCTTGGTTTTATTGCAGGTCTTCGGGATAGTGCTCGACTTGCTGCTGAAGGGAAAAGGCCCGAGCATGCCAAGAATTTTAACAGGAACGCTCTTAGTGAACTCCGGCGCAGTCAAACCTTTTTGATGAAAGTACTTTTCCCATGACTGACACCATTGCTGCGATGTGTGACGTGGATTTATCTGACATCAATGCTTTTCTCGCCCCGATGGCTCCCCAACAGCCCAAGGATTGACTAGTATCTTTAGTTGTAGCGCCTGTTGTATCTTTTGCTTGTTGTTTGTATGAATGTTCGTAGAGCGTTAGCTCGAGACTATCCTTTTGGTTGTAATGACTTTATGCTTTCTTGCCATGTTTAAACTCCCTTTTGATTACTGGTAGTTTGCTTATTTTCTTTTGTTGGTTGCAATTTGTGATGTTTCGACTTGGCTACGTTTTGTCGCACCAGATTCCATTTATTTTTGTCGGGGAGTCGTGACACGTATGTACCGTTGCTTGGCTATGGTTTTCCGCCTTTGGTCGCTTATGTTTTGTTAGGTGACGACTTATCATACCAACTTTTAGTTTCCCATATTCGCGTCTGCTTGTTTCGCGTTTGGTTACTTCTATTTATACTGGACATTGTACGTGGTTATTAGTGTGTCATATGGTTACTTGACATCCTTTCCTTTACATGTTACTGGTTACTATATTTACCACAAAACGACAGGTTAAGCCGTGGTTTTGACTTTATTTTTATCGCGCGTTGGCTCAAGTATGACTTGCAATGGTTATAAAATTTGGAGATCTTGTGAGTGCTAATTCTAGTGCTCGCATGCACCTTCATTCATTGAAAATTGAATTACACTCATGATTATACTTCGAAATACATGGTTACATATAACACCTATGGAGTTGTGCTCCGTTCCATGTTCGTGGAATGCTTGTTTCATCTATGCGAGCGAGTTTGTACGCGCCATTGCGTCCTGCTTCGATGACCTGATATGGACCCTCCCATCGTGGCCCTAGCTTCCCTTGGCTCTCCGCACGGCTTGCTTCATTGCTGCGAAGCACATAATCTCCTTTCCTGAAAGTCTGTTTCCTGACTCGTGAGTTGTAATACCTTTCAACCTCCTTTTTGTGCTTCGCTTCTCTTATTACTGCTATCATTCTCCGCTCCTCCAACAGGTTCAAGTTAAGCCGTAGTTCTGCTTCGTTGTTTGTTTCCTCAGCCTGCGATACTCGTGTTGTTGGCATTCCAATTTCGGCCGGAATCATCGCTTCCGAGCCGTATGTTAGGCTAAAAGGTGTTTCTCCATGGCTGGTTTTTGGCATGGTGCGATGGGCCCATAGTACGTTGGGTAGTTCCTCCAACCAGTTCTTACCTTCTAGGCCCAGTCGCGTTTTAATTCCCTCTACAATACTTCTGTTTGCTCGTTCCACCAATCCGTTGGCTTGGGGGTGGGCGACCGAAGTAAAAACATGTTTGATCATCAGCTACTTGCACCAGGATTTGAACGGGTCGTCCGCAAATTGCTTCCCATTGTCTGTGACTATGTAAAGTGGCAATCCAAAACGACATATTATGTTCTCCCATACGAACTTCTTTACCTGTTGTCCTGTTATAGTTCTCAAGGCTTTCCCCTCCACCCATTTGGTGAAGTAATCTATTGCCACCAGGAGGAACTTGACCCTACCTGCCGCGGCTGGGAATGGGCCTACAATGTCCATGGCCCACTGTTGGAATGGCCATGCCGACGTGACTAGGATCATATCATTTTTTGGTCTGTAGCACATAGGGGCGTGCCTTTGACAACTTTCACATCTTTGGATTTCTTCAACCGCACTTCTATGCATTCCCGGCCAATAATATCCTGCTCCCATTGCCTTGGCGACGACCATTCAGGGACCGGCGTGGATTCCACATATGCCTTTGTGTATTTCCCTCACAACATAAATGGCTTCCTCCGGTGTCAAGCACCTCAGAAGTGGACCCATGTATGATCGCCGGTACAAAACTCCTCGTTGTATTTCATAATGCAGTGCCTTGGCTTGCAATGCCCTTGCCTCCATCCTCCCCTCGGGCAAGGTTCTGTTTGTCAAGAATTCCACGATCGGCTTCATCCAGCACTCCTTCTCCATTTATGCCGCTGCTGCTACTTCTCCTACATTTATGGAAGGGGATTGCAGCACCTCCACCCTCACTTCTCGTGCCAGGTGGCTGAATGTCACGGATGCTAGTTTGCTTAGTGCATCCGCCTTTTTATTTTTGCTTCGTGGGATATGTGACACGTTACACCTATCGAATCCCCTGATTGATTCTTTTGCTTTACTCAGATACTGCTTCATCATCTCTTCCTTCACATCATACAAACCGTTGATCTGATTTGCTACCAACAATGAGTCTACATGTGTGTGTAGTCTTTTAATATTCATCTGTTTTGCTAGCCTGAGGCCAGCCAAAAATGCTTCGTACTCAGCTTCGTTGTTGGAGCTCTTGAAATCCAGCCGCAGGGCGTAGGTGAGTTCTTCTCCTTCTGGTCCTACGAGTATTAGACCCGCCCCTGATCCTTTGTCGTTTGATGCTCCGTCGGTATGCAAGCACCATTCGGCTACTTCCTTTGGACTGGTTTCCATCGGATCCGGGATGGACTCTTCACCCTGCGGGATTTCTGCTAAAAAGTCTGCGACTACTTGACCTTTCATAGCTATCCGGGGTTTGTATTCGATCCTGAAAACTCCCAACTCGATTGTCCACTTCGCTAGTCTTCCTGAAATCTCCGGCTTCCTCAAGATCTGTTGTATAGGATGACTTGTTCTTACTTTAATAACATGGGCTTGGAAATATCAGCGTAGTCTTCTGGATGCGTGAACCACGGATAGCACGAGTTTCTCCATAGGGGAGTATCGGGTTTCCGGTCTTTCAGCGCCCTGCTGATGAAATAGATCGGAGTCTGTTCTCCCCTCGGTCCGTCATGAGTACAGCATTGACTGCTTCTTTTCCTGCGGAAAGATACATAATGAGTTTTTCTCCTTGGAAAGGTGCCACCAATGTCGGTAAGTTGCTCAGGTAGACCTTCATTTGTTGGAAAGCTTTTTCTGCTTCCTGCATCCAAAAAAAGTTTTTCTTCCCAAGACAGTTCTTCAACGTTGACATGAAGGGCAGGGTTCGTTCGGCGTGCTTGGATAGGAATCTGTTAAGTGCCATGAGGCACCCATTAAGTGTCTGAACGTCCTTGATGGACTTCGGGGAGGGCATTTTCAGGACTGCCGTTACTTTCTCCGGGTTGGCTTCAAACCCGTCTTTCTTCACTACCACACCCAGGAGACGTCCTTCTTCGACCCCGAAGGAACATTTCTTAGGATTTAGTTTCATGTTCATCTCCCGCAACCTTCCGAAGGTCTCAGCTATATCTTGCAATAAAGCGTCTTCATTGCGACTTTTGATGACTATATCGTCAACATATACTTCGATGTTTCTTCCGATTTGGGATTCGGAGGCCCTGTCCATCAAGCGTTGATAGGTTGCCCATGCGTTTTTTAACCCGAAAGGCATTTTGTGAAACAAAATATACCTACGTCGGTGTAGAATGCCGTCTTATCTTCATCCTCTGGGGACATCTGAACCTGGTGATAGCCTTTGTAGGCGTCCAAAAAACACTTTAGTGGGAAACAGGCCAGTGAGTCTACCTTCAGGTCAATCTGCGGGAGTGAATAGCAATCCTTGGGGCATGCGTTGTTGAGGTCTTTGAAGTCGATACACATTCTCCATGTCCCGTCTCCTTTTTTCACCATTACTGGATTAGCTATCCAAGTTTGATAGCGAGCCTCCCTGACGATGCCCGCTTGTAGTAACTTCTTCACCTCCTCTACTACTGCCCGGCTTCTTTCCACACCCATGTGTCTTCGTTTTTGAGCAACTGGTTCCTTGGATCGGTATGCATTTAGCTTATGCTCGGTAGTATGGCGGGGCACTCCCGTCATGTCAGAAGGTTCCCATGCAAAAACGTCCAAATTACTTTGCAGCAGGCACCTGAGTCTGTCTTTTGTGGCATCCCCGAGTTGTCCCCCGATTGTGAGCTTCTGTTCTGGAAATCACGCATTGATCACCCATTTTTCGTGCATTGCGCTCACGAAGTCTTCTGTCGGGTTTGCTACCTCCACCTTTAACGGCTTCACCTCCTTGCATTCTCTGCTGGAGTATATGGTGACTACTCCTGTTAGAGTTGGGAATTTTATTGCTGCATGTACGGTGGATATTACTGCTCCTAGTGCGCACAGCCCAGGTCGTCCTAAAATCACGTTGTGGGATGATTCTGATCGTACCACCAAGAACATCATCGCTACTTCCCGCCAACTTGAGTGGTTTCCAATGACAACCGGGAGCTGGATCTGCCCCAGCGGCTGGACCACCTCCCGGTGAAACCTGTGAGCATGTGGGTTTTGGTGTCGAGGCCCCTTCTTACATCTTCATCTAGTTGCAAAAAGCAATGCTCATACATAATCTCCGAGTTACTTCCGCTATCGACATACACACGATGTACCTGGTGTCCCGCTATTACGGCTGATACTGTGACAGGTCCGTTGGTGAAACTTCCTCCATGTATCGGAGGGAAAGAGATCTCTTGTGCCATCCAGGCTTCCATGTGATCAGACTGCTCTTTCCTTTGTTGCTAACGAGCTGGACCATGAATATCTCTTTCCTTTTTTCTCCGGGTTGTGGCGTCTTCTTCAACTCCCTCAGCAGATGGGCTAGCTTCCTGGTCTTGATCGCAAGTTCTATCTGTCTTTTCAACGAGAAGCAGTCGTCAGTTACGTGACCATTTTCCTTGTGAAATTCACAATATTTGGTCGTGTCTCGTCTTCCGCCAGGCTTCAAGGGTGCGGGTTTTGCGAAATTTACATTTTCTGTGGCCAAAATTTCACTTGGAGTTTTTGTTAGGGGTGGGAGGGTGACGTTAGGCCCGAGTGGGTTTCTGGGGGGTGGTGTATGTCGTGATTGGAAAAATGAATGTTGTTATGGATGTTGTGGCTGGAATCGTGGCTTCCCCCAGGGTCTTGGTCCTCCGAGTTTCTTTGGCGATTCCCACGTAGATACCGTTGGTTTCTTTAGAGCTTTCTCCTTTAACTGTTCGCACGCCTTCTTTCCTCGGACAAATGCCTTGGCGCGCTCTAGCATTTCATCTACTGACTGTGGTAAGTTCTCGTGGAACCGCTCCACCAGCTGGTCGTTTCTTACGCCATGAATAAAAGCTGAGATTCGTATCGTTTCCCCGGCCCCTCGGACCTGCATACTTTCCTTGGAATATCTAGTGATGAAGTTTTCGATTGATTCGCCATCTCCTCTCTTGATATTATGTAATTCTGTCGGGTCCTTGGCGGACATTCTCTGCTGACTGAAGTTTTTCAGAAAACTATCCTCCAGTTCCTCGAAACTGCCGATTTCCCCTGCCGGAAGACTATCAAACCATACCCTGGTTGCCCCCGTCAACGTCTAGGTGAACATGTGACACCATACCGGCACGGACCATTGCTCCACCTCGGCTGCTCCAACAAAGACAGCCAGATGGTCGTCCGGATCTCCTAATCCATTGTATCTTCCCACGTTTAAAGGCATTTTCAGCTTTGGGGAAAAAGTGAACTCCGCTATCCTTGGGATGAACTTAGACCTGGCACGTGCGGAAGATGGGCGGTACGGCTTGCTATAATCGTCGTCGTCGTCCGCCCCCGCAGCATTATCCGCTAGAGTGTGGTTCGTCCTCTTCTCCCCCATTGATAGGTTTGTCTTGCTGCCAGGATGACTCCTCCCTTTCTCATGCTCCGCTCCCTCCGGTGTCTCTTCGTACTCCAGACGGGTCCGCACTTCTTCAATGCGATGAGTTCGCTCTTCTTGCTGCAGGAGGGACAATATCCGCTCCCGGTTTTGGTTGATAAACTCCGGAGTAATTACCACCCCGTCGCCGGTTAGCTCTCCTGCAGCAGCGTTTGTACGATTAAAGAGAGGGGGCGTCGCGCTTTCGCCTCCCATATGACTAACGCCGGGGTTCTCGTTAGTTGGTGTTTTCTCGCCCAAGTCCATGAACAATAAGTGGATAGGTTTCGAGGCTTTACAGTTGGGTCCCACGGATGGCGCCAAATGTTGCTACACGGGAGGTAGTCAAGAGACTTACGTCCGGAAACAGTGCGATTGGGTCGGTGATTGTTGTCAAGACTTGGGCTATCGAAGTATCTGATCTGCAAAACAACAGAAGACACCGTGAGTCTCGCCACGGGCAGAAGGGAGTTCTCCCCGTGACCAACCTCCGGCGTGAGTATAAGTATCTGGGAGAGAGTTTAAGTGTGAGTATGTTCTTATGGCCACCAATAGTTTCTCTTTCGTACCGTCGAACTCTTTTGCTTACTGAGGTAGCCAAGTGTTGCGTTTGAGAGTTTTTACAAGTGTTGGGATTTCTTCATTATATGTGCGCCGCGGCTGTGCCTCAGTCAAACTCGCTGAACCGCGGCTGTGTCTTAGCAAACCTTGCTGGAACGCGGTGTGGGATGGCTTTGGAAAAAAGGGAACACGTATTTCGGCCATGCTGACCCGCGGCTTTGTGGCCTGCTTTCGCCCACTGGGTCGTGGCTTGGTTCTCCACAACTACGATGTGGGCCGCGGCTGGGAGTGTCCACGATGGAAATATGGGCCGTGGCAGGAGTGTCCACGATAGCTTTGTGGGTTGTGGCTGGAGTGTCCACGAGAGCCTGATTTCCGGAAGCAAGGAGTTTTTCTGAGGGTCTATGTCCCGCGGCTGGGCTTCGGCCTTCCTTGCTGTGCCGTGGCCATTTGCTCCGAATCCCTTCCCCAGCCACGGCTGGGTTTTTCGAGAGCTCGCGCATGTCTTTTTTCATGTGTTGCCATGGATCCGGGTGGTACCCATCACAAACCAACATCAAAACCCAATCATCTAACAAAACTACTTTGTTAGCAATAGATCAAACCAACATCAAAACCTAATCATCAAAACCCAATCATCAAAACCTAATCATCTAACAAAACTACTTTGTTAGCAATAGATCAAACCAAAATCAATACCCAATCATCAAAACCTAATCATCTAACAAAACTACTTTGTTAGCAATAGATCAAACCAACATCAAAACCCAATCATCAAAACCTAATCATCTAACAAAACTAATTTGTTAACAATAGATCAAACCAACATCAAAACCCAATCATCAAAACCTAATCATCTAACAAAACATTATCAGCACCAAAATTGAGAAAATTAGCACACGTACCTGCAGATCGAGGAGGGGAGATGGTTGTCGGTTGTCGGTTGCCAGTGGGTGTCGCAAAGGGAGGGTGGTCCGAGAAGGGTGTCGCGCGAGGGGAGTTTCTGGCCGAGAAAGGTGTGAGCGGCGGGGGTGTGCGCGGCGGGGGCGTCGCCGGCGGGGGCGTCGCCGGCTGAGGGGTGCGCGGCGGGGGTGTCGCCAGCAGGGGTGTCGCCGGTGGGGGTTGTAACATCTCGTACTTTCGTTAAATAAAAATTTACCTCGTTAAAATCTTGTAAGGACCTTTTATGAGAAACTTTGGGGGATTATTATGCTTGTTTAGTTTAAGAAGTTAATAAGTTAATGTATTTAAATAATAATAATAATAATAATAATAATAATAATAATAATAATAACAACAACAACTAAGAATAATAATAACAATGATAATATTGTTATTAGTAATAACAATTGGTTAAAAATTAGTAGGCTTGGTTTTAAAAGTCTAAGGGGCTTTATTGCCAATTTAAAAACTTAATACATAAGGTTCTTACATGAAGTGATAGGCATTGGAAACCTCAGGGACCATTTATGTAAATGTTAAAACCCAAACCACTTTCTCTCTCCCCTTCCCCGATTCCGGTCGGGAGCCGGCCAACTCCGGCCGCGGCTCCGGCCAACCCCCAAACCACCGTATTACTTTGTTTCGCCAAATTACACCAACATGATCATGCCAAATTACACCAACATGATCATGGGTCCATTTCGAACCTATCAACACACTTTAATTTGAAAAATAAAATCGGTAGTGCGATCTAAACCGACCCACGATTCCACCCATGTTTCTCGGCAACTTTACACGCATAAATTGCATTAAAACCCGAAGATAATCAAATTAAATCACGCATTATCAAACTTTAATCATTTATAAGTTTCCATTACTTTCAATTCGATCTGAAACCCAACAAATCCACCATTCGAACACCTCTTAGAACCGCGACCTGCAACTTCCTTTAAACCTCATCTCCGACTGACTTTAATCAAATTTGATAAGGGCTATTGGTCCAGATCATCATACGAAGCTTCCCTTGAAATTAATTTGATTATAATCGTTGTTTGATGCATCAATCGAGCAAACAGTGGCCGCGATCTATTCATCTTGGGTTCAAAACCAAATCGACATCATATGGGTAATTGTTTACATCATTACACTCGATTTCATTAGGGGAACAAAAGCCCCATATCTTCGGGGTTAACAACAACGATTCGACTGTCAATTGGATTGAAATCGATCTAGGGTTTATAGTGGAATTGGGGGAATTGGGTTAAAGCAGCTTATAAACAATTAAAACCGGATTTTAACCGCGGCTGCGGCCTTGGTTCACGGTTCAAAGCACCCTTGTCATCCGAGAGGTCCCGGTTTCGACCCCGGGCCACCTCACCTATTTTTAGGGCCCTTTTTGCTTTAGAAAAATTATGAAAAAAATTCTAAAAATTATAAAAATGTTTCTACAAACATTAGAATTTTTTTAAAACCATTTAATTATTTTCTGAAATTTATCTTAACATTCTTTATTTAATTATTTATTTATTTTAATTATTATCTTTTAAGACAACTATATAATTGGTTCATATTTTTCTATAGAATTGATTTTTAATATTGTTTAACTTATTAAATCATATTTTATTCAAATAACAAGTATAAATTATGGTTAAAACGTGTTTATTTTAGCTATTAAACTTTATTATTGTAAACGTTATTTTATCATTATATAAAATACAAGAATTATTGTTTCCAAGAAAACTTAATTGATATACACTTGTTAAAAATAATTCACAAAACCCCAAATTTCAATTGAAACCCTAATTCACGTTTATTCGTTAATCTTACCTTTAAACTTAACCTTGGAATATATATACGTTAGGTGTCTTGTAAAAAGGAATCGTTGGAGCATCGTTTAAATTCTTATCATCACCTTATTTATATCAAGTGAGTATTTCTATACCATTTTATTATTTCACACACTTTTGGGTGAAACATGTTACATTTTAAACGTTGCACTTGTAAACACGTTTGATTCTTGTAAACTTATGGCAATTTACTTGTGTGTTGTGATTAGTTGAATCTTGTAGCTACCATGTAATGTCGAATACATGTACAATCATTAACTATTGCTAGCCTGGCGACGTCATAGATCTATGGGCCTGACAAGCCTGCTTGGTTGATCCAAGTGCACGTAGCTAATCATATATACTTATAACTTGGTTGATCCAAGTACACGTTTGAGGCTTGTAAAACTTTGTCAATGTTTGATTGTGCATTCTGTCTTACATCCCTAGTTACCTTGTTCTCTAATTTACAACATGAATTGCCATCTTTATATACTTATGTATTCAAAACTATAGAATGTTCACCAACAATATGTTGACCTTTATTTTTAACATGTTTCAGGTTACTCTTTGAAGCTTATCACACTTAGGATTGGACTTAGAGAAATAAACAAATGATCTGGATACTTTTATACTTGTATTCTGGATGTATCTTTGTTTGAACATTTACTTGTATTGTTACAATTGAATCTTGATTAATATATTTGGAACTAATAATAGCGTTATGTGGCTGTGAACAATCGTTAACTCTCACACCTCGACGTTTCCGCCGTCAAGGTTGGGGTGTGACAGGGGTTGGTTGCGGGGGTGGGCAATTTGGGGTGTGGGGGGTTGTTTCTTCAACAAAGAGGTAGAAGAGTAGAAGGGGTTGTGTGTGGATTGTTGGTCAGCAACTTTTTTTTAGGTCTCTGGATCAGCCTTGTGCCTCTCGGTCAGCTTGTTAAAATAGAAATCAAACGGGCTGACCCGCTGACCGAGTTAGCCGGTCAGCCCAGTCAGCCCATATCAAACACCCCCTAAGTATGTATGTAATTATAGACAGACGCATCTATCTATCGTCTCCATGTCATGTATTGCATTCTGATGTATTTGTACACTTCACACATTAGAAACACTTTCTAAAAGAACCACCAGTATACGTGTGTATGATTTGTATTTGTTTATATATATGTGTGTGTCCTGTTTTTAGACATTAATAACTACTTCAAAAGTTTTTAAAAATTACACCAAAACTACATATCTTGTTACATTTAGTTGAGCATGATATTGTTATAGTAACATATTTGATACTAGTATACTGCATATATATAATATATTATTACGACATATATGAAGTATTATACTACATAAATGTAATATCATCTTATTACATATCTTCAGCATCATATTTACACCCCATTTATTATTTACATAAGCGTCGTGTTTTTTTTTAACTGATCTCTTTTAACTATTTTATTTACACTCCACGCACTATTAATCTAACCAAATTTTCACTATAATAACCTGCGAAGCTCATCCCTCCTTATAGAACCTCATTGAAGTCGTCTCTGTCGTTTAGTATTTATATAGTTCATTATTTATAAAAATATTATACTACAAAATCCAAATGTCTTGTCATATTTAATTAAGTTAAAAGTATGGTATATGTTTGTATATAACATGTTTAAAAACTTTTGTTAACAGGTGGTAATATATTTATGTAAATATATACAGCTATTACATCTAGAGTGTCTTGAAATCATGTTCATGCGTGATATATAACACGTTTTCTAACTATAATGGGTGATTATAACTCGAAACTTTGGTATCTGCATACTTAATTATAGTCTTATATAATTTATATGTTGCTATCACTAGCCAACTATACACATCTCACAACCAAATGATTTCGTAAGGTATATAGAGAAAACAAAAAAAAAATTCTTACATATACCTGCAAGCCTTTCTATTTTGGCATTTCTTTTAAGGTGATTATTCTTTTTGCTAAATCATTGATTTATAATTATATTTTGATGCACGAAGGGTTGTATATTATCACAACGAGCAATCAAACGAATTGGATATCCCTAGATTCAAGAAACAATAAACATTTCTTCTACAGATACTGTGGATTATGATCAGGATATTATCTACGTTATATCTTGTTGAATTTTCAAATCAATCTTTGATAACGTTATATATTATTCTACTAGGTTACAATCTCGTATAATAAACGGACTAAATAAATTTACTATTACATGATTAATGATATAAAAAGTTATGCCTTAAATATTATATATTACACGGATTGAATAACTATATGTTACACATTTAAAAATTTAAAGTTAACATATTTAAATTTTTAATTATGTATAGTTATTAATTGATGAATAACTATTATAGCATTTATAATTAAGAGGAGAGAGAATTAAATAAACAAATTATTAGATAATCTAGAATGATGATAAGTGTCCGGATTTTTATTTATTTATTAGTAAAGAGATATATTTAAGTAGAGATAATAATATACTAAAATGTGTAAACACAAAAATAACAGGACAAAAAGTTCCTTTTACTAGTAATAAATCTCAAATGGATAGCAATGCCTTAATAGGAAACAACAAAGGTAAAGGAAGAAAAACTCAATTCGACAAGCATGAAGGATAGAATAGCATGTTTCTGTGCACAAGATAACTGAAAAATCTTTTCTTGTGTCCCGAAATTTTTGGTCCATGAAAACTTCTTTTTGTCTTTTTATCTGGAATTTTTGGGAAAAAAATACAAGTCTGTTTAATGTGAAAATCGAAAACAAAAGTTCTATAAACAATTAAATCTATATATAATACTAAAATAGTAACTTAGTGGGACACTTGTCACATTCTTAGGCCCCTTAAGTTTGTTTTTTCCCGCCTCTCTCTCCTCTTAAATAGTTACCTAATTTAAAAATTAAATAATTTAAATTTTTTTTAAGATTAAAAATATTTCTTAGTAAATTAAGAAAAGATGTCTTTTTATTAATGTTATTTCTAGAAAAGAAAATTTTATAAAATAAGATATTTGCTAAACATCAAACATTTTTAAAATATGAAATATCTTAAAATTGATGTTTTTTAAAAAGTAAAATTATTTATAAACTAAAAATAATTAAAATTAGGAGTTATAATAAGAAACTTTTAAAAATGATATTTTTAATAAGGTTTGTTTAGAAAAAATGATTAAATCTTTTTGGGAAAAAAAATTAAAATTATTACTTATAATTATTACTCATATGTAATTTTAATCATATCTTATTTAAAATATCATTTAATACTTCATAAACTTTCATCATAATTAATATTTTATTTTTTAACTCGTGTAATACACTGATTTACTAAAGTTAGTATCATATAAATAACAACCAACAACTAATCAATTTTATTTTTTTAATTCGTGTAATACATTTAGTTTTATTTATATATTTTGTTGTTATTTTAATAATCAACTCTTCATCGCCCGTGTAACACACGGGTAACTAAAGCTAGTATTAGATAAACAACATTTTTCACATTATAAATATAGGAAATTACATTTCCTCCTTAATCTTCAAAAACAAATCATTTATCCTAAAGTTTAAGGTTTGTCACATATTTCGTTCTATAATTGAACGTATATTAATTTGGACGTTGGACGTTAAAAATAGTTCTATGAAAGTCACATAACGACATTTTCGTTCTTTTAACCTTATGAGGGCTAATCATGTAATTTACTTAAAAGATGATGAAGATAATAAAAAATAAACACGGTCCCCATCCTGATGCCCTCACTCTGTCTCTATACCCCTGTCCTCTTCCCTTAAGGTCGCCAATGGTTTCTCCTTCATGTGATCTTTGAATAATGCTAACTAGTTTTTTACCGTCCGGTGGTCGGAAGGTTTCATGTCATAATGTTATAACTATCTCTTTTTATATTCTAAACTAAAACATCATTTGTTTCAAACTTATGTAACTTAGTAAAATATATTACGTTTCAATCATGAAAGATAACACCAAGTTGTGATATACAAACTAAAAAAATTCTTAACAAATCCAACATGGAAAAACACTTAAACAACCTGCTTCCACCAAAAAGAAAACATGTAAAGATCATTACTATGTTTGAAGAAATTAAATAAATATATGACATAAAAAACAACTTTTTTGGATTATCAAAGCATGCATGCACTAAGTTTAGTACTCTAAGCATCTGGGCTTCTTCCTCCTCGGTCTCAAATGCTATGACTTTACATAGTGTTCAGCAGTGCAATCAACCACGACCAATGGAGAAGGTTTGTCCGTATCACGAAAAATGTATTCGATACAGTCTTTGTAGATACTCCTTCGTCATCATTATAAGTATTGTCTAAATACATAAGGAGAGTATAAAAACGAAAACCAAAGATCTGTAACTTCATTAAGAAAAAGTTATAGCAAAAGATACCGATAATGTGATTGATGATGCATATGTAAACGAAGAAATGCGTGGTCATTGTAATGAATAGATCATTCACTACATGAGCCAACAAAAGCAATACATAAATAGAAAAAATTAAAATATGTCCGGTCATTATACTATATGGATGCAAAACATGTGTATGTCATCGTACAGGGCAAAAAAGCTACACATAATATTTAAAATGTAAACACTATCACTTAAGATTTATAAATGCAACTTCTAAGTAGCTATGTGCAAAAAAAAGAATGTAGATGATATAATGAAAAAATCAACGAATAGATAACATCATTAACCATAAAATCACCCCAAACGCAAAAAAAACTTGATCGAACAAATGACATATAGGATTCACAATCATATCTGTGTGACTCAATTAAGTAACTTTGTGATCAAACATAATTACTTATAGACACTTGGTTGCCCATTGCTAATGAATAACAAACAAACAAACAAACAAACCAAGTATAGTGTCTAAAAAGGGTAGGTGGTGGCGAGTCTTTCCTCTATCTTAGGAGCCCATTGCTAATGAATATCGGTTCAAATTATCATATACCGAAAAAAGAGCCGAAGTGAATACAAATATGATTGATTAAGATTGATACCTAAAAGAAAAATTCTAAAAACAAAAGGTTAAAGACTACTTAATTAAAAAAGGGTGATGGGCACACACTGGTTATGGTACAGCCCATGACCTACCACATCCAAGCCCAACTATAAATGGATTATTTTGGCCCGGTTGGAATATCCACAAGTTGAAGACTTGCGTAGCCACGTTGCTAATTTACAGCATGTTAATTGTTTTCAATTAGTGTTTTCTTTTGTATATTTTGAAGTTGTGAAAGTAGTTATCTTAAATCCACAAGTGTGGAAGACGTGGGATGGTATTGAATTGTCAGTTTTCTTTCTTTCATTCATATGTACTAAAATAAAATGCATAATTGATTTTCCTAAAATTGTTTTCTGGTTCTAGAGAATATACATTCCATTGCTATTTTACTTATTGGCAGGAGGTGGAAGGTGATCTTGGAAGGCTGATTCGGTTCTCGTGGTACAGCTGTATTAGGAATTCAAGTTAGAATTCTGCCCAACAAAGATTCACGGGTGGTGTAGCTGTAACGCGTGGAGGTTCGTTGCTGTTTGAGTTGATCTTTTGGGAATTTGATCTAGATAAGAATTTACATACCATCAAAGGTACATGTGAATGTTTGAAGATACGATATTGCCCTTTTTTCTACAATCCTCATTCCAGTGAATCACCCTAACACCACCAATTGCTCAAAAAATTTAAGAACACCAGTAAGACTTTATAGAAACCATTATAGCCTTGCAATAGTGCAATACGAATTTGTTAAGTTAAAGATGAATTAAGTTACCAATATGCAAAGATTATTATTGTATCTTTCGACTAAAACCCATCAAAAGATACCTTTATTGATTCGTGGTGAACTTAATGACGTCTTTGATGCAATAAGTGCTTTTTGATTGTTTTGTGCAGGGTTCCTCATCATTTTAAAACAATGTGGTCTTATCTAAAGACTTGGTTCGAGGAAGAATAAAACCATTAACTAATCACCCAAAAACTAACACTACCATCTAACTTAAGCATAGTTGAAAACTTAACACTAATTAGAGAGCAACTAAAGTTAGAAATTGTTTTGATTTGAGAAAAAATAAAGTTAGAAGGCAACTGCTTCAACATTCAAATTGAAATTACGAACCTGAAGATCAAGAACTTCATGAATATTCATATCCTGCCAAAAATGATCCATTATCAAAAATATATAAATGAAAAACATACACTAAAGAAACAGAGATCTAAAAATCAAATGGAACTAACCTGCAACTCAAGTGAAAAAGTAGTGGAAATTTCTCCACCAAACAACTGTCTTTGTAGAAGTTGTTCAATTTCAATGAACGCAAAAGTTAAACTATTGATTGATTTTGGGAAATAAATGTTTGCTTCAGTTAGCCAACAGATTCTTGATTAAATAACTAAGAACTGAAATTCAAACAATTGAAAGTTTATCCGATGAATTTACCTCAAGCTACAGCTTCAGATTCGAACAAAGCAATCAAAGTATAAACCTCACATTCCCTTGTGACCAAGGGAAAAAGAAAAGGTAACAATCAAGTTATTTTAACACACAATTTTAAGTAACAGTAAAAATACCGATAAGATATATATTCAAAACCACAAGTCAATATTAAAGATTATATCTAGCAATTCTCTGCTTGGTTAAGATTAAACTGTTAATGTAATCATAAGCCAACGCATATGCATATGCATATGCAACCAAGCTTGTGTCAGATACAACTAACAATTCTGTTAATGAATAAAAATTTGTATTGCCATTTTATCAAGCTTGTGTCAAATAAAATATTGGTTTCCATCTTACTATTGCTTGGTCATGGGGATTGGTTGATGTTGCAGTGAAAAAAATAAATGATTAATTACTTCCATAAACTGCAAACATGAAAGCAACCAGTTAATATATATATACGTAGTATTAGACTACAACTTTCTAAATGCTAAATTCATATATTACTACATTTATGTAATTATATGAATTTTCATATTATAGAGTAAATTAACCACATACCATGTACATAGACACAGAGAAATCTCCATCAACTATCGTAAGCTCCATAACTACCGTCTACTGCATACCCAAAACAAAATGTATAAAAAAATAAGGAAACTAAATGATCTGATTTAGATAGCATCTACCCTAGATGAGTAAGTGAAACCATTTAACTCCATGACCTGAGGACCTAATATTCGGTCATTTCTACCAGAAACACGACGACCTACACAATCTTGACCTAATTTTCCTTTGCCTTAACTTGCTCCCAAATTTATATTTGGTGATCCCACCACATGAAAAAAACAACCAACAAATGGTAAAAAGATTAGCTATATACTCTATTGAAATGAACAATTGAAACATTTAGACAGCTTGATCATGAAGCTACAAAAAATTACTTACACAATATAACTTGTAGGGTCATATTAGATCAACATTACTTATAGTTATAACCAAATATCACATTTAAGGATTCAATGATGAGTTGGTAAGAGATAGCTCGAGTACCGTTACTTTTTATCTTAATGTCTAAATCGTTAAGATAATATAAAATGAACACCACAAAATGTCAAGATATTAATAAGATGGAAAGTGACAAGAAAACCATGTGTGTACCTGGATACAAAAAGAGATATGTTGTCACAATTCCTTCTACAAATTGTGAGGAGCAGTCCCATTCATTATTCTACTCGAGCATTTTGTTGCTGCTTAAAAAGCAAAGGTGGGTACTTGGCATCCAATGGGCTGTGTAAAATGAACCATTCGTTCTTCAAGCCTAAAAACGTGAGATTAAAATAAACCCAAGAAGAAACAATTGAAGAGATTGAAAAACTAAGGAATAAAAATAGAACTTATAGGTGGTAATGAACACCATGCTTTTTAATCACTCCAATCATGAAACCTCTTTGTTTGTTATTTTGCCATCATAGAAACCCTAAATGCAAAATGAATCAAAATAAAGGGTGAGAAAACTTCGATTTGCTACTATGAAGACGTGCACAACCTTGATGATGCTTAATCGAATAGAAAATCAAAATATGGGGCTGTGAATCAACAACGTTCATCTGATTATTGAGCTATAAAACAGGGGAGGAGAGTCTTAAACGGAACATAATGTTTTTGAGATTGAATGATCTTACCAGAAGATTTCATGAGCAGATTGTTGTTGCTCTTTGTCTGTCACTTCAGTTTAGGTCCACAGAAGTCTCACAACCACCCATTTTAAGCCTTCAAAACCTCAAATAGCTTCAACAGTTGGTTTCTTGAAGTGACCTTGTGGTCAAAGAAGAGGAATAATAAGTGGGGGTTTACATAGTGTTTGACGTTTTATGGATGTCCCTAGTATCTCCCAAATCAAGAAAATTAGACTCATGAAAGAATTTATAGACCTTGAACAACCCACAATCATCCACCAACAAACCACAGCCAAATCAAGAACATAAAAACTACAGAAAGGGAAATCAAAAGTGAGAAAGAGATAAAATCACCTATTTTCTTCTGTGCACGACTCCCGAACTAACCCCAAATTTGGCGAAATCTTTATATGGTCCGTCTTGTCCTGCATGTAAGCATTTAATCAAAAGTGGGGGTTTACAAATACAATAACAGAACAAAGTCTAACGTAATTTCTACAATGACTTAAAATTTTACACAATTTAATAAAATAAACTAAAGCTTCAATGTATCTCCAAACCGATTCCTTCTCACATCTAAACAATCTTAAACATGCTCTTTTAGCATTCACCTAATATATGCTCAAATAATACGTCAACATAAAGTTGGTAAACTTGTAACCATACTACTCATAAACAATTTTAAACATGCTCTTTTAGAGTGTTATAATGTGACAACATATTAAATCGCATACATAAAAGATAAAGTCAAATTACTATGCTTGCTAACATATATACACACAAGGTAACACCCAAGTATATACACACTAGATAAAGTCAAATAACAACTTACAAGACGTGCAATACAATGAGCGAGCCGTATCAAGCGGCTTGATCTCTCGGCTATCTCCGAACATGTCTAAAGTCACGTGATTCCCCTTTTTTCTTAATTAGCAAGTTGTTAATAGTATATTACTTAAGTAGCTTCATTTATCCAACTTTCAACTCCAATTGTTAAGTCATATTCTTGATATCATTGTTAATGAAGATTCTAATTTAGCCGTTAAGGCTTGGTTTGATAGACTATCAAAATGCTTAGTAACTGTTAAAGTTTGTAATTCGATGATGTTTCCATTCCCACTTAATTGATTTAAATACAAACAAAGATCCAGAGAAACTAGGGAGAAGTTATAACAAATATTTACCTATTCTACTTGCTAACTTCTAGGAGATAACTATAGACTAAATCAATTAATATAATTTACATAAAATATATAGAGACTAATACACCTCCTCAGTTTGAAGCAGGAGGAGGACAGATGCACAAACTGTCTTTGAATCGTGAGAATAGTTGACGTGGTAGACCTTTGGTAAAAATGTCGGCGTACTGAAAATCGGCGGAATGTGTAGAACTCGTATGTCACCAACCTGAACCTTTTCGCGTACAAAATGAATGTCAAGTTCGACATGTTTCGTACGTTGGTGTTGTACCGGATTTTCCGTCAAGTAAACGGCTGAAATGTAACATACCAGGGAAATCGCAATGTGATATTGTCCGCTTTGGCCAAAGCCTCACGGGTTTAAAACGCGTCACATTGGGGAAGGTATCCAGCCCCTTATAAAGAAGCTTTCGTTCGCCTCCCCAACCGATATGGGATGAGTAATAGCCCTCCCCTATGGGAGTATTTGCAGGCATGTGTCCATCCACCCACCGAAGTGAGACCAGCGTCCTCGCTGGCACATCGGCCCGGCCCTGGCTCTGATACCAACTGTAACATCCAGGGAAATCGCAATGTGATATTGTCCGCTTTGGCCAAAGCCTCACGGGTTTAAAACGCGTCACATTGGGGAAGGTATCCAGCCCCTTATAAAGAAGCTTTCGTTCGCCTCCCCAACCGATGTGGGATGAGTAATAGCCCTCCCCTATGGGAGTATTTGCAGGCATGTGTCCATCCACCCACCGAAGTGAGACCAGCGTCACACCCCAACCTGACGGCGGAATCATCGAAGTGTGAAAGTTACGATTGTTCAACTAACCACAACTTTAAGTAAATTGCCATAAAGTTTACAAGTCTCGAATAAGTTTACAAGTGCAATGATATAAGTTAACATGTTTCACCCCATAGTGTGAAAATAAGAAAAAGGGGTATGGAAATACTCACATGTCAAATAAGTATATGATGAAGATTTAATAAGATCAATAATAAGCGTCGTTCCAAGACGAATCGTCACAAGGCCCTAAATATATATGTACATTACAAGGTTAAAGTTTTAATGATAAGCTTAACGTTCTAACAAGAACTAGGGTTTTATGTGGAATTTGGGAATATTTGTGGTACTCTAAATAATGCAACAAAGAAATATATATAATTTATGTAAATTATTATAAAGAAGATAATATTAAATCATTCATAATAGCTAGTAAAGTTTAAACATAAAATTTGAATAATATTTAAAATAATTATGATTTTAACGATAATAATTTAAGGTAATATTTGGCCTAATAATAATTTATTAATTTATTATTTAAAATCTATTTTAGTAGAAATAACCCAAGAATAACCTTTGTTAATATGTTTTATTAAAAGATATTTGATTATTTAAATTTAGAAAAATTACAGAAAATAATTTGATGCCTTTAAAATACTTAAAGTTTTAAAAAAAAAACTATTTGTAGCAAAGTTTAAGTATAGTTTAAATAAACCTTCAAAATAACCCTCATTTTAAATAATTTATACTTGTTATTTAAAAAATAATGAATTAATGAGTTACAACAATATTTAATGTCTATTTTATAAGGAAAATAATTTAAATATATTATTTGAACAAATAATGATTAGTAAAATAATATTTTAAGTCTAACTTATAAGAAAATAACCTAACTATTTTATTTGAATAATGATTTAGTAAGTTAAACAATATTTAAAGTCTATTTTATAGAAATTAAACTAATTATATCATTTGTTTAAAAATAATTAATAAAAATCGTAAGATATTATAAGAAATAAATTTCCAGAAAAATCGTTAAGTGGTTTTAAAAATATTTGAAGTTTTAAAAAGAATTTTTATATTTACTATGAATTTTCTGAAATTTATTTTTAGGCTAAAAACCCCTAAAAAATTACATGATGGTGCCCGGGTTCGAACCCGGGACCTCATGTGTTTGAGGCGAGTGTCTTAACCAGTGAACCAGGGCCGCGGCCTTGGCTTGCATTGGTTTTAAATTGTTTTAAACTCAATTTCGGCGTTTTCCCCAAATTCATAAGAACCCTAGTATGAAATCGAACAAATTGATCACCAATTCATTCATGATAATGCAATCAACATTAGGGCTTTTAATCCCCAAGCGATTTCGAGTCTGTGGACACAATTATTTACCCGAATTGATGTTTCGAATGATAAGAACATATGCAGAAGAGCTGCGACCGAGGTTTCAATCCGTTTGATATGCAATTGTTGATGTTAACCGAATTAAACTCGTGCCAAGCTTCCAAGGATGAATAGGAATAAAAGCCCCTTATCACTTCCAGGTAGATGTCCGAATGGTGATGAAGACTTCGGTTGTAGGTCGCGATGGAAATGGGGTTTGATTATAGAGTTCGGGTGTTTTACAGATGCAATTGGAATTGATATCAGTTTAGGAACAGATAAACGATCGTTTATGTTCAATTAAATAGGTTATTATTAGGTTTTAATTGTTGAACGGTTAGAGGTTAAACGGTGTTTCGGTTTCGAGGGATTCATCGGAAAGTTGAGCGTTTCAGCTTGATTTAATGATGGTCACAAGTTCGATTCAAGCACTAGGACCCATTTGAAACGGTTTTTATCTTGATTACCGATTATTAGCGCGTTTAAGGAGTGGCCGGAGCTCGGCCGGAGCTCCTGCCGGATTTACGGGGGTGAGGGAGGGTTGGTTTGGGTTTTATTTCGGATTTACACCATTAGTCCCTGTGTTTTGATTGTTTGTTAGTTCAAAACCAAAGTTTAAATTTTATTCTTTAATAAATTACAGTTTAGCCCCTAGGATTTTGAGGCTTTATTATTTTATGTAAATACTTATTAATTACAAGTTTAAAGTTATAAAACTTAGATTATTATTATTAGTATTATTATCATTAATATTATTATTATTGTTATTAGTAATAATAATAATTATTTTTAAGATTATTATCACTTTAAGTTAAGTTTTATAATATCAACCAAACGTTTTAAACATTAATAATATTATTTCTATTATTTAATTAATTTGTTAATCACCAAATTAATTATCAAGCATAATAAGTTCTTAAAGTTTCAAAATTGACATAAAGGCCCTTTTTAAAATCTAACAAAGTTAACGAAAAATATGAGATGTCACAGTCTCCCCAACTTAAAAGAATTTCGTCCCGAAATTAAAATGAACTTAGATGAACAAAGGAAATTATGATGCAAGGTAAGTGTACAACGAACAATGTTTGACGTTTGATTACAGATGAACGCTTCACTTTATGGAATCTTATAAGATTCTTGACATAATGCATGCCAATTTGAACCCTTTAAGTGAAATCTGAGACGTTTTGAGATGAAAGATTGGAAAACGTCTTGACATAACTTCTAGAATATAATTTCGTAGTAAAATGATGTCTAGAAATCAATAAAAGACCCACAATAATAAGAAAGGTTAACCGTCGGGATTTAAGAATCCCAAACGTCACTATATTAAACGATCTTAACGAATATCTTGTAAATATGTATTTCTCCTTTGACCAAACATCGATCTAAGAATAATACGATATGCGAAGAATTTGGAATGAGTTCACGATGATGATTAAGAACATTATTAAAAGCAGAAAATGAATCGGTCATCCAAAATAACAATCGATGTTTTAACGTCATACCACGGCATACGAATATTTGAAACAGATACAAGTAATTTTCTCACCCGTTATCCCACATAAGTCAATATGAAATTAGCCAATCGGTCTATAATGCACCAATTGTCATCATGGCCTTTAAAATAAGAAGCATTTAGTGAATGAAAAGTTAAACAGGAGATTCATAGGAACACGGAGGTTAAGTTTTGTCATATGTAAAGGTAAGACGTTTGGACACATGCCAAGTTAAGTCTTTTCTTTTATGCCAAACCCATGACTACAAATTACGAAACTTTATGAACCATTATATCCACATCGCAATGAGGATAATAACGAGTATTGTTGTTCAAAACCACGATAGAATTTCAATGATTTTCAAGGTTAAGAGTTCAAAAACGATTCAAAAAATGACGCAAACAATAAGAAAGGTATTTGTAAACATGTTTTGTAAGGTACAAATTTTCAAATGCAGATTGCATACGTAATTCATCAAACAATAGGATAGGTATTTGATAATACCTTTATTTGACAAAAGATTATTTAGGAAGACTATACTTATGGTTTGATGATATCTCAAAATGAAAGTTGATAAGTAAGGAATAAATGGTTCCATATAGCTAGATCAAATCATAACATGAAGATAAAGGAAAAGAAATCGATTTAAGAATTTACATACTCCAAGCTCGGAATCAAAATCAACCTAAAGCGATCGGGTCTCTTTTCAAGTTCGGAGATCATGCTTTGGCTTGATAGGTCAAACACTAACATTGTTTCACCCTTCAAGTTACTACATGCTTCTCGCCACTTGATTTCAACCTTGGTAAGTTGAAGATCAAGAAATGAGAATAGTCATCAAGGTGTGGTTTTCACTCCTAACTTGATGGTGTACTCCCAAGGTGTGACCACTAACTTACCAATCAAAAAGTTCGATCCCCAACTCATTGTTAAGGATCCACAGAAATAAGACGAGGTAACTCACCATTAAGGTAAGGGAAATCACTCCTATCTTTAACGGTGAAGTTTTACAAAGACAAAATATAACAAGACGAACTTCCTCATCAAAATCCAGAATTCACTCCTACTTTAATGAGGTCGTTTCATTTGAGAAAATACAATCCATGAAAATGAGATTATCATCAAGGTATGGAATTCACGCCTATCTTGATGATTGAATTTCATAATAATAAGAAAACAATCGGAAATTGACAATTGTCACCAAAGTACGGGTTTCAATCCTATTTTGGTGAGATCATGTCATTCGTGAATGCAAGTTCTAATGAGAATAATTAAAGTCAATCCTCAAGATAAGGTAATCACCCCGATCCAGAGGATGACATTTCATAAAACACACAATTGAAAGCCATTTATCGAATAAAGAATCATTACCAAAGTAAGGGAATCACCCCTGTTTTGATGAGTTAGAATCATTTAGGAGATACGAGTGTTCTTAGTCATAGGTCGAATTACAAACTCTTGCATCTCCCACGGTGCAAACGGTACGAAGTTTGACAAAACAGCGAAAAGAAAAGAATATCAATTTAGAAATTCAGAAAATTTCAGGTTACATCAATGTAACCAAAAGGAAAATCATGCTTATAAAATTTAAGGTCAGAGTTTGAGGTAACGGGATTAGTTATGATGGCGTTCAAATCTTGGAAGGTTTAAATCGGGAAGATGAAATCAAGGACAAAAATGATTCAACATCAAAATGAGATATGAACATTCGATTCACAATCGAAGGGAATACATGGACTTCTCAAGATATGAGGTTAGCCATAACCTTATTAAAGACACGCGTACTTATAAGTGGTAACAAAGTTATAATTAGTTTATTCGATCATTGAGGTGAGTGACCACTTATAATATTTGAGCTAACAAAATTAACATTCAATTAGCAAAGTATCCCGAGATGTAGGAATTCCACCTACAACATTGAATCTCTTTAGTTACGGGACACACCCTTAGGAAGATTTGAAAACCATAAGTAACGATTTAAAGTTTTAAAGATCATTCGGTTTAGATTCCCAATATCTTTGGGTATAACAAGAGTCATGTACACGTTGACCAAGGTATAGAAATAGCTACATGAAACGCCTAACGTGTAACGATGTTTAAACGTAGGAGTTGAAAGGTAAGACGAGTTCAATATCACAGGAACATTATGTATGACAAGAATGAGAAGAAACCAGTTCAAGGAATCTAAGATTTTTAAGATATAAAGAGGATGGTTCCATTTAGTAACACATTACCATTTGGAATCGTTGACACGTCAAGGTAAATTGACCCACTTGCCTTAGAAACTTGTGTATGTTGACCATAGTTTATCACTCATCCCAGAAATCCCCAGGTAAGCATAACTGGTCTCGCAATGAGATTTATACGATATGCTTGCCTTAGCCCGAAGGCCTTTTGCCAGGAAATCCAGAATACAGGTGTCTATGTGTCACACAAATTTTTTTGGTTAATGAAATCAAAACCTTGATGAGATTTTCATAGATTAGACATAGAGTCTTAGGAATTGAACCCATGATGATAAGTGTAGACTCCACATGTCGTTGAGGATAAGTTTAGGAAGTTCATTTGTCGGGGAGAGTCAAAGAGTCAAAGTTAAGTTTAGGGAGACAAGTAACTAAGTTTTAAGCATACATAAGACAATCCTATGCTAAGGCATCAAGTTGCACAAAAGGTATAGCATTATGTAGCATTCAAACAATATATAAGCACAAAAGTATAAGGATCTTTCTATGAGGTTCATGCAACTATAGTCTAGGTCACCATTTCTAATAACCTAAATCCCTATAGTTATGGGCTCTGATACCAATCTGTCACACCCCAACCTTGACGGCGGAATCGTCAAAGTGTGAAAGTTACGATTGTTCACAACCACATAACGCTATTATTAGTTCCAAATATATTAATCAAGATTCAATTGTAACAATACAAGTAAATGTTCAAACAAAGATACATCCAGAATACAATTATAAAAGTATCCAGATCATTCGTTTATTTCTCTAAGTCCAATCCTAAGTGTGATAAGCTTCAAAGAGTAACCTGAAACATGTTAAAAATAAAAGGTCAACATAAAAATGTTGGTGAGCATTCCATAGTTTCCAATATATAAGTATATATAAAAGATGGCAATTCAAGTTATAAGTTAGTGAATAAAGTTATTAGGGATGTTATGAACAATGCAACAATCAAACCTCGACAATGTTTTACAAGTATCAAACGACGTTAATATTCTATTAACGTTAAAAGTATATACGATCAGCTAAGTGTACTTGGATCAACCAAGCAGGCTTGTCTTACCCATAGATCTATGACTTCGCTGGGCTAGCAATAGTTAATGATTGTACATATAACGCCATAACATGGTAACCACAAAAGTTCAACTAACCACAACTTTAAGTAAATTTGCCATAAAGTTTACAAGTCTCGAATAAGTTTACAAGTGCAATGATATAAGTTAACATGTTTCACCCCAAAGTGTGAAAATAAGAAAAGGGGTATGGAAATACTCACATGTCAAATAAGTATATGATGAAGATTTAATAAGATCAATAATAAGCGTCGTTCCAAGACGAATCGTCACAAGGCCCTAAATATATATGTACATTTAAAAGGTTAAAGTTTTAATGATAAGCTTAACGTTCTAACAAGAACTAGGGTTTTATGTGGAATTTGGGAATTTTTGTGGTACTCTAAATAATGCAACAAAGAAATATATATAATTTATGTAAATTATTATAAAGAAGATAATATTAAATCATTCATAATAGCTAGTAAAGTTTAAACATAAAATTTGAATAACATTTAAAATAATTATGATTTTAACGATAATAATTTAAGGTAATATTTGGCCTAATAATAATTTATTAATTTATTATTTAAATCTATTTTAGTAGAAATAACCCAAGAATAACCTTTGTTAATATGTTTTATTAAAAGATATTTGATTATTTAAATTTAGAAAAATTACAGAAAATAATTTGATGCCTTTAAAATACTTAAAGTTTTAAAAAAAAACTATTTGTAGCAAAGTTTAAGTATAGTTTAAATAAACCTTCAAAATAACCCTCATTTTAAATAATTTATACTTGTTATTTAAAAAAATAATGAATTAATGAGTTACAACAATATTTAATGTCTATTTTATAAGGAAAATAATTTAAATATATTATTTGAACAAATAATGATTAGTAAAATAATATTTTAAGTCTAACTTATAAGAAAATAACCTAACTATTTTATTTGAATAATGATTTAGTAAGTTAAACAATATTTAAAGTCTATTTTATAAGAAATTAAACTAATTATATCATTTGTTTAAAAATAATTAATAAAAATCGTAAGATATTATAAGAAATAAATTTCCAGAAAAATCGTTAAGTGGTTTTAAAAATATTTGAAGTTTTAAAAAGAATTTTTATATTTACTATGAATTTTCTGAAATTTATTTTTAGGCTAAAAACCCCTAAAAAAATTACATGATGGTGCCCGGGTTCGAACCCGGGACCTCATGTGTTTGAGGCGAGTGTCTTAACCAGTGAACCAGGGCCGCGGCCTTGGTTTGCATTGGTTTTAAATTGTTTTAAACTCAATTTCGGCGTTTTCCCCAAATTCATAAGAACCCTAGTATGAAATCGAACAAATGATCACCAATTCATTCATGATAATGCAATCAACATTAGGGCTTTTAATCCCCAAGCGATTTCGAGTCTGTGGACACAATTATTTACCCGAATTGATGTTTCGAATGATAAGAACATATGCAGAAGAGCTGCGACCGAGGTTTCAATCCGTTTGATATGCAATTGTTGATGTTAACCGAATTAAACTCGTGCCAAGCTTCCAAGGATGAATAGGAATAAAAGCCCCTTATCACTTCCAGGTATTGATGTCCGAATGGTGATGAAGACTTCGGTTGTAGGTCGCGATGGAAATGGGGTTGATTATAGAGTTCGGGTGTTTTACAGATGCAATTGGAATTGATATCAGTTTAGGAACAGATAAACGATCGTTTATGTTCAATTAAATAGGTTATTATTAGGTTTTAATTGTTGAACGGTTAGAGGTTAAACGGTGTTTCGGTTTCGAGGGATTCATCGGAAAGTTGAGCGTTTCAGCTTGATTTAATGATGGTCACAAGTTCGATTCAAGCACTAGGACCCATTTGAAACGGTTTTTATCTTGATTACCGATTATTAGCGCGTTTAAGGAGTGGCCGGAGCTCGGCCGGAGCTCCTGCCGGATTTACGGGGGTGAGGGAGGGTTGGTTTGGGTTTTATTTCGGATTTACACCATTAGTCCCTGTGTTTTGATTGTTTGTTAGTTCAAAACCAAAGTTTAAATTTTATTCTTTAATAAATTACAGTTTAGCCCCTAGGATTTTGAGGCTTTATTATTTTATGTAAATACTTATTAATTACAAGTTTAAAGTTATAAAACTTAGATTATTATTATTAGTATTATTATCATTAATATTATTATTATTGTTATTAGTAATAATAATAATTATTTTTAAGATTATTATCACTTTAAGTTAAGTTTTATAATATCAACCAAACGTTTTAAACATTAATAATATTATTTCTATTATTTAATTAATTTGTTAATCACCAAATTAATTATCAAGCATAATAAGTTCTTAAAGTTTCAAAATTGACATAAAGGCCCTTTTTAAAATCTAACAAAGTTAACGAAAAATATGAGATGTCACATGAAACGTTATCACAATAGACAATTGTAGCATTTCGAGTAGGCACATGTAATTCAAGGAGTAGGTTCGTATCCAACTAGTTTCAGCCATGACATTTGCTACACCCCGATACTCCGCTTCGGCACTAGAATGAGAGATGGTAGGTTGACGTTTGGATGACCAAGAAAGCAAATTATCTCCCATGAAAACACAATAACCCGAAGTTGAGCGGCGTGAATCGGGACATCCTCCCCAATCGGAATCGGAATAGGCGATTATGTTAGAGTTTTGGATGCCTTGACGTGTAAGCCATGATGAGTTGTACCTTTAAGATATCGAAGCACTCGTTTCATGAACTGAAAATGCGGTTCTCGTGGAGCATGCATGAAGAGGCAAAGTTGTTGCACCGCATAGGTAAGATCCGGTCTTGTAAAAGTTAAGTATTGAAGAGCCTCGACTAAACTACGATAAGTGGTTGGATCTGGAATTAATGCACCTGCGGTAGCACTTAGTTTTGATGATGAATCAACCTGGGTTGCGACGGGTTTGCATTGTTGCATGTTTGCACGTGCTAAGATACCATTTGCATAACTTTCTTGTGACAAAAATAATCCATTTGAATGTTTAGTTACTGTGATACCCAAGAAGCGATGCAATTCACCTAGATCAGACATTGCGAATTCTTGTGACAGTGAAGAAATAATCCGTTTAAGAAGCACGTCACTGGAAGCGGTAAGAATTATGCCATCAATATAAAGTAGAAGATATGCCATTTGCGAGTTATGATGATAAATAAATAGTGATGTGTCTGTTGTAGCACTCTTAAACCCGCATGTTTTGATGTAGTTTGCAAAGCATTAGTACCAAGCCCTTGGTGCTTGTTTAAGACCGTAAAGTGATTTTCGTAACCTGTAAACATGATCAGGATAGTCTCTATCTATAAAACCAGGTGGTTGAAACATAAATCCGGTTTCATGTAAGTCTCCATGAAGAAACGCATTTTTAACGTCCAATTGATGAATTGGCTAACCACGAGAAACCGATAAGTGAGGACCGTTCTGATGGTGGTCGGTTTAACAACAGGGCTGAAGGTCTCGTCACAATCAATACCGACTTGTTGACTTTTACTGTTCACAACAAGTCGTGCTTTATATCATTGTAAGGACCCATTGGAATTGAACTTGTGACGGTACAACCACATATATCAAATGATGTTACTGTTGGGCGGCCTAGGTACTAAATCCCAAGTTTTGTGGTCCATCAAGGCTTTATATTCATCATTCATGGCCGCGTGCCAATTAGGGTCAGTTAGAGCTTTTAAGTGAGAAGTGGGGAGAGGTGAAATGGAAGAATTTGATGTAGATGTGTTAAGGTTTAGAGGAAGGTGAGGTTTTGAGATGCCTGATTGGGATCGAGTGGTCATAGGGTGTTTAGGTGGTGGAGGTGGTGGTGGGGGAGGAGGTGTTGGTGGTGAGTTAGATACGCAGGGTGGAGTGTTTGATGTGGAGGTGGCGGAAATGTGAGGTGGGTTTTGAGGTGAAGTAGGTGGTGTGTGGATGGCAGAATTATGAGGTGTATGGAGTGGGTTGTTAGAGGTAGAGTGGGCTGAAGTTTATGAAGGGGTATTTGGGCTAGAGTGTTGGGCCAATTCTGGGTTGGTATTGTTCGGCAAAGGCGATGGAGTTGAGATAGAGGAAGTGGTAAAAATCGGAGATTGGTCATTGTCAAGAAAGGTGTAGTCGTGTGAAGATTGGTTTAAATGATATTTAAAAAGAAAGTTTGTTTCGTCAAAAATGACGTGTCTAGAAACAATAACCTTACCGGTGGAAAGATTGAGACACCGGTATCCTCGGTGGTCGGTTGGATAGCCAAGAAAAACACACAATACGGATCTAACATCCGGCTTGTGTTGAGGAGTGGCCGAGGTGTTTGGGAAACAAGCGCAACCAAAGACCCGTAGATGGTCATTGGATGTTTGGTGGAGATATAAGGCTATAACAGGTGTATGTTTGTGAAGAGTTTTGGTTGGCAAAATATTATGGAGATAGCATGCAGTATGTAAGGCCTCCACCCAAAAGTTGGAGGGTAATGAAGCATGGGTTAAAAGGGCAAGCATCAGTTCATTTAATCGTCTTATCATACGCTCTGATTTTCCATTTTGTTGAGAGGTGTGAGGACATGAGAAACGAAATTGTAAACCGTTTGATTCGGTGAATGTTTTAAAATGGTTGTTGTCAAACTCACCCCCTTGGTCACATTGAAAGGATTTAATGGCTAAGTTAAATTGTGTTTGAATGTACCGATGAAATTTAGAAAATTTTAAAAAAGTTTCTGATTTGTATTTGAGTGGGTACACCCATGCGTAATGAGTGAAGTCATCTAATAAAACCATATAGTATTTGTATCCCGAATGGCTAGTTACCGATGAAGTCCAAATATCACAATGCATAATATAAAATGGTAATATGGTAGTAGAATTAGACAAAACAAAAGGTAATCGTTTGTTCTTTGAAAGTTGACACGAATGACAAACAAAAGATCTACTTCGCTTATTACACGTAATAAAATTATTCGAAGCCAGAAAATCAGTGACGTGAACACCGGGGTGGCCTAGGCGATCATGCCACAAATCTTGAACACTTGACATCAACAATGCGGAGGAAGCAACGGGATACGTGAATGGATATAGATGGCTTGAACTATTATGACGGGTGAGTATCCTCCCACTCGGGAATTCCTTCACCGAAAAACCGTAAGGATCAAAATCAACAGAGACATGGTTATCAATGGTGAATTTACAAACCGAAATGAGATTTTTAATAATTTTTGGGGTATAAAGAACATTTTTAAATGAAGGGTTTGGTTTTGGTAGGTAAGGGTAGAGTGACCAGATCCCTGTATTAGCACGCGTTGTCCATTACCTACGAATATATAACCAAGCAAACTTGAAAAACAAGGGTTAGATAGTTTACCTGGGTCACCAGCGAAGTGATCCGATGCACCCGTATATTAAAGAATGATTCAACTCCCACCAAGATTGATCAGGAGCTTTTTACGTACTTACTTTGCATGCATGCGCACGTGTTTATTTAGTATTTGAATAAGTCTTACTTACTTTGCATGCATGCGCACATGTTTATTTAGTATTTGAATAAGTCTTTAGTTTTTTAATAAAGTGACCAACGGATTGTTTGTTATAGCTATCCTAGTCACATGGGTTGTTCCACTTTTCTTGTACTTTCATCAGTATATAAGACTGATGCTTTTCATGTATTCAATGCACCTTTTCCTACTTTGAGTATCAATAATACTAAAAGTTCCTGAGTATTCTTGTCCTTTATCCTTTCTTGTGTTCTATATACCAACAAATTGGTATCAGAGCATAAGTGATCCTTGCTCTCTTTCCACCATGGCTGATTCAACTGTCCCATCTGCTTCCACAACTCCCCTGATCCCGATCTTCAAAGGAGAAGGCTACGAGCATTGGAGCCTACGCATGAAAACAATATTGCGGTCAAGAGAACTTTAGGAAGTTGTGTTTCTTGGTATAGCTGCGGTAAGCGAAGGTGTTCCAGATAATCGAGATGTGAAGAAAAAGGATGCACTTGCCATGACTCTCATACAACAAGGTATCCATGACAAGCTCTTTTCCCGGATCGCATCTGCGACTTTGGCTAAAGAAACTTGGGATACTTTACGTATTGAGTTTCAAGGCGATTCTCAGGTTCAATCTGTAAAGCTCCAGGGTCTGCGCCGAGCATTTGAAAATCTCACCATGAATGACGATGAAACCGTGGGAGACTATTTCTCACGAATGATGAATAATGTGGGGCAGCAGAGGTCGTTCGGTGAAGAACTCACTGACCAAAAGGTAGTTGAAAAGATTCTCCGAAGCTTGTCTCCTAGGTTCGACTTTGTTATACCATCTATTGAGGTGGTCTATGATTCTTCCGATATCACACCCGTTAAGCTAATGGGACTCCTGCAGTCCCAAGAGGAGAGAATGAACAGTAGAAGCTCTCCCAATAGTCCTGCCAAAACAACTGAAGCCCAAGAAGAAAGAGCATTACAAGCAATGCAAGAACAAAGAGCACCTCATAGCAGAGGGCGTGGAAGAGCCCCATTTCGGGGATGAGGGACTGGCCGTGGACGTGGTACGCTTGACAGGAATAAGGTACCACAGTGTTACTGCTGCAAAAAGTTCAGGCACGTAAAGAAAGACTGCTGGTACAATAACGAAGATCAAGCAAATGTTGCTGACAATGAAGATAATCAAGAACAAGAAGCTGTCGAAGATGATCAACACCTGTTGATGGCGGCCAAAATCCCTAAGTCGGGTAACTCAAATCATTTATGGTTTATTGATTCCGGATGTTCTAATCATATGACAGGATTGAAAGAAAGCTTTGTGACTCTGGATGAGTCTTACAAGTTGGGAGTGCGACTCGGAGATAAGAAGAAACTTGATGTCGAAGGGAGAGGGACCGTAAAGATTCAAACTGGTGATGGCACGTCAAACTGTTGGAGAATGTTTACTACACGCCCAAACTCGAATACAATCTGTTGAGCGTGGGCCAACTCATGAAGAAGGGATATGACTTGCGATTCTCTAATGGCAAGTGTGTGATTCTGAACAAAGAAACCAACAAGACTTTGCTGGTTGTTTCTATAGCCAGCAACAACATGTTTGTGTTTGATGCTACAAGTCTTGTCACGGTCCAAGAACTTTCTACACGAGACTCTGCAGCATACCGATGGCATTGTCGATATGGCCACCTTCACTTTGAAGGCCTCAAGAAACTACATGATAATGAAATGGTAATTGGTCTTCCCAAAATTCATAACTCTGTGTTCTGTGAAGCATGTGTTGTAGGGAAACAAGCTAGAATCCCATTCCAAGGCTCATCATGGCATGCTCAAACCAAGCTCGAGTTAGTACACACTGATGTGTGTGGTCCCATGCATATTCCAAGTCTAGGTAATAGCTTATATTACCTACTTTTCATTGATGATATGTCAAGGATGTGCTGGTATACTTCTTAACCAATAAAGGTGATGTGTTTGCAATGTTTAAAGTGTTCAAAGCCTTGGTTGAGAAACAATGTGGTTGCTCAATCAAGGTTTTAAGATCTGATCGTGGGGGTGAGTTTTGTTCACAGGAATTTGATGCCTATTGTGAGTTGAATGGAGTAAAGCGAGAGCTCAAAGTTCCTTATACCCCACAACACAATGGTGTGGTAGAGAGAAAGAACCGAACAGTGATGAACCTGGCCAGGAGCATGTTGCAAGAAAAGGGGCTGCCTGGGTACTTATGGGCAGAGGCAGTGGCAGCCATTTATACCATTAACCGATCACCCACTATAGTCCTGGCCAACCGTACACCATTAGAAGCCTGGACCGGAAAGAAACCAATTATGTCCCGAATCAAAACATTTGGTTGTGTTGCCTATGGCCTTGTACCATCTCAATTACGCAAAAAGCTGGATAATAAGTCTGAAAAAAATATCTTCATTGGTTACTCTAACCAAAGCAATGGATATAGACTTTTCAATCCGGACTCAAAGAAATTTTGTGTAAAAAGAGATGTGGTATTCCTTGAGGATACCAAGTGGGCATGGTCAAATGTTACTAAGTCAAACAATAAAGCCTACACCTTCTTTGATCCATTTCCATATGATGTTGACCCATCAACTACAATTCTAGTACTACCCCTGTTCCTACAATTACCTCTACACCTACTCCACATGACCCTAACCTTAACTTGTCTCCATCAAATGTCATACCCTACTTAACTACTACTTCCACTATACACACTCCTACTTAACAAAGTCCACCTCAAACCAATACCCCACTTACTTCTACAAACAACCTTTTTCCCAATAATGTTCCAGGACCATCCCGTAGACAAATTAAACCACCATCATGGCTCCAAGATTATTACTCAGGTGAAGGATTATCTGATGATGACAATGTTCTTACCTATCAGTTTGCTCTTGCTACAACAGATCCTTTAACTTACATGGAAGCAGCCAAACACAAGGAGTGGCAAGAAGCTATGATTACTGAAATCCGAGCCATCGAGAAGAACAAAACATGGCAGTTAGTCTCATTGCCCCTGGAGAAGAACGTTGTTGGTGTTAAATGGTTGTACAAGACCAAACTTGGTGCTGATGGTAAAATGCTAAGGCACAAGGCTCGATTGGTAGCAAAGGGCTACTCACAAAAACCCAGGGTTGACTTTCATGAAACCTTTGCTCCAGTTGCCAGGTTTGAAACCATTCGTATTATATTGGCCGTAGCTGCTCAGTTGGGATGGCGTATTTTTCAACTGGACGTGAAAACTGCTTTTCTTAATGGGGACTTATCGGAGGATATCTATGTTGAGCAGCCTGAAGGCTTTATCAATCCTGATAAGCCTAATATGGTTTATAAGTTGAATAAAGCTCTTTATGGATTAAAACAGTCTCCCAGGGTGTGGTATGCAAAAATTGATAACTACTTCATGAAAGGTGGTTATTTAAGAAGTCATAATGAACCAACATTATATGTAAAGCAAGGAAGTTCAGGTAATTTTATCTATGTTTGCCTATATGTTGATGATATTATCTATACTTCCTCTTGCTCTAATATGATGAAGGAGTTTAAAGACAACATGATGAACACGTTCGAAATGACTGATATGGGAGTTCTGAAGTATTTTTTGGGCTTGGAGGTGAAACAAACTAAAGAAGGAATCTTCTTGGGGCAAGAGAGATATGCTAATACTCTTCTCACTCGATTCAGGTTGAAGAGTTGCAAGGAGGAGTGTACACCCATGAATAGTAATGAAAAATTGCAACTGCATGATGAGGCTGATAAGGCTAATGAAGAAGTTTTTAGAAGTTTGGTTGGTGGGTTGTGTAACATCCCACATCGGTTGGGAAGGGGAACGAAAGTCTCTTTATAAGGGGCTGGATACCTTCCTCATTGGACGCGTTTTAAAACCGTGATGGGGCTATTCTCCCCAAGTAGCGGACAATATCCGATGCGGTTTCCTGCTTGTTACAGTTGGTATCAGAGCCAGGGCCGGGCCGTTGTGCCAGCGAGGACGCTGGTCTCCCAAGTGGGGGAGGATGTAACATCCCACATCGGTGGGGAAGGGGAACGAAAGTCTCTTTATAAGGGGTTGGATACCTTCCTCATTGGACGCGTTTTAAAACCGTGATGGGGCTATTCTCCCCAAGTAGCGGACAATATCCGATGCGGTTTCCTGCTTGTTACAGGTTGATATACTTAACTCATTCTAGGCCAGATCTTGCCTATTTAGTGAGCTTAGTATCACAGTTCATGCAACAACCATCTAAGATTCATCTGGGTGCTGCTAGACGAATCTTGAAGTATGTTGCTCACACTATCAAGTTTGGAATATGGTGTAAATGAGCTCATGGTATTACTTTAATTGGTCATAGTGACAGCGATTGGGCTAGTTGTACAGATGATCGCAAGAGTGTCTCGGCTTATGTATTTTCTGTGGGAAGTGGAGCAATTGCTTGGAGATCGATAGTTGTACAGATGTAACATCCTACCATTATCTTCTGTGATAACAACTCTACAATCAACTTATCTAAGAACCCAGTTATGCATAGCAGGTCAAAGCACATTGAGCTGAAACATCACTACATACGGGAGATGGTTACTCAGCAGCAGATTCAATTGGAACCATGCAGTACTCATAATCAACTTGCTGATGTATTGACGAAGCCGCTGCCTAGAGAAAAGTTCAGCTACTTCAGACACATGCTGGGAGTTATGGAGCTTGAACCATGGGAGGGTATTAAAGAATGATTCAACTCCCACCAAGATTGATCAAGAGCTTTTTACATACTTACTTTGCATGCATGCGCACGTGTTTATTTATTATTTGAATAAGTCTTTAGTTTTTGAATAAAGTGACCAACGGATTCTTTGTTATAGCTATCCTAGTCACATGGGTTATTCCGCTTTTCTTGTACTTTCATCAGTATATAAGACTGATGTTTTTCATGTATTCAATGCACCTTTTCCTACTTTGAGTATCAATAATACTAAAAGTTCCTGAGTATTCTTGTTCTTTATCCTTTCTTGTGTTGTATATACCAACACCGTATCCATGTACCACTGCATGTCGGGGCTGTCCAGAGTCATAGCATTGAAGGCTTCACTGATCTGAGTTGGCTCAAGAGCATCAAAAGTGTTGTTAGCCTGTGCTGCTGGTGGACGGCTGGAAGAGGTTTGGGCCTGGGCAGCTTTTGATTTGGGAGCCTAGTGAGCAGGTGGTAGAGGTGGGCCTGCCCAGTATGGGTTCCATGGCATAGTTGGGTATGGACAGGGAGGTGGGTTCCATTAAGTTTGCCAGTGTTGTTGGTGTCCAGTAGGGTGCTGCCATGGGTAGGGATTGGGTTGTTTGGATTGTTGATTTGGTGCACGAGTGGAACAGGTGTTTTGTGGTCAGCGAGCTTTGGTTGGTTTGGAATCAGGTCGGTCTGGTTTGGGTCTGCGGGTTACATTATGGGCGGATGGTTCTTGATTTTGGGTTGGGAATTCATTAGCAGTGGCTGCCATGACGGTGGGAGAGGATAGGGTGTCACGAGCAGATCGACGGTGGTTCTCTAGTTGCAACATGCTACAAGCCGTCTCCCATGTTGGGAGACTTTGATTGATAAACGAACCCACTGTATCATATTCATCCGGAAGACCACGAACCAATTGAAGGACCAAACATTGCTCGCTAATGGAGTTGTCAACATCATTCAATTGACCAGTAAGATCTTTGAGACGCTGGCAATATGCCTCCAAGGATGGCATACTTTTCAGAGTCAGGTTGTTGAATTCAAGTTCCAAAGCAGCAGCCCTAGCACCTTTGTTGTTAAGAAATATTTCTTTGAGACGATTCCAGGCCTGCAGAGCTGTTGATTCAGGAACACAGATTCGCACCAGCAGATCGTTTGACATCGTTCCATAAATCCACTGGAGAACGATAGCATCGATCTTTGTCCACTCATCATACGTAGGATCAGTTTCAGCTGGTGGATCTGTGTCGTCGACGTGTCATAACACGTCATCCCCACGAGCATGAAGCTTAAAAAGCTTCACCCATGAGGAGTAGGAAACCTTGGTGCCGTCAAGAACTCTCACTTTCCTCTGGATATCTGTCACGGGGATTTTGTTTCTTTTGGAGGGTTTGGAGGGTTGAAGTTGTCTCCCATGGTGGTAAATGGTGGAAAAGTGGAGGTGAATTAGCGTCGTAGGCTAAAGGGCGGCAGTTTTAGGTTGAAGGTACAGAGCAGAGCTCTAATACCATGTTAAAGTTTGTAATTCGATCATGTTTCCATTCCCACTCAATTGATTTAAATACAAATAAAGATCTAGAGAAACTAGGGAGAAGTTACAACAAATATTTACCTATTCTACTTGCTAACTTCGGAGATAACTATAGACTAAATCAATTAATATAATTTACATAAAATATATATACCGACTAATAGTAACATCCATTCTGGTCGTTGACCACACTACACGCCCCTGTTGAACAATGTTCATCGTACCAAGAATCTTGTTCTAAAGAGTTTTGAGTTGCTAACAAACCTAGTTAACGATGCGTTCGTGAACTAGGCTGACATGATCGTGTCCCTGGTCAAGTAGAACCCGATTCTGACCAGATTTGACGTGCAGTTGATTTTTAATCCAAATCCATACATGTTTCTATTATAAGTAGTTTATAAACCCCTTATTAAGTATTTTCAATACCTTAATCATGTTGCATTTCAAGATCTTTTATTCAAAACTTGTGTTCATAAGAAATTTCTATCTTTTGAAATTTCTCATGATTTAGCTAGCTAGAGAATCATACTAACTATCAGATATTATGTCTTCCAATGCTCAACATAGATCTCAACTAAGTTTAACACTTTTGCATTGTTGAAGCTTGTAAAATGCAAGTCAACTAGTTCAATTCTTTGTTCTTTGTCCTTGTTATTGATTTCCTAAAAGTACACGAACTGTATTGTAATCTCGACTAATCTTTTGTTAGTTAGAATTAGTTAGTCATTGAGTTGTTAAGATGGTTGTTATCTTCATATGAGATCTCATTCTGATATTAGAGTGATTACTATCATATTCTTTCTTGTAGTTCTTGTTAATGAAATATAGAGTTCTTCATCTCACTTGAATCTTGTTATCTCTTTGGTGTTCTACAACATGTGGAATCAAAGCCTGGTTAGGGCTCAATTCAAAGAGGGAAATCCAAGTGAGAGGGAAAGTAATGATCGCAATGGTCTAAACGAAGTTCGAATTGGAAAAATTCAATGGGAAGAATGATTTTGGGCTGTGGCGGATCCGAGCACTAAGGTGCATCATGGAGTGGTTGATGCGCTCTCCGGAGAAGCCAAGTTACTAGAAAAACTCACCGACAAGGAAAAGAAAGACATCATGGAGAAGGCTCACAGTGCGATTATACTAAGCCTTGGAGATCGTGTCCTGCATGAAGTGTCAAAGGAGTCCATGGTTGCCGGAATCTGATCAAAGCTTGAAAGTCTATACATGATGAAATCATTGGTAAATAGATTGTATTCGAAAAAACAATTGTACACTTTCAGTATGCAATCAAGTAAGTCTATTGAAGATCATACAGACGAATTCAATAAATTAGTCTTAGATCTTGAAAACATTGATGTGCAATTAGACGAAGAAGATTAGGATATTATCTTTCTCACTTCATTGCCACAGTATACGAACACTTTATGGACACTCTCATGTAAGGTAGATAGACATTATCCATAGAGGAAGTATTGGCAGCTGTCGATTCAAAAGAATTGAAGAAGCGTATTAATGTGAAGGACAATTCCAGAGATGGATTGTTTGTAAGTGGAAGGCCAAAATGTCACGTGGCAAAGGTGGATCTAGATCGAAGTCACGGTTCAAGCAAGGTGTTACATCTGTAGCTCAGAGAAACACCTCAAGAAGGACTGTCCAGAGAAAAGAAAGAAGAAGGGGGGGCAAATATCTCCAAGAACCAAAGCAATTGCCCATCAAATCAATCGGTGATGGGTAAGATAGTGTTGAAGTGCTAGTAGTATCATAGGATAATGGTCATAAAGATTGGATTATGGATTCAGGTTGCTCATACCATATGTCTCCGAACAAGGCAGTGTTTAAAGATTTGAAATTGGAAGATCTAGGTGATGTACATTAGGAGATGATAGATCATGTTCCATCAAAGGATATGGATCTATGACATTGAAATTACATAATGAAACTAAGTTGAATCATGCCAACGTAAGGAACATACATGACCTAACAAGAAACTTAATCTCACTTGGTATATTTGAGCAAGCTGGCTATCATGTTATTCTAAGAAATGGTAAAGCAAGAGTAGTAATGGGATCCATGGTAGTGCTTTCAGGCACCAGGAAGAGAACAACATCTATGTACTAGATGGTAATGTCAACTAATTCAATTCTTTGTTCTTTGTCCTTGTTATTAATTTCCTAAAAGTACACGGACTTGTATAGTCAATCTCGACTAATCTTTTGTTAGTTAGAGTTAGTTGGTCATTTGAGTTGTTAAGATGGTTGTTATCTTCATATGAGATCTCATTCTGAGATTATAGTGATTACTATCATATTTTTTCTTGTAGTTCTTGTTAATGAGATATAGAGTTCTTTATTCTCACTTGAATCTTGTTATCTCTTTGATGTTCTACAACATGCACATATTCAAATATGCTTTACATATCATTGTCATTACCCGTCGGTGCCCTTAAACCAAAATCTAAATCCATTTATGAAATCTTAAAATAATAGTAGTAAAAAACTATATCACATGGATAACCTATAGTCTTAACCATTTCGTCCAACACATCTATAAAAAATCCTCAGTTTCTGCTATATCAATGAAGCTAAATTTACCATTTATGTATACCTTTTATCGAGAAAGTTGACAATTCTCCTCCATGCAAGATTTTGATACTAAAAATTTTGAGATTCATTTTTTGTAAATATGTTAAATGTAAAATAAAAGAGTTAAATTTTAACAAAATAAAAAGAAAAAAGAAAAAAATTCGATCTTGTAATGTGAATAATTCATCATTTCAAAATATATTAAAGCTTGAAAAACTTTATCCAACACTTGTATGGGTTGTGATCATCATGTGGATGATTACCACGAACCATCCATAATGATTTAGCATCGCAAAGTGAAACAATCGACCTATAGTTCTTGATAGATGACCAGGGCGGGTGCTTGGTAAGATCATGCTAGAGAAGACTGTATTGACAATCTTTGAACGTATTAACATGCATGAAAGGGGCATGTATGTAAGGGGGTATGAAAGTATTAGCATGTATGTAAGGGGGTATGAAAGTATTAGCATGTATGAAAGGAACATGTATGAAAGGGGAATCAGATGTACACTTCAATGACCTGAAATAACCACCCCGCACGTGATGATCACGTGAGGATGAGTTACCAAAACCATGAATTATCGTTTGTGTTAGGAAAGAAAAGTGAGAAAAGAAAACAAAATGTGGGTCACACAAGGTATTTAAGATATAAAAATTACACGTAAACTAATGTTTTAGTCAAACAGCAAAAACAAAAATTGAATTTAACTCTAACATAAACAACCCAACAATTATATTATAACTTATATTGAAAAGCAACTATGCCGTTACAGTAACCTTTGTTGTCTTTTGTTTTGGCAACTAACTCTTTTTTTCTTTTTAATTTTGTCACTTTCTGCTACCATAAGTTTTCTGTTATTTTTTGTTTTGGTCACTAACTTTATTTTCTGCTTTTTCATTGTGTTGTTTTTGGGTTTTCACCCATTATATATTTTTTTTGTTTTTTGATTTTGCCACTTGATGCTACAGTAAGTTTGTTGTTTTTTTTTTTTGTTTTGGTCACTATCTTTTTCTTCTTTTTATTTTGTCACCTTACAGGTGTGTTCACCCCCATATCATTTTTATCATTTTTATCATTTCTAGCCTTTTGGTCTCATCATTTCGAGCCTTGGGATTATTGGGGGAACTAGTTTGTTTTTGGCGCCTTTAATTAGTTGAATTTATGTTTGTTTCTTTGGTTGATTTTGAATTGCAATTGTGTTTTTTGTTTGTTTTCTTCTTCAATTTTGGTAATTATGGTTATATTAAGAGTTCTAGCTTTGTTAATTGTTTTTAGTTTTGGTTGTTGACTCGCTATAATAGTTGCATGTGTCTGCTTATTTGTTTTCTTCTTCGGTTTCGGTAATTCTATTAGGAGTGGGAGTTACATTTTCATTTTGCTTGGCTGATTAAATTTATTATTATTATTATTATTATATTATATTATTATTATTATTATTATTATTATTATTATTATTATTATTATTATTATTATTATTATTATTACTATTATTATTACTGTTGTTGTCGCTGCTGTTGCCGCTGCTGCCGCCGCCGCTGCCGCCGCCGCTGCCGCCGCCGCTGCCGCCGCCGCTGCCGCCGCCGCTGCCGCCGCCGCTGCCGCCGCCGCTGCCGCCGCCGCTGCCGCCGCCGCTGCCGTTGTTGCTGATGTTGTTGCTACTGTTGTTGTTATTGTTGTTCTTATTGTTGTTGTTATTATTATTATTATTATTATTATTATTATTATTATTATTATTATTATTATTATTTTGTTTATGAAACTTGATTGATATTGTTTAGGAATTGTATGTTATTCTAATTTTACAAAAACTTCAGAATTTGCTACCTTTTAGTGAACTTTTAGCTTTTTTGAGCAACAATTTTTTCTTTACTATTAAATACCATCATAAACTTACACTTCGTAAAAATATGAACTCATATCAGTTTTGTTTGGGGCAATCACCATCGTCACTATGCCCTAAGGCCATGGACGTTAATGTGTCAGAATGGAGAATATCTTCCATGTCTTCATTCCATATTTCTCAAACAATTATATAGTAATTAAAATCAATGGTCTCCTCTAATTTTGTGTCTATAATTATGCCATCTACAATAAATGTAAAGATACAGTTGTGACACGGATTGAGCCACTGATTTGGCTCTATTCTAATAGTCTCTCGCAGTCGAAACGGGAGGATCACGGATGTTAAGACTTGTGTGAAAATCATCAAAAAGAACCTTTGGCAAGCCTTTGGTGAAAATGTCGGCTATTTGATATCTTGAGGGAACATGGATAACTCGAACATGACCTTTTGCGACCTTTTCCCGAACGAAATGTATATCCATTCGAAGTGCTTGGTACGCTGATGTTGGACTGGATTACCGGCTAAGTAGATTGCACTAACATTGTCACCAGTAAACTAAAGTTGCTTGGTCGAGTGGATGATGTAGCTCAACAAATAAATTACGGAGCCAACAAACTGCGAAGACTATGTTCGTGACGCCCCGGTATACCGCCTCGGCGCTTGAACATGACAAAGTGGGTTGATGTTTCGAAGACCATGAAAGGAGATTGTCGCCCATATAAATGCAATAACCGGATGTTGACCTACGGGTGGGGACACTCTCCCCAATCCGCGTCAATGAAAGCCACGAAGGAAGAAGTTGAGGACGGTACGCTGAAGGTGTAGGCCATATGTGATGGTGCCTTTAATATATCTCAAAATCCTTTTTAGAGCATTCAAATGAGTAGTCTTCGGATCGTGCATATGGAGACAAACTTGTTGAACCGCGTAGGAGATATCAGGTCGTGTAAAGGTGAGATATTGTAAGGCTCCGGAGAAACTTCAGTATTCGGTAATGTTTTCAACGGGAGGGCCATGAGTGCCACTCAACTTGTTTTGCGTATCAACAGGGGTGGCAGCCAGGTTACATTCCATGAGGCCGGCTCGTTCAAGAGTTTCCCGAGCATATTTTTATTGTGAAAGAAAATGATAATTTTTGGTTCTTGTTGCGGAAATTCTGAGAAAGTAACTAAGTGGTCCGAGATCCATCATGGCGAATTCGTTAGAAAGAATAGCTATGAATCTGTCACGTAAACTATCCTTGGAGGTAATCAATATAATGTCATCCACGTATAATAAGATGAAAGACATAAGTGATCCTTGTTTGAAGTTGAATATGGAATGGTCACATTGGCTATGTTGAAAACCCATTTTAGAGACAAACTCGGCAGATCTTTGGTATCATGTCCTTGGTGCTTGTTTAAGGCCGTAGAGATGGTTGTAGCTAGCGACCATCAATGACGCATACTAGAATCTTCATCACCATGGCGGGCTCATCCAGAATTGTCCGAACGCAAAACCTCAAACTATTTAAAACTTGTTGTATTCGTGACAAGGTTGGTTGTGTGAATTAGGATGACAAGAATGTTCCATAATGGATATTTCCCTCCATGGCGAGAAACTACTTCTTTTTCTACTCAATGTGGTTCGTGATAAATTGGTAAGGTTCTGCTGTGATCACGAGAAGGAAAACAAAAACTGCAGGTATGATTTACTAAAATACTGAAAGGCTATATTTCTGAATGATCATAAACTACTGAGAACATAACTTAAATAGGTGAACAAAACAAAGAACGTGGGCATCCCCATCATTCCAGTAACCGAAAATGCAGCAACTAACCTAAAGAATAGGTAAAACACTACCTCATTCTAAACTTATTCTCAAAGCAATTAACGGTAACAAATTAAAAAGGAAACAAACTACTGCTGACTCAGCAAGCTGACTCAGCCACACACACGCAACATATGACATTGATTTTCAACACCCCCTCTCAATGTCATACTCGATCACCCCCATGCTCTTGCTATGCTTCATCAACTTTGCACCGCTCACACTCTTTGTCAAAGCATCAGCTACCTGTTCTTCAGTTCCAACAGCTTCGAGATCAATTTCACCTTGCAGTACTTTCTCTCGAATGAAGTGGTAGTGTATCTCTATATGCTTGGTCCTTGCATGGAAAACTGGATTCTGGGCCAACTTAATTGCTGAGATATTATCACATCTTATCTTAACTGGATAGCCAACCTGTTGGTTTAAGTTCTTCAACAACTCAACGAGCCACACACATTCTTGAGCTGCCATGGCAGCAGCCCGGTACTCAGCCTCGGTTGTGGACAAAGACACGGTTGGTTGACGCTTGCTGCACCACGAAATTGGGCCCGACCCATACAGAAACACATACCCTGTGATGGACCTCCTTTGATCTAAGTCGCTTGACCCGTAATCAGCATCACAGTAACCGTTGAGTTTGGGATCAACTTCTGACTTGAAGCATAAACCTTTTCCAGCAGTGGCTTTCAAATACTTCCAGACTCCCTTCATAGCTACCATGTGGGGCTTTCTCGGGTCTTGCATAAAACGACTAAGTATACCGACAGCAAAAGCAATGTCGGGCCTAGTCATTGTCAGGTAAATGAGGCTTCCAACCATTTGTCGATACTTTGAAGGGTCTTCACACCTGCTGCCTTCAGTAGCATATAAGCGAGTACTCCTGTCAAGTGGAGTTACTGCTGGTTTGCATGTCTGCTGATTGAACTTGTGCAATAAATCAAGTGTGTACTTTTTCTGGTGCAACACCAGGCTCTCGCTTTTGTACATCAGCTCTAGTCCCAGAAAATGCTGCAATCTTCCCAAGTCCTTCATCTTGAAACGAGTGCACAAATTTGACTTGAGGAGCTCGATTTCTTCCTGCACATCACCTGTTAGAATCAAATCGTCTACATAGACAAGTATACATACCACCTGGTGCCCAATATTCTTAACAAACAAGCTGTGATCAGCAGGAGTCAAGTGATAACCGCTTTGTTCAAGGAATTCAGCCATTTTACCAAACCAAGACCTCGGCGATTGCTTTAGACCATAGATTGCCTTCTTTAGTTTGCAGACATACTCTGGATGATCAGGGCTTTCAAAACCAATTGGTTGGTCCATGTGGATGACATGATCGAGTTCACCGTACAAGAAAGCGTTGTTGACGTCCATTTGCCACAATTTCCATCCCTTCGAGGCAGCTAGAGCTAGAACTACACGAATAGTGGTTATTTTTGCCACTGGACTAAACGTGTCTTCGTAATCTAGACCATACTGCTGAGAGAAACCACGAGCAACTAAGCGTGCTTTAAATCGGTCTACCGTACCATCAGCCTTTTGCTTGATTTTGTACACCCATTTGCAGGAAATTGGCCTTATGTTTTGAGGCTTAGGAACCAACTCCCATGTTTGATTTCCTTTTAGAGCTGCCATCTCGGTCTTCATTGCTTCTACCCACTCTTCTTTCTTACTTGCTTCTTGAAAGGTTTCAGGTTCTGAACAGCTATCTTCGACAATGGCAACGTGTGCTTGGTTGTGGGCATACTTGGGGTTTGGACGCCTTACCCGTTGTGACCGCCTCAGCCCCTGTTCTGGCTCTGGTACTGGTACATCTTGTACGATTTGACCAGCTTCAACCTCTTCTTCTTCTAGGAACACCGTTTCTGTTCCGGATTCTTCCATCGTGGTCCACCTGATTTGAGATGACTGTAAGTCTTCCGTCAGTTGTTTTGAGTCTTCATTGGGTGCATTATTAACCCCCCACCATGCGGAAGCTTCATCGAACACCACATTCCTTGAAATGTGCACTTTTCCTGTTTCAGGGTTATAGCATCTCCAACCCTTTCTTTCTGGGTCATAACCTATGAACAAACACACGAATCGCCTTCTTTTCCATCTTGTGCCGTAGATAACTAGGAACAAAAACATAACATATGCAGCCAAAAATACGAAAGTAATGAACATTAGGCTTGATTTTATGTAACCTTTCGAATGGCGATATGTAACCTAGCCCTTGAGAAGGTGTTCTGTTGATTACATAGTTGGCTGCCCTCATTGCTTCGGCCCAAAAACGCCCAGGCAGGTTTTTGTCATGTACGAAGCATCTAGTCACTTCGGCTAGATGACGATTCTTTCGCTCGGATACTCCGTTTTGTTGAGGAGTATTTGGACAGGTCAGCTGACGTTTAATTCTTCTATGCCTCAGGTATCTTTCAAACTCATGTGAGAGGTATTCTCCTCCGTTGTCTGACCGAAGGCACCCAACTTTATAGCCTGTTTCTCTCTCTGCATCAGCTTCAAATAGCTTGAATTTTTCCAGCACTTCTGCCTTGGTCTTCATGAAATAAACCCAACAGTACTTGGAATAATCATCAATGAATGATACCATAAAAAGCATACCTTTCATTGATGCATGTTTAGAGGGACCAAATACATCAGAGTGAATAAGCTGCAGCGGTTCCTTGGCTTTAAATTCTGATGGTGAGAAGGGCTTTTGATGTGCCTTCCCGTATTGACACCCGGCACATATCACATCCTTGTTAACCTCTAAGTTGGGTAAACCCGAGACCAGACTTCTCTGCATCATGAGCTTCAATTTGTCATACCCCACATGACCTAGACGGTGATGCCATAAATCAGCATTCTGATTCGTCTTTGTCCTCTCGACATAGGCGTCTTCAGCTGACAGTACATAAACTGATTCATTCTTGTGTCCCCTAAGGATTGGAGTTGAGGATGTCTGTAGCTCTTTAAAGACAAGAACTTCTTTAGGACCGAACAGCACGTACTTGCCTTCAGATGTAATTTGTGGAACGGACAGCAAGTTCTTCTTCATTCCAGGGACATGATACACACCTGTCAGTTTCAGATCACGCCCTTTGTCTTCTGAAGGAAACACGACATCCCCGATGTGTGCAATTTTATGATTCGAGTTGTCAGCGATGACAACTACTCTACTCCCGGAGTATTTTTCTGGATTGGTCAGCCTCTCTTTGTCGCCGGTGAGATGATTCGAACAGCCGGAATCAACGATCCAGTCGTCTAGTCGATTCGCCCTTCGAGTTACTGTTGCAGCGAGTCCGTTTGGCTGTTCTTCGGTGTGCACAGCATGAGCTTGAACGTCCCACGCCTCTTCGTCCTTGACAACGGCCGAATTTCCTTGTTCGGATTGCGAGGATCGACAATCCTTGGCCATATGGCCTTTGCGACCACACCTGTGGCATTTGTAAGGGAAACGACGGCCCTGGTGTCGTGTCTTCCTATCACTGCCTTCCCCCTTTTCAACATCAGACCCCCTCTTGGGCTGGGCATCTCCTTTGTAGCTGTTTTGGGCCTCACTCTTATAAGAGTTGGGCCTATCAAACCTGGACTGGGCCTTGCCTTTATACCGGTCCTTTCCTTTGGCATACAGAGCTTCTGCTTCATTTTTAGGGCTTGCTGCAATCGACATATCACCAACCTGTTTGGCTAGGGCTTCTTGGCTTGCCAGGAGATTCTCAAACTCACCCAACGACGGTTGCGTTGGCCACCCTTGGACGGCGGCAACGAAACTGTGATACTCAGGTTTGAGTCCATGGATGATGATCCTTTTCATCCGAGCATCACCAATTTGGCTTGGAGATCCAATTCTCCGATTTCCCTGCACAAAGTTTTAACTTTGTGAAAGTACTGTGGTATTGTGAGTTCCCGTTGTAATATCGAGAGCAATTCATTCTCCAATAGCTGCAACTTCGCATCGTTTTTCTTCGAGAAGAGTGTTAGCAGGTCATCCCAAGCTTGCTTTGGTGAAGCGGCTTCTCGAATATGATCCAGCACATCATCCTCCACTGTCGTCTTCAACACGAACATGGCTTTTCCAGCCTTGACTCTCCACTTACGAAGTGCTCCCTGTTCGGTTTCACCCCTTGGTTCGACATCGGTTCCTTCAACAACGTCCCACAGATCCTGACCCTGCAAGTACGACTTCATACAGGTAGCCCATGTGTTGTAGTTCTGGTTGTTGAGTTTCTTGATGCCTCCGACCAGTTGTAGTTCCGACATGTTGAAGGTTGGCTCTGATACCAACTGATAAATTGGTAAGGTTCTGCTGTGATCACGAGAAGGAAAACAAAAACTGCAGGTATGATTTACTAAAATACTGAAAGGCTATATTTCTGAATGATCATAAACTACTGAGAACATAACTTAAATAGGTGAACAAACAAAGAACGTGGGCATCCCATCATTCCAGTAACCGAAAATGCAGCAACTAACCTAAAGAATAGGTAAAACACTACCTCATTCTAAACTTATTCTCAAAGCAATTAACGGTAACAAATTAAAAAGGAAACAAACTACTGCTGACTCAGCAAGCTGACTCAGCCACACACACGCAACATATGACATTGATTTTCAACAGTTCGCGGGTGGGTCCCTCTGTCCTTGGCTCGAGTCAAATATTGTAAAAGGGCATTAGTATTGTTAAATGTGTTGTTATCATGTCCGTCGTAGACACATGAAATTTTCATATAACATAGGTGACCCTACCCTCGCCATAATATATAGCTGACTACGACGTGAGAATAAGTGTAGTTATTAGAGCGATTAAGCCATATAAAGCAACCAATGAGAGTGTTAATGGTACTGGATGAATCCAAACTAGAGTTGCAAGAAAACTTAAAACAATGTTCAACCTGGTATTGAGTACTACATAGTAACTTTTATAAACAAAATGATACGATAAAAAGAGGTTGGCCCAGGTTAACCGGGCCCTTTCGCCTAGACTGATCTAGCCGCTTACTCGGCTATTCGGTTCCTCAATATCCGATATACTCATATACCTCAATCTAACGTAACGCAACATGATATGATTAGAAATGAAAAAACATCTGCAAACACTTTTGCTACTCAAGGGACATTCCATGTAGTGGAATGGTTTGAGCTACAAGTGATTAAACCTATATTAATTAACCACCATGTAACCTTTATCAAACTTGCAACCTTATATCAAAATCCCTAACCATATATTATTTACACTTGATAACAAAATGCAAATCTAATGTTTCTATTTCTTCTGTAATTTCACTTCACCTCACCCAAATCTATAACCATGGCACTGATATTATCGGCACTCCTACGCCCCAAAGCAAGACGTACCAGTAACGTTGCTGCTGACTCGCTTCTAGAAGGAAGCGGTTCTTCTCCACTACGCTCGACACCTGAACTCATGGTTTCTTGGAGACATTCGTGTACTATGTTGCACGCCAATTCACTCGACAAAACATCCCATAATCCGTCACTACCCAATATCAAACACTCGTCTCCAGCTTCCCGTTTTGTGATCGAGATTTCTGGTTCAGATATTACCCACTGTTTTAGAAGCCTGTCTCCTGTTCATGCAAAAAAACCACTAAACTTGATCAAGAAACCGTTCCATTAGGTATATCACGCTCCTAGATCGAGCTACTAATATACCATCGTTTAAAGCGAGAGTAAAAAAATTAAGAAAGATTTCAACAGAAACGCTGATCGTGAATACCATATTGCAGTATTGCTATCGAACTTTCTGCCTAGCTCGGCATTCAACTTCAAGAGACAGATTGGCATATCAGTATATGGAGCACGTCATTATCTCTAACAGTTCAAGATTATTATAGAAACTAGCAAACATATGTTCCTATATTAGTTTGGATATTAGTTCTCTTCTCTAATATTCATCTTAGGGAAGGTATCTTCAAAACTTTTATGCAAGCTAGTGTGTATGATAGAAGTCTATAACCGAATACGAGCTATGATATGTGTCTATGAGCACCTTTTTTTTACTTTGCTATTGCCGATGCTGATTTCATTAAACAAACGTACCATAAAACACATTACCTTGTTAACCTATGTCGGATTCATGATAAGAAACATGCAAACATTCTTAAAACAGCGTATGATTAAAACCGTTCTATACTTCTATACAGAACTAGATGTGATATGGAGTGCGAATTATTCCTATAGCTCGAGACATGGCAAGGATTCCTTCAACTCGTGCTCCATCAGAGATCATGATTCGCCCGCCAGAACCTTCGATTCTTGCTCGTTCGTCTTCCCTATCAGGCTGTACATAGGATCGTAATGTACGTGGGCATTAACAAAACCATTAATGTGTGTGTATATATATGGTGAACATTAAAAATTGGTATGTAGCAAAAACAACCATTAAAATTTTCAAAAAAGCATGTGTTTAATGATCTTATGCCAACCCCTTAAACTAAGGGGTCTGATTAACGTTTTAATACAAAATTATTAAAACTGTTCACAAAGTAAAACTAAATAGGTGGATCAACTCTTTCCATATACCATACTCCTAAATTAACCCACACACTCTTCATATTCGAACTCACAAACGTTTTACTTGAAAAAAATACGATTTTACTATCAGGATGTCTAACTATTATTATCTATTAAACATATCTTGACCTAGTAAGAAACCCTAGCTCTGTTTTGACCAATGTTCCAAACCCATATAAACAAAGGTTCCCATGACTTTTTGAACTTTTGGTTCTACTCGGTACCGATTAGTTCCGAATTCGAGTGCGCTGCTCACCTTATGATCAACGGACAGCGATATGGGTCTACCGTTGCGACAGAGGACAGCACGCGAATCGCCACAATTCGCCACAAATATATATTCCTTGGCTACGATAGACACCACTGCGGTCGAGCCCATGAAAGACATCTGCGGACTGCATCGACAGATGTCCGAACTACTATCACCTGCACCACACACACACAACCGCAGCGCCATCTCATCCATCCTTTGAAAGGTCCGATTAATCGCAGACCTCCACAGCTCTATGTATCCGCCATCGCGGTTCGACTCGTCTCCCTCCACCTTCACACGCATCAACTCCTCTTCCATGATTACGTGCATATGCTCTTTACACAATGCAGATACCTGCTCAAATCATTCCAACAACAACTACATAATTCTAGTTACCAATTAAAATATTGAGTTATGCTCCTACTTTGACAAAAATAATTATTTTTCGGTATATGTTTAAACTTTAACTAAATTCTTAAAAGTTTCGTCAGCTTCAATTTCAATATACATGACCTCTAAATAATAAAACTTATGGCTGAAACGAAATATATAATTATTTTCTTGCAAATGTTTAAAACATCCATTCAAAATGTTCCATCGATTTCAACGTAAAAGTTCCATCGCTTCTTTCGGTTTCAACGTAAATTAATTACCTCCCTATATAATGAAACTTTCAACCGAAACTTAAACGAATGGTTAGATATTAGATTTATATCATGATGATCATTCAAAATGTTTACGTACTCATGAAATTCAAATATATCTTGGTATAAAAATAAATAAATCAAATATTTAAACTAAAATTACTGAAAATTCAAACTTTAATATAACAAAATGAGATTAACTCCATATATCTTTGTATGACGATGGTCATTCAAAACATTTACTCATGAAAATGTACGAATTAAAATCCTTAAATGCGAGAAAAGATACGAGGTTTACAAGACGTCCGCCGTGCCCATCAAACACACCAAAGAAATGCACCGCCGGAACCCATTAATCTCCGGCCGGCACAGGTTCGTCCGAACCGAAACCTCATCCTCCATCTCCCGTTGCCGCCCGATCACCGCCATCACCCCGTAAACCGGAGGCGGTGGCATTTCCATAACACTCGTCAAACTCATAATCGCCGCCGCAGTGCTCGAAGACACCGATATATTATTCTCGCTCGTCGCCTTAACCGCCGCAATCGAAGAACCAGACACCATCGCCATCCGCCTCATCGCCATCCTCCGACGGCGTCGCTCACGGCATTTCGCCGTCGCATCTTCATCTTTCCGATCACTAACCATCATACTATTTAAACTAACGTAAACTCGCTTCATTCTAACGCCCAACGATCATCTTTAAAAATTATTATTTTAAAAATAATAATAATGGTAATAGTAACGATAACGGTAAATATAATGTAGTAATAATAATAGTACGGAGTAGTTGAACTCAGAGGAGGAGGTGGTGATTGAACATATAGTGGTGGGTTGTGGAAGAAGGTCAGGGTGCCAGGTGAACGGGCAGGGTGTTCGGGCTGACCGAAGGGCAGAGGTTCGGGGTGTTTGATGTTTACACGTGGTGGATGTGATGTTTGAAGATTTGAGAATCTCGGGGGTGAATTTATCGTATCGTGTTGGAAACGGTGTTTGGGTGACACGTGTCGGGTGGGTTATGAGAGAAGCTAATGTTCAGTGTCTGGTGTGGGGCAGGATGGCCACGTCAGCTAGCTTTTGGAAGAGGTTGGGGCCCACTTTGGTTGCTTTTGTTCATGTATTTACGGCCAGCACTCCACCAACCCATAGATTCATTATTTAATTATTAATTATTAATAGGTTACGTTTCTGTAGCTAAAAGAAACCTTTTAAAGACGAGAAAAGTACACACCGCCCACACTATTTGATTATTCTCTTTATGGTTGTCCGCGATACTAAAATTCTACGTAGGTTTTTTAACGGTTAGTGAATACTATATACCCGGTTATCCGGAATGTTTATTAACGAAATATAACTTACGCTTCCGTATGCAGACAGTTTTTATGACCCAGCTTACCTATCATTTCAAAAAAACTCACAAACAAAAGTCCTACTATGATAAAACATTTAGGCCTATATAGAGTATATGGTAAGGTTTCTTTGTTAACTCTTTTTATTGTGATAACCCGTTAACTCTAATGTAGCGAACACTTACACCTGTGTAACTAACTTTTACACAGCGTTACACCACTGATGTAACGATTTTTCCTCAATTTTTAAATTTTCCCTCCATTTTTTAAAAACTCCACACCTTTTCTAAAACATTTTTAACTTTTTTGTATAATGTTATTTTTTTAAAATAAATTACATCATTAAATAGATCTTTTTAATATCTTTAATTTAAGTATAGTCTTGCTATATTTTTTTAAAAATTTTTTTAACGTTCGTTTTGGACCACTAGTTTTACCACTGTAACTCTAGGTTACAATGGTAACGTGGCTTGCTGTAGACCACTAGTTGGGTTAATGGGTTATCGTAATAAACAAGGGTTAACATTTGATCCCTTCCCATAGAGTATATTACATCAAATGAAATTCAAATTTATGATCTTTATTTAGAAAATTGTAGAACGTCTCTTTACAAACCAATTGATCTGGGGCTTTTATGGATTAATTAATGGTCACATTGGTAGTCAATTAGTAGCGCACACAGGGAATGAAAGTTTATGTTACTCTATTTGAATGCTCTGGTAATTGTTTGGTTCCTTACTAGTGATGTTAGTATAATGAAACAGTAGTAGAAATTGATTCAATGGGAATTATGATCAGTAGCAACAATTGTGTTGAGTAGATGATTAGTGGCTATCAGTGGTACGTAGTCGGTTAGACAAAGTTCTTGCAGTAGTGACTGCAGGTGTTCTTGCTTAGTGACAAAGTTTCGACCGAAGGTTGCTCAATAAATGCTTGCAGTTTTAATTAGGGAAAATACCACAGAATAGCAAACAAATTTTAAAAGTGTTATACTTTAGTCACTCATGCATATTTTTCTCAAATTGAACCACTTAACATTCAAATCAAATCATCATCGAAATTTCTTATATCAAGAAAGTAACGGAGGAGAAGATTTGGGGTCAGAATTTTCAATATATGAAATTATATTAAAAATAAAAAAAATATGTTAATTATGAATATATATATATATATATATATATATATATATATATATAAACAAAGTAACCAAAATTCATGTCATCGTTCAACATCACTATCAAAAGAAAGAAAGAAATATTTTCCAATTGAAACAAAAAGTATAATATGTTAAAAAACATGTATAGACTTTTAATTTATATAAAACATAAAATTGAATGACCTAATTAAAATACTTTTAAAACTTGAGTTACCTAATTGAAATTCTTTTGAAAGTTAGTTACAATTTTTAATTATCAAGCATCACACTCTTTCACGAAAATTTGTATCGTTTCAACTAAACGTACGATGATTGCAACTATAAGATAGTTTGGTAAATTTCTACTAAAATTTTTCACAACAGAGACATGTACCATGTTCTTATCCTTTTGTATTAACGGGATTACGATTTCAAGGATAGTGATAAATTAATGGTTTAATCCGAAACTAATTTATTTTAAATAGTTATCCTGGGATCCCTATAGCCAAAGCCAAAAGAAAAAGAGTAGTGAATAAAACAAGTTTTAGATAGATAGAACTTAAAAACCTCCAAAGAATAGTGTGAGGAACTTTTCTTTGGAACACCAACACCGCCTAAAACGTATTTCATTAAGTTTGAAAGGTCAATGAACTTTTTGCCAAACGGTCGAGACAAAGTACTCAATATTTTATTAAAAGTAATAAGGTTTTGGATTCAAATATCACCAATAACAAAAAAAAGGGTTTTTAGATTTGATCGGAAGAATTTCTTATTTAATATGAGTTTTCTCATGATGATACTACATATTATGTTTATGACTAATTGGACTTGTTAATTCATGAACTTCCTATCAAGCACATGACAACCTAGAGCCTCAATATTTTTTACTCGAGTAATGAATATGATAGGTCAGTGACCAGTCAAATTTATAAAGTCGTTAAAACACCTAGAAGTTTTACATTATGACAAATTCAACCCTCTAATTTTGTTGTGATGGCATCTTTTGTCCTTGCCCCTTTGAGGTTCCCTAACAACATACATGATTGCTTACACCATGATGCAATCTCGTTAGAGTGACATCATCCATGTGACACCAAACCTAGACTCAGGAATCCAACCAAACCACGTGACATTCAATTTATTTTACAATTGTTGCATTTGGAGCAACCAACGTCTATATTGAATATTAAAACTATTTAACTATATACATAAATGAAAGTGCTTGTTACGGTGTGCTATTATGATTATGATTTGCAATAAAAGTGTTTTTTTTAACGGTCCCAACTTTAACCTATTGGTAATTGGTCCCAACTTTTACATTCGCTGGGGGTCCCAACTATTTATCTTTGTGTTGTCATCGGTCCCACTCTAACAGAATGTTAACTCCGTTAACTTTTGCTGACGTGGCAATCCAGCTGTCGTCTACATGTAAATTAGGGGACCCATTTTTCTCCATTTTTCTTCTACGTGTAAATTAGGGCACCTTCCGAGGATATGTCCACCACCGGTCGCCGGAGACCCCTTTTGTGGCGGTGGCGATGTGTTCAAAGGCGAAGGATAACAGGGCGTCGCCGGCGAGCACCGGCCGGACGTGTTTTCCTCCGGCGAGAAGCGAATACCGCATCGATTCGTGGATCTTTATCGGGTCTTTCAACGGAACCGCTGCGTCCAGCGCTTGATTCACCAAATTCGCTTTCTCCACCATGTACTACTTGAAATCGAACTGTGATTCCACCTGGGGTTGTCTGATTTTGTCCTCCGGTGGGTTTGATTGGTGTTGTTTCGTCAGAATTGCAGCAGCCTCCGGCAATTACGCATAAGCAGCTGCAACTGATAGCTCTCCTCCGTCTGTTGCGCCCAACTCTTGGAAGAATAAGACCCAGCAGCAGCAGCCTCTGGCAATTGCGCATAAGCAGCATCGGGATCGGTGTTCACTGGCGCTGACAAGGAGGGAACAAAGTAATCGCCGGAGATGGAGCTGTCGGCGTAGCTGCTGCCATTGGATTGCCTCTGCAAAGGGGGAAAAAGGGAGTGGCGATTATTCTACTGCTGGATTGATGATCATCATCTTCTTCCTTCATTCATTCATTCTCATCATATAGCAACATTCTCATCCTCCATTCTCAGGTGATTTTCATCATATATCTCCGTTTTCAGTAGATCTCAAATCAAACATCAACATTCAGCACCCAAATCGATGATCAGGAGGTGAAGGCGTTTCATCACACGACTTCCGTTCTACTCTTCTTCCTGCATTCTCATGATTTTAACACCATATTCCATATTCGAATGATCTCAGGTAAGTATCTTCCCCAAATTCAAACGCCGCCGGAGATATTAACTGCTGGTGGTGCTGCGACGACGATTTCTGATCAATTGCCGCCGGAGAAGCAACATTTATGTCGTTCCGGTGCTCAATCGAGGCTTCCGCTTGCCGAAGTAACCACTCAATCGTCCAACCTCATCGGTCAACTGAAAAACCCTAGCAGCCCCTTCTGATGTTCGCATGTTCATCACACCATCTCCGGTAAACGATTTCTGATGAATTTCTGTCATACCTCTTCTTCTTCTACTCTTTTGCCCTTCAATTTACTAGCTGCTTTGCTTATGGTTTATGTTTTAGAGACAATGAATTTTTAGGGTTTTTGTTTGCTCAGGGGGATACCATCAGCAATTGTTTTAGATGACAGCTGGATTGCCACGTCAACAAAAGTTAACGGAGTTAACATTCTGTTAGAGTGGGACCGATGACAACACAAAAATAAATAGTTGGGACTATCCCCAGCGAATGTAAAAGTTGGGACCAATGGTTATCAATAGGTTAAAGTTGGGACCGTTTGTTACCAATTTTCCTTTTTTTAATAGCTAACAGTTTTAACCTGTGGTGGACATAAGTATATACTTAAAAATAGATTGACAGAGCGAAAATTATTTTAAAACAATTTAAGTATATATAAGTTATTAATTAAAGATAGAATACTCATTTCATTACCTAAATCGTTAAGCTTACTCTAGTTCATTTCATTTTGTGTGACAACATAGAAATTCATAATAAAACAAAAATAATTTATTAGATTCGATCCTAGGATATACATGTAAGATCCATCATGAAGACATTAGATCTTGACCACGGATATTCTTCTTGTGAAAGTTGATTAATTATATATTGGTTTGTGGAGTAACTCCTGAGTCTGTTTAGCATGGACTAAACGGATGACAAATGAATGAAATATACAAAGAAATGAAATATTTGATCATTATCACTGCATTGTCTCATTTGATTATCTAATGAGAATGAAATAAGTCTTTCTACTATTTGGTAGACAGAAAAAAAAAACAAAACGTTGGAATATAGTGGGGTAGTGGTTGCTGGTGGTGGACTGGTGATTGTTGGTAGTTGCTCGTGGTGGTGGTGGTTGCTAGCCGAGCTCGTGGTGGTGGTGACAGTAGTGGTGGTGGTGGTTATGGTTAGAAGAATTTTAGAAGACATGGTTTTGATACATAGTTTTGAACATAGGCCACTTGTAAAGAAAATAAACAAAGGAGATGATGTGTAAACAGGGTTGTATTGGATGCTTCAACATTTGTACGGATAGATACAGTAATACGTACTCACAAAGCAAAGTTAACATTAGATATATATAAATTTGATGAGAAATTTAAAAAAAATCATTAAAAAGCGTTTTCTATTCAATTTAAAAGCAAATGTATGTCATCTTTGCATTTCCTCTTTTTCCTTCCATACATATTTAACTTTTATGTCACAATCTTTCCACAACATAAATCAACACCGTTCATTTAATGAAATCAATAGCTAGATATCCTTCATACATTTTTCACACGAACCTCTTTTTATAGTAACATTCCTTTTAACGAAAAGCTTATTATGTATGGTTAGTTAATATTGTTAGCTAGTGAAGTCAATAGTGGTCAATTGAAGATTCTTCCGAAGGAGTTAATAATCTTCCGAAGCTAATATCTAGTTTCGTCCGAAGTTAATATAGTTAGTTCATGTTGGAGGACTGTTTTCGTCATAAGTACTAGTTGAAGGGTGTTTTGTGTTACAGTATGGATTAGTTTGTTAATTGTTGTTAACAATAGATTTAGGTATTAAAGGAAGTAGTTAGTTGATTGGGGTTGGATTCTATATTGTATTTCTTCTTTCAATTCTTTGTAACTGAATCTTTCTTAATTGAATTAGAGTTGATTTTGTTCATTGATCTTGAATTTTTAATTCCTTGTTGTTCTTAATTCGTAACAAGTGGTATCAGAGCCTAGTTAGACTCGATCGGAGGAATTGATTGTAAGCAAAGGTGAGATCAAAGAAGCGATGGTGACCACCAAGTTTGAGATCGAAAAATTTTGATGGAAAGAACGATTTCAGCCTGTGGAGAGTAAAGATGAGGGCTCTATTAGTTCACCAAGGATTGGCGGATGCATTGGCTGGTGGAGAGGCAAAGTTTCCTGATGGTGCAACAGATAGAGAATGAAAGGAGATCGCGGATAAGTGGAAAGAGATGGGGGTGAAGGCACATAGTGCCATCATTCTTAGTTTGGGTAACAGAGTTCTTCGAGTGGTGATGAAGGAAACTTTGGCCACATGGATTTGGATCAAGTTGGAGTCATTGTATATGACCAAAAGTTTGGCTAACTGACTGTACCTTAAGAAGCGACTCCATACCTTCCATATGAGCATTGGTAAATCTATTGAAGACCATATCAATGAATTCAATAAACTAATACTTGACTTCGAGAAGTGACTTGGAGAATATAAAGATTGAGTTAGATGAGAAAGATCAAGTAATAATATTCTTGACATCATTACCTCAACAATATGAACATTTTGTTGACACATTATTATATGCAATAGATTCTTTGTCAATGGAAGAGGTTTTAGCCGTTTTCAACTCAATGAGTTGAAGAAGAGGTCTGATTTGAAAGATGAAGCTGGAGATGGTCTCTTTGTTACCAGCAGATCGGAGTATAGAGATCACAAGACCAATAAGTTAAGAAGTCAGTCTCGGACCAAGTCAAGGTTTAAAAGAAGGTGCTATGTTTGCACTTAGAAAAGCACTTAAAGAAAGATTGTCCTGAATGGAAGAAGAAAGATGCTGAGTCTAATGGGCCAAAGAACTCAAGCAACTACACTCAGTCAGTAGCCTCAGATGGATATGATAGTGCAGATGTGTTAATGGCTATCAAAGCTGATAGAAATCAAGGTTGGGTGCTAGATTCTGGCTGCTCTTTTCACATGACTCCAATTAAAGAGGTATTTTCAGATCTTAAACTTAAAAAATTAGGATTAGTAAAACTAGGGGATGATAGAGACGGTGAGATTCTTGGGAAAGGATCAGTGATGTTTAAATTGGATAATGGCACTTAGCTCAAGCTATAGGATATAGGTATGTGCCTGAGTTGAAAAGAAGCTTGTTGTTAATGGGTACTTTTAAAAAGGCAGGGGGTCAAGTGTGTCTCAAAGAATGGGAAGGCCAAAATAATTAAAAGTTCACTGGTGATGTTGTCTGAACTAGAAGGGATGGAGTGGCTTTAAGTGATGATGTGTTACTAACCACCACTACAAGTTAGTTGGCTATCCTATGGCATAATCGACTAGGACACATTAGTCAACAAGGATTAATAGAGTTGAACAAACAAGGTGTATTGTCTAGTATAACTTCATGTGACATTGGGTTCTGTGAGCATTGTATTATTGGCAAGTCACATAGGGTGAAGTTTACAAAAGTGCTCACAAGACAAAAGGTCCACTTGATTATGTTCACTCAGATCTTTAGGGCCCTGCTAAGCACATGTCTTTAGGAGGTGCTTGTTACTTCCTATCAATCATAGATGATTTTTCAAGAAGGTTATGGATCTATGTCTTGAAAAGGAAGTTAGAGGCCTTTGAAAAGTTCAGGGAATAGAAGGCTTTAGTAGAAAAATAGACTGACAGGATAGTAAAAAAATTAAAAACTGATAATAGGCTGGAGTTCTGTAGTGGAGAGTTCAATAAGTATTGCCGAGATCATGGCATTTCAAGACATATTACAATACTTGGAACCCCTTAACATAATGGTTTGGTTGAGAGGATGAATAGGACTCTCCTTGATAAAGTAAGGTGTTTGCTGGCTTGTTCAGGATTAAGTCATTCTGGGCAGAGGTTGTGGTCACTGCAGCATACTTGATTAATAGATCACGAAGTACAACCCTGGATAAGAAGACACCTATGGAGATTTGGTCAGGTGAAAGACTGAATTACAATAACCTAAATATGTTTGGGTCTTTAGCATATGCACATATTAACTAGGGAAAATTAAATGCTAGGGCTCAAAAATATGTGTTCTTGGGCTACCCTAAAGGGGTTAAAAGATACCGGCTTTGGAGGGTTAATGATGCTAAGGTGATCATAAGTAGGGATATCAATTTTAATAAGAATATGATGTACAAAGATTTTAAGAATAGGACTGATCATGATACTTAGAAGCAGTCTAGTAGTGAGGAGGCTCAAATTAAGGTGGAGTTAGAACCGCACGAAGAAAAAGTGATCAGTAATGAAACAACTACTCAAGAACCTGAGTATTGTTTGGCTAAGGATAGGCCCAGAAGAAATATTCAGCATCCATTAAGGTTCAGATATGGTGATGATTTGTCACTTGTGGCCTTTATGATAGCTGAACAAGATGTTGTGTTGGAACCTCTTACATTTGAAGAGGTTGTTAACTCTGATGAGAAATCAAATTGGGTCAAATCCATGGAAGAGGAGATTGAGTCTCTATATAAGAATGATATTTGGGAATTAGTGGATAAGCCTGCTAATCACAAGTTGGTTGCCTGCAAATGGTTATATAAACTGAAGGAGGGGGCTACTTGTAACAAACCACCTTGTTACCATAATTTATAAAACATGTTTGAGGTGTAAAAGATTTTTAATTTAGGTCCCAGTTAGAATCTCTACTTTTAAAACTCTATCACACATAACCTTAACTACGTCAACACACTATTAACGTTTACACACCTCAAATTACATTTAGGTAATTTACATAACGTTAAGTTTGTTTAAAAGAAACTAATTAACAACCCATTGTTCGATCCACAAGCATCTTCATCGATCACCTTTGCCTTATTGGAAAATTCCTACAAAACAACCACTTTTACCACATTAGTCCATTGGAACTAAGTAAGAACTCTTATACTCACTTTATAGGTTATTAGAAGGGGATTTGGGGGCTTAAAATACCAATCGAAAGCAAAATCTTGCAAGGGACGTAGCTTACGTCCTCAAGGACGTAGCTTACGTCCTCAACCTAATTCCCCTGATTTTGAGGACGTAAGACAGTAGCTCAGGGCGTACCAAAGGGGTAAGGACGTAACTTACGTCCTTATGGACGTAACTTACGTCCCTGCTGCTGCTGATGTTGTTATCTATTTTTTTGTTCTCAAAGTTTTGACCCGTTTCGTTTGTTTCGACTTTTCAACGATCCGGGTCCATTTTAACATCTCCATTTGCTCAATTTAGAAGCTTTAACTCTATTAGCTTCGACTCTTTGCATCTATCACAGTATCACCCATTCTATAATCACACTTTCACATTTAAATAGAAATGGGTCATAATTCTACTTTTAAGCTAGTCATTCGCTAACTTGGACTAACATATTAGATTTGGATCACACACCTATACACTTCGCTATACATCTTTATGTTTGACATACACACAGTTGCCAAACCACACGTTTATCACCCACTGGTGAATTAGGCTTACACACAGTAACCAAAAATATAGTTTATCACTCACTAGTGATTTAAATGTTACCACCGTAACTGAATATAATTATAACCCCTCCAGGTTTGATTCATACACCTGTGAACTATACCGGTATATTGATTTCATGCACACGCGCATGTAGCTTCAACCCAATTCATGCACTCAAGCATGTATACTTACTACTACTATAACCATTACTTATGGTCATTATTCACAACTCACATTTACTCAAGAGTAAACATAATAAAATCATAAAGATAAGACTATATATGGTTATAAGGCTAATGTTCTTACCTTAAGCAAGCTTCAACTCAACCTTTGTCTTTGCTTACCGCTTTGCTAATACTCCCTTCACCTAAACATATGTTTAGGATTAATTTAGCACATACATACATATGGTATAAAACCAATCCATATGACCCATTTATGACTAGTTTTAAGCATAATTAACTCTATATTGACCCACCGGTCATTCTATTTCCACTTTGCCCCTCCTTTCATATTTCGAACTTCTTGGAGGCATTTCATCAAACACCTTATGGGCATGATTTATAACTCAACATATTTCATACAACTAATTTGCTATAAACCATCAAGTTTCAAAATTGGCATACATGATACATAGAACACCTAATACATACTATTCTAAGTTCAACACATATTAATTTGATCATAGATGAATTTCTCCTCAACACCCCAATCATGAACTAACTACTTAGCAAGAAAACATCCAATTCAAGACTCACCTTATGAGTTAGATGCAGGAACTAGGTGATTTATAACTCAATTCCACAATTAGAAATTTGGATTCAACACAACCGCAACTCAATTTGACTAGGGTTCTTGATCTCCTTCCTCCTTCCCGTTCTCCTCTCTTCGTGAGTGTGTGTGTGAGTGTCCAGGAGGTTCTACACCTCCTTACTAATATGTAAAATTTAATTTTCTCAATTGGCAAAAGTAGTCCCTCTAGTTACTTTTATTCATTTATACTAACAATACTAACTTAACTCAGTTAGTTCTAATTTACCACTCATTTCATTTAAAAACACAAATTAGAAAATTACCTAAAATGGGACGTTACAAGTTCTCCCCCACTTGGGAAGTTTCGTCCCCGAAACTTATTGATGCATCAAATAAGTAAGGGTAGCATTCTTTCATCTCGTCTTCTAGCTCCCAAGTGACATCCGACCCTTTTCGGTTCTTCCACTGTATCAGCACTTGCTTTATCTCTTTGTTTCTCAGCCTTTTGATTTTTCTGTCAAGTATTACCACAGGTTCTTCTACATAATTCAGCTTATTATCAATCACCAAGTCCTTATACGGGATATACGCTGATTCATCTGCTAGACATTTTCTCAAATGAGAGACATGAAAGGTATTATGGACCCCACTTAGTTCTTCTGGTAGCTCAAGACGATAAGCAACCTTGCCCACCCGAGCTATAATTTTAAATGGTCCAATGAATCGCGGTCCTAACTTTCCTCGCTTTCGGAATCGAATTACACCTTTCCATGGAGAAACCTTTAATAACACATAATCTCCTACTTGGAATTCAATCGGTTTTCTTCTTCTATCCGCATACGACTTTTGGCGATCTTGAGCCGCCTTTAGATGGGCTCGTACTTGATCAATGTGTTCATTAGTTTTTCTCACCACTTCGGTACTAGCTAGCTCTCGTGGACCAATTTCTCCCCAACATACGGGAGTTCTACATTTCCTCCCATATAACATTTCATACGGCGCCATTTTCATACCCGAATGATAGCTATTATTATAAGAAAATTCTGCCAAGGGTAGATATGTATCCCAACTACCTCCGAAATCAATAATGCACGCGCGCAACATATCTTCTAGGATTTGGATAATCCTCTCACTTTGACCATCTGTTTGTGGGTGATATGCGGTGCTAATCAACAGTTTGGTACCCATTTCTTCGTGAAATTTTCTCCAGAACCTCGAAGTAAATCGAACATCTCGATCTGATATTATGGATACAGGTATACCATGCTTAGACACAATTTCTTTGATATATATTTCTGACATTGTTTCCGATGAGTAAGTCTCCCGAATTGGAATGAAATGAGCACTCTTTGTTAATCTATCCACTACTACCCAGATGGTATCATAGCCTTTTCGGGTTTTCGGAAGCTTTGTTATTAAATCCATGGTTATACGATCCCACTTCCAAACTGGAATTTCTAAAGGTTGTAATTCACCATGTGGTTTTTGATGTTCTGCTTTTACTTGTAAACATGTTAAACACTTTTCCACATATTTAATGATATCACGTTTCATTCCTGGCCACCAATAATTCACTTTTAAATCACAATACATCTTAGTAGCTCCTGGGTGAATCGAATACTTAGATTTATGTGCTTCGTCCAGTATCAATTCTTTTACTGAACAACCTGGAGGAATCCACACTCGTCCCCTCATTGTTTTTAATCCATAACTGTCTTCCTTAAGGATTTGCACTTGACCCTGAATACGGCTTCGTTTCCAATTCTTCTCTTTGAGTGCCTCCGTTTGCGCTTCTTTAATCCGCTCGATTATGCTTGAATTAATTGTTATTCTCATCGCCTTTACTCCAATAGGCTCATACTCATCTTTTCTACTTAATGCATCCGCTACCACGTTAGCCTTCCCAGGATGATATAGGATTTCACAGTCGTAATCCTTTAATAATTCCAACCAACGCCTCTGTCTCATATTAAGCTCTTTCTGAGTGAAGAAATATTTTAAACTTTTATGATCGGTAAAAATAGTGCATTTCACACCATAGAGATAATGCCTCCAAATTTTCAAGGCAAATACCACTGCGGCCAGCTCTAAATCATGTGTTGGATAGTTCATCTCATGTGTTTTCAGTTGTCTTGAGGCATAAGCTATCACTCTACCCCTTTGCATCAGAACACACCCCAACCCAAAATAGGACGCATCAGAATACACAACAAAATCCTCATTCCCCTCGGGTAATGCTAGTATTGGTGCCTGCGTCAATCTTAATTTCAACTCTTGAAACGCTTTTTCTTGTTCGACATCCTATTTAAAAATAATCCCTTTTCTAGTAAGTTTAGTCAACGGAGAAGCTATTTTGGCAAAGTCTTGAATAAACCTCCGGTAATACCCTGCTAGGCCCAAGAAACTTCTAATCTCAGTTGGAGTTTTTGGAGGATTCCATTTCATTACTGCTTGAATCTTTGAGGAGTCTACTTGAATTCCATTTGCATTTACAACATGCCCCAAAAATTGCACTTCTCATAACCAAAAATCACATTTTGAAAATTTAGCATATAATTTTTCTTGTTGAAGAGTTTCCAAAACCTCTCGTAAATGGCGCGCATGCTCTTCTTCACTTTTTGAATACACTAATATATCATCAATGAAAACAATAACCGAACGGTCTAACATAGGTCGACATACCCGATTCATTAAATCCATAAACGCCGCCGGTGCATTTGTTAACCCAAAAGACATCACAAGAAACTCATAGTGACCGTAGCGAGTACGAAACGCTGTCTTAGGCACATCGTCCTACTTTATTCTTAGTTGGTGATACGCTGACCTTAAATCAATCTTTGAAAACCAAGACGCGCCTTGTAGTTGGTCAAATAAATCATCAATCCTAGGTAAAGGATATCGGTTCTTGATAGTCACCTTATTTAATTCTCGATAATCAATACACATTCTAAAACTTCCATCTTTCTTTTTAACAAAAAGCACTGGTGCACCCCACGGGGAGATGCTTGGGCGAATGAACCCTTTATCAAGGAGTTCTTGTAATTGTTTCATTAACTCTTGTAATTCAGATGATGCTAACCGATATGGGGCTTTAGCAATAGGTTTAGCTTCTGGTACTAAATCAATTCGAAACTCCACATCTCTTACAGGTGGAAGGCCTGGTAAGTCATCTGGAAATACCTCAGGAAATTCTCTAACCACTGGAACATCTTCTAATTTCGGTACACTCTGGTTAGTATCAATTACATATGCCAAGAAACATTGCCCTTCATGCCTCATATGCTTTAGGGTCTTAATTAATGAACACAACACTACTCCTTTACACTTTTCTCCATGGATAACTACCTTATGGCCCCTCGGAGATTTTAACTTTATCTTTTTATGATGACATACAATATCAGCCTGGTACGTAGAAAGCCAATCCATTCCCACAACCACATCAAACTCACCTAAGGTCATAGGTATTAGATCAATAGGATACTCTTCCTTCTTAATAGTTAACCTACACCCTCGGTAAACTTCAAACACTAAAAATGTTTTAGAATTAGCCACTTCGACCTCTACTGGTGCAGGCAATGTACTTATTTCAAACAAAGGATGAGACGCAAATTTAATCGACACAAACGATCTATTAGCACCGGAATCAAATAACACATACGCAGGTAAAGAATTTAACAGGAAAGTACCCGACACCACATCGGCGGTCTTTTTAGCTTCTTCAGCTGTAATTTGAAAAGCCCTTCCCCTTGCTTTCGGTATTTCAGGTTTCTTTACACCGCTCTGAGTGCTCGAACTTCCACCAGTTTTCAAATCTGGACATTCACTCCTCTTGTGCCCAGGTTTATAACAATTGAAACACAGCTCCAACTGACTGGTGCATTGGGTAGACAAGTGTCCGGGCCTCCCACATCTAAAACATGTTCTTGGTGGTAAACGGCATTCCCCCGGATGCCTCTTGCCACAGTTAACACACAGTTTAATTTCTTTAACCTGACTCGGCTTCTTAAATGGGGTAGAAAATTTAGGCTTCTTGGAAGGTCCTTCATCTTTATGTACGGGCCTTTTTTCACCACGCTCCATCTGTCGTTTCAACTCAGCTTCTCTCTCCCTAGCACAATCTATAAGTTCCACTAGGGTCTCACATCGAGAAGGGGTAAGAAACTCCCGGTATTTAGCATTTAACATCCCATAGTACTGATTAATCCACATCCTTTCTGTTCTTAAAAAGTCGCGACAGAACTTAGCCTTTTCATAGAAAATCGCTGTGATGGTATCTATGTCCTCATCCTTCTGTCGTAGTTGTAAGAATTCTTCATAAATTCGGTTGATCGCCGCTTGCGAGCTAAACCGCTTTAAAAATCTCTCTTTAAACTCCTCCCAAGTCATCACCCGTATACCTTCCAACCCAATTTCTTCTCGCACTAAATCCCACCAGTCTTTACCTCGCTGTTTTAACTGGCCACCCGCAAATATCACCCGATCATTAGGATCACAATGTGAAGTTTCAAACGTCCCTTCTATATCCGAGATCCACCGAATTGCTAGTAATGGGTCCACCTCACCATTAAACTCAGCTGGTTTACATGCTACAAAATCTTTATACGTTACCCGTTTAGGTGCTTTCTCAGTTTTCTCTCCAACCTGCAACACTGTAAGTTCCTGTTGTATAAACTCTTGTAGCGTTCTTTGCATATCTTCCATGTACATTGGTAAATTGGCCCCTATGGCTTTAGCCACTTCTTCATTAATAATCTTTCTCATCTCTGAATTACTTGATTCACATTCCTCGCGAATATGTTCCTCAGCCATCCTTGATGACTGAAATATAACTCAAGTTCAATTTTATATTTCCTGCATCACTATGCTTATAATCATGTAAATCACATATTTATATTCATAAAAACTTTCACACATATTGCATATTAACACAGGTACACTAACCTTGATTGATGGCTCAGTGATCGAATCTTGGAATCGAACAAGTTCTCTTCTATTATCACGAGCACAAGGTTTGAGTTCAAGCTTTCTCTACTCACTTGAATCCCTCAAACCACGGCTCTGATACCAACTTGTAACAAACCACCTTGTTACCATAATTTATAAAACATGTTTGAGGTGTAAAAGATTATTAATTTAGGTCCCAGTTAGAATCTCTACTTTTAAAACTCTATCACACATAACCTTGACTACGTCAACACACTATTAACGTTTACACACCTCAAATTACATTTAGGTAATTTACATAACGTTAAGTTTGTTTAAAAGAAACTAATTAACAACCCGTTGTTCGATCCACAAGCATCTTCATCGATCACCTTTGCCTTATTGGAAAATTCCTACAAAACAACCACTTTTACCACATTAGTCCATTGGAACTAAGTAAGAACTCTTATACTCACTTTATAGGTTATTAGAAGGGGATTTGGGGGCTTAAAATACCAATCGAAAGCAAAATCTTGCAAGGGACGTAGCTTACGTCCTCAAGGACGTAGCTTACGTCCTCAACCTAATTCCCCTGATTTTGAGGACGTAAGACAGTAGCTCAGGGCGCACCAAAGGGGTAAGGACGTAACTTACGTCCTTATGGACGTAACTTACGTCCCTGCTGCTGCTGATGTTGTTATCTATTTTTTTGTTCTCAAAGTTTTGACCCGTTTCGTTTGTTTCGACTTTTCAACGATCCCGGGTCCATTTTAACATCTCCATTTGCTCAATTTAGAAGCTTTAACTCTATTAGCTTCGACTCTTTGCATCTATCACAGTATCACCCATTCTATAATCACACTTTCACATTTAAATAGAAATGGGTCATAATTCTACTTTTAAGCTAGTCATTCGCTAACTTGGACTAACATATTAGATTTGGATCACACACCTATACACTTCGCTATACATCTTTATGTTTGACATACACACAGTTGCCAAACCACACGTTTATCACCCACTGGTGAATTAGGCTTACACACAGTAGCCAAAAATATAGTTTATCACTCACTAGTGATTTAAATGTTACCACCGTAACTGAATATAATTATAACCCCTCCAGGTTTGATTCACACACCTGTGAACTATACCGGTATATTGATTTCATGCACACGCGCATGTAGCTTCAACCCAATTCATGCACTCAAGCATGTATACTTACTACTACTATAACCATTACTTATGGTCATTATTCACAACTCACATTTACTCAAGAGTAAACATAATAAAATCATAAAGATAAGACTATATATGGTTATAAGGCTAATGTTCTTACCTTAAGCAAGCTTCAACTCAACCTTTGTCTTTGCTCACCGCTTTGCTAATACTCCCTTCACCTAAACGTATGTTTAGGATTAATTTAGCACATACATACATATGGTATAAAACCAATCCATATGACCCATTTATGACTAGTTTTAAGCATAATTAACTCTATATTGACCCACCGGTCATTCTATTTCCACTTTGCCCCTCCTTTCATATTTCGAACTTCTTGGAGGCATTTCATCAAACACCTTATGGGCATGATTTATAACTCAACATATTTCATACAACTAATTTGCTATAAACCATCAAGTTTCAAAATTGGCATACATGATACATAGAACACCTAATACATACTATTCTAAGTTCAACACATATTAATTTGATCATAGATGAATTTCTCCTCAACACCCCAATCATGAACTAACTACTTAGCAAGAAAACATCCAATTCAAGACTCACCTTATGAGTTAGATGCAGGAACTAGGTGATTTATAACTCAATTCCACAATTAGAAATTTGGATTCAACACAACCGCAACTCAATTTGACTAGGGTTCTTGATCTCCTTCCTCCTTCCCGTTCTCCTCTCTTCGTGAGTGTGTGTGTGAGTGTCCAGGAGGTTCTACACCTCCTTACTAATATGTAAAATTTAATTTTCTCAATTGGCAAAAGTAGTCCCTCTAGTTACTTTTATTCATTTATACTAACAATACTAACTTAACTCAGTTAGTTCTAATTTACCACTCATTTCATTTAAAAACACAAATTATAAAATTACCTAAAATGGGACGTTACACTACTCCTAAGGATCCACCAAGGTTCAAGGAATAATTGGTGGCCAAAGGTTTTACTCAAAAGGCTGGTATTGACTGCACTGAAATATTTTCCTCTGTGGTGAAACATACATCTAGTAGGATGATATTATCTATAGTAGCATATCAAGATTTAGAACTTGAGCAGTTAGATGTAAAAACTACATTCTTGCATGGGTACTTGGATGAATAAATTTTTATGGCTCAGCTAAAAGGTTTTGAAGTTAAAAGGAGTAAGGATAAAGTATGTTTACTCAAGAGATCTCTATATGGTCTTAAGAAGTCTCCTAGACAATGGTATAAGAGATTTGATGACTATGTGACTGCACATGGCTTTGTTAGAAGTGATTATGATAGTTATGTTTATCTTAAGGAATATCAAAGGCATCAATTTGTTTATGTTGATGAGATATCTTAATAGGACCGGAGATTATGGTTTGGTGTATGGAGTCCATTCTGATGAAGGACAAATGATTTCTGAGTATGTTGACTCTGCTTATACAAAGGACCTAGATAGGGGAAGGTCTATTACTAGTTATGCGTTTAAAGTCTTTAGGAATCTGGTCAGTTGGAAGGCCAGATTACGACCTGTAGTAGCACTGTCTACTACTGAATCTGAGTATATTGCTCTCACTGAGGCGTTTAAAGAAGCACTTTGGTTAAAACGATTTACCATTGGTTTGGGTTTTAATGTTGGTAAGGTTGTATATTGTGATAATCAAGGTGTTGTTCAGCTGACTAAGAATAGAATTTTTCATGAAAGGACTAAGCATATCAGGGTTAAAAATTATTTTATCCGAGAGGTGGTTAGTTCTAAAGAGGTTGAAGTGACGCAAATTGATACTGAGCTAAATTTTGCTAATGTGCTCACAAAGGCTTTACCTGGATTAAAGTTTCAATTTTGTTTGGATTCTTTGAGAATAGGTTGATTTATAGCTTTATGTTGACTTCAAGGTGGAGATTATTACTTAATATTGTTGGTGAAGTCAATTGTGGTCAATTGAAGATTTTTCCGAAGGAGTTAATAATCTCCGAAACTAATATCTAATTTCTTTCAAAGCTAATATAGTTAATTCATGTTGGAGGACTATTTTCTTGTCATGAGTATCAGTTGAAGGGTGTTTTGTGTGATCAGTAGGGATTAGTTTGTTAATTGTCGTTTACAATAGATTTGGGTTTTAAAGGAAGTAGTTAGTTGATTGGGGTTGGATTCTATATTCATTGTATTTCTTCTTTTAATTCTCTATAATTGAATCTTTCTCAATTTAATTAGAGTTGATTTTGTTCATTGATCTTGAGTTTCCAATTCCTTGTTGTTCTTAATTCGTAACATGTATCATTCTTTTGATGAATGTAAAGACAATTTCGTGTTTTAATAATGTTGAATATGCATGTCATGCTCTCGATATGTATGATGACATGGATGAAAACTTGAATTAGCCATCTTTTGTTGGTTAAAAAACATATAATGTATCATGCACATCAACATGTGCATACATGGGACTCTTGTATGATGCACCCATGCAAGTTTGATTTTAGAATTTGTGATTACAAATTATCTTTAGAAGCAATTGTGCATATTTGTAACAGGATATTACTGAGTTTAGTTTCATCGTGTAAACATATTGATCAAATGTACACCACATACGCACATATCGATATGTTTGAGTTTTTCTTGAAAATTTTTTGCTTTTATGGCGCATGTGTATACTCCACGTGCACATGAATCCGTTGCAAAAAGAAAATTTTAGCCAGAAAATGTGAGAAGAGAGATGAAACTGGAGTCGAAAGAGAAACAAAAATCCTTCCATTTCTACCATTTTCATTTTCTGAACTTCATGAATTAATAAAAGTTATATGAATGAGGACTTGTGCAGAGTTCTCAACTTTTTTAACAAACAAACATACTCAAAAAGTCTCACTTGTATAGCAGTGTCTGGTGAGGATCAAATTGCAAGCTTTAAATTATGCTTTTTGACGAGGAAACGCATATAAGGGTAGTCCTTTGTCCATGTGAAGGGTGAACATGGTTCTATAGGTAGCTTCCTTGCTCATCCACTAGTTGAAACTTGCTGCCTCATCTGTTTATATGCCATTATTTTCATCTGTTTATATGCCTTCCCTAAGCATATCCTTGGTCCTCCCTATATAATTACGTTTAAAATTTTTAAGTAATATCAACAATTACGCGCTTATTATGTGATTCTGAATATCTAGAATCAAATATTCAGCTATAAGTTTCAAAACTCAAATTTATCAGCTTTGTTGTAGTTACCTGAAATGCAGTAAACTTGAATGGACTTTCAGGCTGGAAAGTGCCATCATCGAGCCATCTTTCTGGTTGGAATTCCTCTGCATATTTTCCCCAAATGTATGTCATCCTTCCCATTGTATACGGCATGTAACTTATAGCATCACCTTTCTTTATTTTGAAACCATCCGGTAAAATGTCATCTTTCTCTGAATACTTACCATCCTGAATAATGGTTTATCAGAATTAGATGTGGCAATTTCGATCCATTCACTTAGCAAGTGAGTCTATTTTGGTTTTTTATATCTCGAATGGGATCAAATACAAAATAGATTAGAAAAATGGGAACATGTCAAACAAACTAAAAAACTTTATCCAGAGTCTACCTTCAATGCATACAATATCCTAAACACCTATACCCTCTATTAAAAACCTAGACTATTATTGTGATGATATTGTTATAGTTATCCTCACTATCATGTCAGTTATTAATATGAATTGTAATAAAATTAGCCAAAAAGGTTTTTGACTCGTTACAAAACCTAACTGGTACTAAAATTGACCCTTTTCAACCTAAATATGTTTTGACCCATTATGCAACTCACGCCTCCTGCCCATATTGCCACCTCTATCACTCTAAGATGATTGTAGAGCTATATGCCTAATATTACCAAAGGAACAGCAGGATAAAGTCTGAGAGTCTCCGTTAAAGCTGCATGAAGATAATGCATTTTGTCAAGGGCGGCTTCGGTTAATTTGAGGGAAAATTCATTGATAGAACATGTACACTCGGCTCTAGTGGCTTCTTTCACTTCCAATGCAACTTTTTCTTGAATTAGTGTGTGTTTACAGAGCATGTAAAAGAACCAAGTGAGTGTGTTTGCTGATGTGTCCTTTCCAGCAATTATAAAACTGAGTGATATGTCTCTTAAGTAATGATCACTCAAATTTGCAGGATTCTTCTCACTTTCAATCAGAAATCTTGATAATATGTCTTCTTTGTTTCTCTATTTAATAAGGAAAAGAAAACAGAAACATGTCAAGGCATGTAAAATTTAATGAGGGTTGAATATTAGTTTTTTTTTTATGATGCTCACATCATCTTTCGCGTTTTTCATCTGCTCCCTCTTGCGTTCTATCAATTCATACACAAAGTTGTCAATCATTCTTATGTTTTTCTTGAGAGTAGCTTCTGACCCAATGTTGAAATACCTTTTTACCCTCCATAACAAATCAATATACCTCCCGAAGATGATACAATTTGAATCATCAAAAGCCGTCATAAACTGATTACTGACCTCATCTGAACCTGATAAAGTATCAAGATCAAACCCAAATCCCACCTTGAATATGGAATCTAAAGTTGATTTCATCAAAAGATCCTGAAAATATAAGATAAAGTTATGCTTATGTTGCATCTTTATAGAAAAGTAGAGATTTCATTTGTTTATATTGAGCTTATAATACCTCTAAGGAAATAATTTGCTTATTAACAGCAGATTCAGAGACCTTTTTCACCAGCTTAACAGTGTTGGACCTGAATACAGCAGTGCTAAAATCTCTTAACAGTTTAGTTGAGAACTCAAAACTTGCAAGCTTGCGTTGGTGACGCCATATATCTCCATCTGCTGCAAATATCCCATTTCCAAAAAGATCTCTCATTATTAATTTGTTGTCATCACCCTGTGCTTCATTTGAAGATTCTATTATATATGTGTCTCGATTTATTACAATAAACATGCCCTTTAGCATTACCAAAACAAAATTAACCAAGATCAGAAATACCTTGGTGTAGTTCTGGAAGTTGGATTTAAGAATGTGTTCCACATTAATAGGATCAGCAACATAGACTGCACTGTGTGTTGGTGTCACAAAACGGAAAGTGTGGTGCATCTTGGAAATCAAGGTCAAATAATCAAAATGGTGGTTGAAGTGTATGAGCATAGTCAAAGTTGACCCTACCACTGGCGGCCGCTGGTGATCGCTGAACATCAATTCTTTGAAGTAAGATACGTGTAAAGTAGACAAAAGTACAGCCACAAACAAAAACACGAGTCCAATAAGTGTAAGCATGAAGGGTATTGAATAGTAAAACCCTGTGAGAAGGAAGAAGATAGAGGAAACCAAGAGAGTGTTCATCTTGGAACTAATGCAGCTGGTTGAGGAACAGGTGATTATAATTGTGGTTAAAGGTTCTTTGAATCCATAGTGTTAAAGTTTAATGATAGCCTGATAGGTTAGATTTTTGTGCTAGATTCTGAAGACAAAACCAAAGACATAGTGAGCCGGCTAGATGATGTGAAAACATATACAAGGGCATGAGACAAATGCTGGAGTTAAAAACTATAGATGAAAACAGGTCAATATCATAATCATCATCATCATAGCATTTTATCATCTGGACCAAAATTTAGAAAAAAAGAAAGAAATAAATAAAAAAAGAAAAAAAAGGCTCAAGTAGTCAAGTGGCTAATGGTTTAGAATGGTGGAATAAAAATGTAATTAGCAATATAACAGCTTAACTAATAATTAGTTAAGGTATTGCTAAGTGTACTCAAACGAGATGATGGGTAATAAGGGTTAGCTTGAATTTGGATCCTTTTTCTCTAGAATTATTTCTAAACTCACTGCTCACAAAGTCACAGTCAGAGCATTGATCCCTTCTCGTTGAAGATAACATCAAACCAGTAATCGACAAGAAAACAAACGATTGGAGATGGCGATTAATACAAACAATCAAGAAATGTAAAAGGTGATCAACAAGCATGAGAAATCAGCTACTGCTTGAATCAGCGGCTAACAGAAATGACAACCCGTTGAAGAAATGAGGGTAAATTTGGAGACAAATTACATAGAGATGGCTGGAATTCGATCCACGTTGAATGAAGTAATCCAAATTTTGCAAAATCTCAGCAACAACAGTAGTCATCAGCACTCTGATAGGAGATCATTTGGAAATTATAGGAAAAATCAGGGGAAATAGAAGCAATAATCGGTTTAGCAAGATTGAGTTCCCCAAATTCCATGGTGATGATGTGAACATTTCATTTCAATTGATGAAACACAGTGGCACCAATCTTTATGAAGACAAGAGTGTCGATTTCCAAATTAGCATGGAAGGACTGTATTAGCTCTATCTAAACCAGATTCACAGACACAATGCTTGAGGGTGCTATGAGAGCACTAGCTGCTTTGAAACAAGCATGGGGTGTTACATCTTAGATAACTAATCCAATGAATGCAGAAAAATGCCACTATTGCCTTTGTTGCCCCAACAACAGATGTAGGAAACCTAAAGAAATACTAACAAACCGTTGTCAAATAAACAACTAGAAGATAAATGGGCCAAAGGGAAGGTGTAATGAAAAGTGCATCCCTAGACATAGTTGTAAGGATCATCATCATTATGTGATTAAAGTTAAAGAAGAATGCCCTCTAATCCCATCCATGCTATTACACAAGTACCTTAGTATTCTACCATGAAGGTAACTGGTACAATTGATACTAAAGAGTTGCACATATTGATTTGAGTAGAGTCAATCAATCACACTATGTGAGTGGAGAAGATTAACAAAAGGTCGTATACTTCATTAATTGGTACATGTTGGGATTGATCATAGTCGGGTCGGTCTTTCAAGACTTCAATTGTTCAAATTTCAATCTTCATTGATTAAGGTTTCCCGTCTTCTACTTCTAGATGTACTTCATCAGCAATCTCCACAATTTCTGTTTCATCGATTAGGGTAATCATCGATTAGGGTAATCATCATCATTTACATTCAGTCCTGTTTGGTTTTAGCTTTTTCAGTTTTGCCATCTGGGATTAAAAAATTTAAGCTGAAAAAGTTGGCCCACAATATGAATCTGGATGCAAAAGTTTTTTTTGGTTAATTCATAATTAATTAGTTATTACATGTTTGAGCCTATAACTTTTTAGCTATGTCATTTGTTAATTATGTAATTAGTGTTAGCCCATTAGGTAGTTAGTGTTAGCCCATTGTTAATATCTGTTAGGGCCCATGGGCCTTAAATTAGGGTTTCCCCCCTCTATATATAGAGGAGGTTATTGTCATTGTAAATATATCAGTGAATACAAGTTACTCTCAGTTTTGTTACATGGTATCAGAGCCACAAGGCTCTCGGTCCTGTATCTGATTTCCCGCTCCTGTCCCGCTCCTGATTTCCCGTCAAGAAGCTGCTGCTGTTTACACCAAATCTTTTTTCGAGCAACAATTGCAACACACCACTGCTACCATCAGGCTCGCCACCTCCCGATTTGCCTACCCTGAAAAAACCGCCGCCGTCCGGCAGCCCACGCGCTCTCACGCGCCACCACCCTTCTGCCACTGTTCCTCACGCGCCGGCGAGTGGCGGCGCGTGGACCCACCTCCGGCGACCCTGCTCACACCCGAACGCTCGCGACTCAGTTTCCAGTTGATCTGCAAGGTCAATTTCCTGCTCCCACGCGTTTTTCTGTTCTGCTCTTAGATCCAGCCTCTCGTTTTTCAGATCTGTTAACATGGGTGATGAAAAGAAGACCGATTCAGCCACCCCAACTCAAATTGCTCCAGGTATCATTAATTACTCTGCTGTGTTACGTATTCCTGTTAAACTTGACTCTAAATGTTGGAGTTCGTGGAGTCTCTTTGTTGAAAGAGGACTTATAAGTGTTGGTAAAGAAGATCAAAACTTGATGATAGTGGTATTCAAATGGCGTTGTGGAATGCCATGGAGCCACCGATTCTTGCTATTGCTCAAAACTTCAATACTGTCAAAGAAATGTGGGAACATCTGTCATTGTCCTTTTCTGCCAAAGAATCCCTGTCTCATGCTTTTTCGGTGGTCCAAGCATACAGCAGAATTGAGCAAGGTGACTCCACCTTCACTGATTACTTTACCCGGTTCTCAAAACTGAGGGATGAATTACGTACTCTGTACCCACCGACCACTGATCTGAAAGTTCAGGAGGAGCGCAACAAGAAAATGGATATTATGGTGTTCATTGCAGGTCTATCACCCAAGTACTCTAGTGCTCGACCATTACTGTTGAGCAACTCTAGTGCTACCTCATCTGTGGCATCCACATATCACTTACTACGGGAAATGTATGGTCCGGATGCCACTACTCGGGACACTGACACTTCTGCTTTGCATACCAGTGCATCTGTTAGTAAAGGCATTGGTCGTGGTTCTAATTCAGCCCAACGAAAAGGCAATGGTCGCGGCAATGGAATCACATGTCACTATTGTCACCACGAAGGTCACACGAAGTACAATTGCCCAAATCGCCCTCCTGGATCTCTACCTCCTCCTCGACCCAAGGCACGACTAGCTACTACTGATGATTCTTCTGACCCGGTTGATTCTATGACACCAACATACTCACTAAGCCAGGAGGAGTATAACCAGTTTCGACAGTTGCTGAGCCTTCAGTCACACACTACCAGTCCACATGCCAATTCGGCTCGTTCAGGTACATTCGCTAGTCTTAACTCATCTTGGATTGTTGATACTGGGGCTACTCATCACATGACTGGGAATCAAGGTATATTGTCTAACCTACAAAATACCTCTCACCCTCCTGTTCGAATTGCTGATGGATCCTCATGCCCAGTTCGTGGTATCGGGTCCATTAGCAACTCGAAAGACCTTACACTTTCATCTGTATTGTTAGTACCCAAATTTCCTGATAACCTTTGTTCTGTAAGCCAACTCACCAAACAAAATAACTGTTGTGCAAAATTTTATCCCACTCACTGTGTTTTCCAGGAACTAGGGACGAACCGACTGATTGGCACCGGTATTGAATCAGGAGGCCTCTACCGTCTGTCTTTAATGTCACAACCTACTGCTAACATATGTGATTCCAGCATCAGGGAGGCTCACTGCCGGCTAGGCCATCCCTCTACCGCGGTTCTGAGGCAAATGAGACCGGATTTATCTGTTTCTTTTGAATTTAATTGTGAGTCATGTCAACTTGGTAAACACACCAGGCGTTCTTATCCCCCAAAAGTGTCTAGTCGAGTCTGTAACCCGTTTGAACTCTTGCATTCTGATATTTGGGGACCTTCCCCCGTTAAGACTCCACTGGGTTTTGAGTATTTTGTCACATTTATTGATGATTATTCACGTACCACTTGGGTTTATCTATTAAAATCTCGTAGTGAATTAAATTCAATATTTCAAGAATTCCATTGTTATGTTCAAAATCACTTTAACAAATCAATCAAAACCATCCGCACCGACAATGCAAAAGAATACATGTCTTCTGAGTTATCCACATATCTTAAAACTCATGGTATAATCCACGAGACCTCGTGCGCATATACATCCCAGCAAAATGGCGTTGCTGAACGCAAGAACCGCCATTTGTTGGATCTTACTCGCACAATCATGATTGACTCTCATGTTCCTAATCGTTTTTGGGGAGATGCAGTCCTCACTGCAGCTTACTTGATTAACCGCATGCCTTCATCGGTTCTTCATGGTAAGACCCCGTTTTCTATCCTCTTCCCCACAGGCACTCCCTTTCCTCTCGCACCTAAAATTTTTGGGTGTGTAGCCTACGTTCATGATCATCGCCCGGGGACAACCAAACTTGACCCCCGGGCCATTCGTTGTGTTTTTCTTGGATACTCTCGCGTTCAGAAAGGGTATCGTTGTTACTGCCCCTCCCTTCGTCGTTACTTTACCAGTGCTGATGTCACTTTTCACGAGTCATGTCCTTACTTTCTTGAGTCTTCGGATTCTCTTGATTATTTGTTTCCCGATTCTAATACTCACCCTGTTACACTCGAGTCCGTTACTGTTCCTATTATCCCTGTCCCAGTCTCCACTAGTCCATCGGAGCCCCCGGTCTCAGATTCGGTTCCTGCTTCATCTGGCCTACCGACAGAGAATCAACCATTGCAGTTCACATATGCCAGGCGACATAAACACATGACGACAACTCTTGATTCACAACCGGTCCATGACTCTGGTACGTCTTCAGATCCACATCCTAACAATACAACTGATACAATCTTACCTGATACTACCCCTCCTACACATGATCCACCTACTTATGACCCACCTGGTGCCCCATATCCTGATATCCCCATCGCCTTCCGCAAAGAACCCAGACATACCACCCGCTACCCTATTCAGAATTATGTTTCCTATACACATCTCTCACCTGAGTGTCATGCCTACACCACCACCATTGATTCTTACCCAATTCCCAAGAATGTGATGACAGCCCTAGCTCATCCAGGATGGAGAAAGGCTATGGACGAGGAGATTGGGGCCCTTCATGCCAATCATACGTGGGATCTTCAGCCACTTCCACCTGGGAAGCGTCTTGTTGGTTGTCGGTGGTTATTTACAGTTAAACCAAACCCTGATGGACCGACACCTCAATTGAAGGCCCGTTTAGTTGCTAAGGGTTATTCTCAGGCATATGGCATTGATTATGATGAGACTTTCTCTCCGGTTGCCAAAATGCCATCCGTTCGCATTTCCATTGCTCTTGCTGCCATTAATCATTGGCCGCTCCATCAACTTGATGTCAAGAACGCCTTTCTTCATGGTGTTCTTGAGGAGGAGGTATATATGGAGCAGCCACCTGGGTATATTGTCAAGGAGGAGGCCTCCAAAGTATGCAGATTACGCCGTTCATTGTATGGTCTTAAGCAGTCTCCCAGAGCATGGTTTGGCCGGTTTTCTAATGTTATGGCTGAATTTGGGATAACTCGTAGTGCATATGACCATTCTGTATTCTTTAGACATCATCAGGGTCGGAGGATCATTCTGGTGGTCTATGTGGATGACATAATCATTACAGGAGATGACGAGGTTGGAATCACCAATCTTAAACAGTTTCTTCAGTCTCAGTTTCAGATTAAAGACCTTGGTCGTCTCAGATACTTCCTTGGCATTGAGGTATCGCGCTCACCACAAGGAATCCTTCTATCTCAACGGAAGTATGTTCTTGAAATGCTGTCTGAAAGTGGATTACTGGGATGTAAACCAACAGACAGTCCGATGCTTCCGACAGGAAAGCTTCTTCCAGAAGATGGAAGTCCGATGAAGGATCCAGAACAATACAGACGGTTAGTAGGAAAACTTAACTACTTGACAGTTACTCGTCCGGATATCTCCTTTGCTGTTAGTGTATTAAGTCAGTTTATGGCCTCCCCATATACCGGACACTGGGATGCAGCTCTTCGTGTACTTCGATATCTTAAGAACGCACCAGGATTAGGGATCTTGTATTCTGATCAGGGTCACTGCCGGGTGGGTGCGTTTACTGAAGAAGGAGATGGACGAATATCCGGATTCTCAGATGCTGATTGGGCAGGCTGCCCTATTTCACGACGATCTACAACTGGATATTGTGTATTTGTTGGAGGAAACCTGGTATCATGGAAGAGTAAGAAGCAACACACTGTATCTAGGTCAAGTGCTGAATCAGAGTATAGAGCAATGGCAGATGTTACATCAGAGATGATTTGGGTTCGTCGTGTTCTCGGAGAACTTGGGGTTGTTTCTAATGACTTGATGAGGTTATATTGTGATAGTCAATCGGCTATACACATTGCCAAGAATCAGGTATTTCATGAGAGAACTAAACACATTGAAGTTGATTGCCACCTCATCAGAGATCGTGTGACGGGCACTCAAGCTGATCCTCCATCCATTCAACCAATTCATGTCAAGACTGAATTTCAACTAGCAGACATCTTTACAAAACCTCTTCGGAAAACTCAAATTGAATTTATATGTAACAAGTTGGGCATGATAAACATCTATGCTCCAACTTGAGGAGGAGTGTTAATTATGTAATTAGTGTTAGCCCATTAGGTAGTTAGTGTTAGCCCATTGTTAATATCTGTTAGGGCCCATGGGCCTTAAATTAGGGTTTCCCCCCTCTATATATAGAGGAGGTTATTGTCATTGTAAATATATCAGTGAATACAAGTTACTCTCAGTTTTGTTACATCATTTATTAATTTCTTATAAATTACTTAAGATTCAAAAGTCGAAAACCCAAAAACCAAATTTTTGGATTGACCCAAAACCGACCCATACACACCCCTAATGTCGTGTATGTCCTTATGATTCTTGTATGATGCATAAATACATGTTTGTTTTTGGAACTTGTGTTTACAAAGTTTATATATAGATGCACTTGTGCATATTTGTATACAGAATGTTATTGTGCGTGGTCTTATTGTGTAAATTGATTACATGCACACCACATACACATGTAAATAACAATATGTTAGGGTATTTTTCATTAAAAAAAATTAGCCAGAATATTTGATAAGAAGAATGAAAGTGGAGAGAAGAAAGAGAAACAAAAATCCTGAATTTTATTAAGGAACCACCATAAATGCTTTATGAATAAGGACTTCTGTGGAGTTCTAAACTTATCTCTGTTTCCTGATTTTATATATATGCATATGCATACGTGTGTGTAATTGAGCTGAAATTACAAGTTCCGGGTTATGCTTTAATGACGAGGAACCGCATATAAGGGGAGTCCTTTGTCCATGTGAAGAGTGAACATGGTTCTATATGTAGCTTCCTTGCTCTCATCCACCAGTTGAAACTTGAAAAAGAACACAAGAAAAGCTGCCATTATTTTCATCTGCCTATATGCAAACTCCTTTCCTAAGCATATCCTTGGCCCTCCCTATATAATTGCATTTAAATTTAGGCTTAATATCAATAATTATGCGCTTATTGTGTGATTCTGAATATCTAGAATCAAATAATCAGCTATAAGTAAACAGATGCAAAGTTTCAAAACACAAATTTATCAGTTTTGTTAGTTACCTGAAATGCAGTAAACTTAAATGGACTTTCAGGCTGGAAAATACCATCATGGAGCCATCTTTCTGGCCGGAATTCCTCTGCATCTTCTCCCCAAATGTATGTCATCCTTCCCATTGGATACGCCATGTAACTTATACCATCTCCTTTCTTTATTTTGAAACCATCCGGTAAAATGTCATCTTTCTCTGAATGTTTTCCGTCCTGATACAAGGCTATAGAATTAAAGGTGACAATTTCGGTCCATTTACTTAGGAAACAATCAGTTTCGATTATGTTTTATCTCAAACGAGATCATAAAATAGATTACTTAAAAAGGAAGATGACAAACAAACTAAAAGTCATCTGAAGTCTATTTTTATTGCATACAACCTCCTAAATCCCAGCCCGTATAAATAATGCTCCTAAACATGCCCTGACCCATTATGCAACTAGCATTTCCCGCCGATATTGCCACCTCCATGAATGATTAGGACCTATATGCCCAGTCTTACCAAAGGAACAGCAGGATAAAGTCTGAGAGTCTCCGTTAAAGCTGCGTGAAGATAATGCATCTTGTCAAGGGCGGCTTCAGTTAATTTGAGAGAGAAATCACTGATAGAATATGAGTACTCAGCTCCAGTGACTTCTTTTACTTCTAGTGCAACTTTTTCTTGAATTAGTGTGTGTTTGCATAGCATGTAAAAGAACCAAGTGAGGGTGTTTGCTGATGTGTCCTTCCCAGCAATTATGAAACTGAGTGATATGTCCCGCAAGTATTGATCACTCAAATTCACAGGATTCTTCTCACTTTCAATCAGAAATCTTGATAATATATCTTCTTTATGTCTCTAATTTAGTAAAAAGAAACTTGTCAAGGCATTTGAAATTTAATAAGGGTTGGAAAATAATTCATTTTCTGTGATACTCACATCATCTTTCGTGTTTTTCATCTGCTCTCTCTTGCGTTCTATCAATTCATACACAAAGTTGTCAATCACTCTTATGTTTTTCTTAAGAGCAGCTTCGGATCCAATGTTGAAATACCTTTTTACCCTCCATAACAAATCAACATAACGCCCGAAAATGATACAATTTGAATCATCAAAAGCCGTCATAAACTGATTACTGACCTCATCTGAACCTGATAAAGTATCAAGATCAAACCCAAATCCCACCTTGAATATGGAATCTAAAGTTGATTTCATCAGAAGATCCTGAAATTATAAGAAAAAAGTTGTGATATCGTTGCAGCTCCATGGAAAATTACATGTCATTTTTTATGGAGCTTATAATACCTGTAACGGAACAATTTGCTTATCAACAGCTGATTCCGAAACCCATTTCACCAATTTAGCAGTGTTGGACCTGAACACAGCAGTACTAAAATCTCTTAGAACTTTAGTTGAGAACTCAAAACTTGCAAGTTTCCGCTGGTGACGCCATACATCTCCATCTGCTGCAAAGATCCCATTTCCAAAAAGATCTCTCATTATCAATTTATGGTATTCACCCTGTGCTTCATTTGAAGATGTTAATAAATATTAGATCATTAAGGTTGATTTCATTATCATGCGACCATGACTGATTATCAACTTTGTTGAAGACTGACTCATTCCAATACATTTTCGTGCTTTGCCGAAATTTTATCATAATAAAGGACATATAAAAAATGCCAACGAAGTATGAAATACTGCCTCCAAAACATGACAGTATGCATACACCCTTCAACACTACCAAAACAAAATAAACCAAAAGAAAGAAAAAAAAAACTTAAATCAAGATCAGAAATACCTTGGTGTAGTTCGAGAAGTTGGATTTAAGAATGTGTTCGACATTAACAGGATCGGCAATATACACTTCACTGTGTGTTGGTGTGATAAACCGGAAAGTGTGGTGCTTCTTGGCAATCAAGGCTATATAATCAAAAAGATGGTTGAAGTGTATGAGCATAGTCAAAGTCGACCCTACCACCGGTGGCCGGTGATCATTTGACATCAATTCTTTGAAGTAAGATATAGTTAAAGCAGACAAGAGTACAGCCACAAACAAAAACAGAAGCCCAATAAGTGAAAGCATGAAGGGTATTGAATAGTAAAACCCTGTGAGAAGAAAGAGCATGGTGGAAACAAAGAAAGAGTTCATCTTAGAAATCAAACACAGTTGGTTGAGGAACAGATGATCAATTCTTTGAATCGATGGGAAGTAGACTTGGTAAAAAGTTGACTCGGTAATTAGTACTATAATATTTGCCAATAGGATAGATTTTTAGTGCCAACTTTTGAGATAAAATCAAAGACATGTGTGATTAATTTATGGCCAGCCAGCTAGATTTGAAAATGAAAGCAAGGCAGGGGACAAATTTTGGTGTTAGAATTTACAGATGGTATAGGTCAACATCATTATCTTAATGTTTATCATCTGGGCCATCTCAACTTCTTGGCATGAAACAATAACTATAAAATGGTGTGGATGATAATTGAATAAAAGACATTTTTGCCCCTTCTTGGCTTCTTAAGCTTTTACTGTTCCTTCAGTATGAGCAATGTATCCTGATCTACCTTAATCTCTTTACTTAGCTGATACAATAGACTCTTAATCTCCTCCATCAAGATGTCAGCTGATCCTTTTATTGAAAACTCATAAACAACTCCATCAACTTCAATCATGCTGTTACCTGGTATATCTTTCTTAAGCCCTCTTTCATTCATAAGAACCCTAGTATTTTCCAAATCATCAAATTTACCAGCCTTAGCATGTATATCACATAACGCAACATAAAAAGCGTGATTTAGAGGCTCCAAATGAATCAAATGTTTGGCAACCCTCTCTCCGAGCTCTACATTCCCATGCATCTGACATGCTCCTAGTAACGCACCCCAGACAAAAACATCTGGATCCATTGGCATATTAGTTATAAGCCGTTCTGCTTCATCAAAAAGTCCAGCACGACCTAGAATATCAACCATGCAAGCATAATGTTGGACTGTTGGTTCGATCATATAAACACTTCTAATCATGTTAAAATACCAACGACCCCTGTCTACTAAACCCAAGTGAGCACATGCTGTCAACAACGCACCAAATGTTACCGCATTAGGCCTCACCCCACACGCAACCATCTTGTCGAAAAGATCAAAAGCCTTGTTCCCATGCCCGTGAAGAGCATACACTGAGATCATTGACGTCCAAGACAAAACATCTTTTCTATAAATATCTTTAAAAACCCTTTCCGCCATACTTGCATTTCCACATTTGCCATACATGTCCACCACTGCTGTTCTTATTACCATGTCACACTCTATCCCATTTCTTAACATGTAACTATGCACCCACTTGCCATGGTTAAGCCACCCTAATGACGCACAAGCCGAAATCACACTAGCTAAGGTCATTTCATCAGGGTAAACCATCTCATCTTCGGTCAACACGAGCATTTCACCAAAATATTTAATGGCCTCCCTTGGCTTACCCCCCTGAACCATTCCAGTGATCATAGAGTTCCAAGTAATAATATTTTTTCTACCCATCTTAATAAACAAATCGCGCGCGATATCAAGCTCCCAACTTCTTAAACACCCAACAATAATTGAATTCCAAGACACGATATCTCTATCTCTCTCAGACATTTCATCAAACACCTTAAGTGCACATCTCAAATCCCCACAAACACTATAGAAACTAATCATCGAATTCCGCACATATACATCATCATGGACCCCAAACTTAACAGAATGAGCATGAATGCTCCGACCCACGACCAAATCAAGTCGACCCACACATTCCTTCAAGATAAAAGGGATCGTAATGCAATCGGGCACAATGTAATCGAACAACATTTGCTTATACAAAACAAGGGATCGTGGGTTTTCGTCTCTGTTACTGAATTTGCAAGAATATGCCCTGATCATGGCGTTGTACATGAAGAGATTGGGGTTGTTGACAGTTCGAAATACACGAGAAGCGTAGGTTAGTGATCCAGAATCGGATACAGTGCAGAAGAAGATGAGACGAGAAATGAGGAGGAGATTATGGGGTTTGGATAAGTGTGGTGATGTGATGATTTGGGTATGAATTTGTTTGAGTTCTTTCATTTGATTGCATTCATCTAGTAAGCGACCTATGGATTTGAATATACTTCGGGATTTCATCATCGACATCGTTCTTTCAATCGAAAATAGAGATTTTGAGTTAAATAAATGTATTTCACTTTTAGGTGTCTTTGGAACGTAACATAAAAACAAGTATGTGCGGCCTCTCCACTGGATTCTGGAGCTCTCGTCTCAAAACATCTTAAGAGGCAACGGACCTGTGGTTTAAAATGCTACCTCTGCCCTCAACAATCGCGTTACACTCAAACCTTAAACGGCGTTTCTGATTATCTGTAACGTCCCATTTTAGGTAATTTTATAATTTGTGTTTTTAAATAAAATAAGTGGTAAATTAGAACTAACTGAGTTAAGTTAGTATTGTTAGTGTGAATGAATAGAAGTAACTAGAGGGACTACTTTTGCCAAATTGAGAAACTTAAATTTACATATTAGTAAGGAGGTGTAGAACCTCCTGGACACTCACACACACACTCACGAAGAGAGGAGAACGGGAAGGAGGAAGGAGATCAAGAACCCTAGTCAAATTGAGTTGCGGTTGTGTTGAATTCAAATTTCTAATTGTGGAATTGAGTTATAAATCACCTAGTTCCTGCATCTAACTCATAAGGTGAGTCTTAATTGGATGTTTTCTTGCTAAGTAGTTTACTTCATGATTGGGGTGTTGAGGAGAAATTCATCTATGATCAAATTAATATGTGTTGAACTTAGAATAGTATGTATTAGGTGTTCTATGTATCATGTAGGCCAATTTTGAAACTTGATGGTTCATAGCAAATTAGTTGTATGAAATATGTTGAGTTATAAACCATGCCCATAAGGTGTTTGATGAAATGCCTCCAAGAAGTTCGAAATATGAAAGGAGGGCTAAAGTGGAAATAGAATGACCGGTGGGTCAATATAGAGTTAATTATGCTTAAACTAGTCATAAATGGGTCATATGGATTGGTTTTATACCATATGTATGTATGTGCTAAATTAATCCTAAACATATGTTTAGGTGAAGGGAGTATTAGCAAAGCGGTGAGCAAAGACAAAGGTTGAGTTGAAGCTTGTTTAAGGTAAGGACATTAGCCTTATAACCATATATAGTCTTATCTTTATGATTTTATTATGTTTACTTTTGAGTAAAGGTGAGTTGTGAATAATAACCATAAGTAATGGTTATAGTAATAGTAAGTATACATGCTCGAGTGCATGAATTGGGTTGAAGCTTCATGCGCGTGTGCATGAAATAAATATACCGGTATAGTTCACAGGTGTGTGAATCAAACCTGGAGGGGTTATAACTATATTTAGTTACGGTGGTAACATTTAAATCACTAGTGAGTGATAAACTATATTTTGGCTACTGTGTGTAAGCCTAATTCACCAGTGGGTGATAAACGTGTGGTTTGGCGACTGTGTGTATGCCAAACATAAAGATGTATAGCGAAGTGTATTGGTGTGTGATCCGAATCTAATATGCTAGTCCAAGTTAGTGAATGACTAGCTTGAAAATAGAATTATGACCCATTCCTATTTAAATATGAAAGTGTGATTATAGAATGGGTGATAATGTGATAGATGCAAAGAGTCGAAGCTAAAAGAGTTAAAGCTTCTAAATTGAGCAAATAGAGATGTTGAAATGGATCCGGAATCATTGAAAAGTCGAAACAAACGAAACGGGTCAAAACGTGGAGAATAACAAAATAACTGAGTCTACCGTAAATTACGGTAGGCACCGTAATTTACGGTAGCCTGGAAAATTAATACGGCAGAAATTCACTGCCTTACGGTGGGTTTGAGATCCATGGGTACCGTAATTTACGGTACCCACCGTAAATTACGGTGGGTTTAACTTGTCACTTGTGTTTTCGATTGATATTTTAAGCCCCAAAACACCTCCTAATAACCTGTAAAGTAAGTATAAGAGTCCTTACTTAGTTCTAATGGACTAATGTGATAAAAGTGGTTGTTTTGTAGGAATGTTCCAAGAAGGCAAAAGTGATCGATGAAGATGCTTGTGGATCGAACAATGGGTTGTTAACTAGTTCTTTTAAACAAACTTAACGTTATGTAAATTACCTAAATGTAATTTGAGGTGTGTAAAACGTAATAGTGTAATAGTGTGTTGACGTAGTCATGGGTATGTGTAATAGAGTTTTAAAAATAGAGATTTTAACTGGGACCTAAGCTAAAAATCTTTTACACCTCAAACAGGTTTTATAAAATATGAAAATAAGGTGGTGTGTTACATTATCGTTGTGGGCTGACTACCCTTGGTCTTTTTTGGGAATCCTAACGTCCTATCACCAGGCCACATTACAACGGTTAGAAATATGTCACATGACCGCTTAGTTTTTCACCCCTCGAGCTTGACTCGTTTAACGTAAGATATCTTGAGCTTGGTCGATTAGAGCTTTATTTCTACGTTCAATCTTGGCTCGTGTGTAGTTTTTCAAAATCAGGTTTAACTTGGGCAAAGCTCATTTACTATATAATTACTTAATTATTTTATTTATATATTCATATATATTTATATTTGTTGTTTTTACATAATATAATGTATAATATTTGATTCTTTATCATAATCTCTATATAATAATAATTATTATTATTATTATATAATATATATTTAATACAATATATAAATAGGGGATGGATCAAATGAAAACTTTTTTTTTTTGAAAAATCTAAAAACTAAAGTGAGCCACTAGTTTTCAGTGACAAAACGGTAATTAACACAAACATAATAAAAAATTTATAAAATGAAAAATAACATAAAAATAAAAACACAAAAATGTTCCACTAGTTTCTCTCTTTTATTAAAAAATTTAAAAGTAATATAAAAAATAAAAAATAATCTTTTTTTATGAAATTCGTTTGTGTAATACCGTGTATAAAACAGATTTACACATATATAAATAACGAGTGGATATTTTTTTTTAAAATGTATATCAACATGTTAGGTGTTAAAAACATAAAAAATACTAAAATTAATGGTGAATTTTTTTTGAAAAAATAATGTCGTGAAATAAAGTTATGTATGTTTTAAAAAAAAAGAGGAATTAACATGTAACTTGCATATGATGAGAAATGTGTGGCTTATATTGAATCCTAATTTTCTCACAAAAAAGTGTGGTTTTCAAAATAACTCTACTATATATATAAACGTGTTTAGGCCTGTTAATATGATTTAGCTCAATATGTTGGGGAATAGATTATTTTTTAAACAATCAAGTCACATGTGTCTAACATATTCATACCTGTAACATCCAAAAAGTTTGATAATTATTTATTTATTAGGATTAGTGTTCAGTCGCACGCCATGCGTACGAATGGGGCCCAATCGCACGAATGAAGGGCGTATGGGCTCAGTCGTACGATTGAGCCATGCGAATGGGTCCAGTCGTACGATTGAATAAGTCGGCTAAAAATTTGCATGTAGCATAAGTAGGGCGGTTAAGGGTGTTAAAAACAGAGTCTATCTGCTGTAACTTCATTCCCTTGCTCCTGTTGAACCCAAACACCCTGCTCTTGCCCCAAATTGATCAAACTAGCCCCGTTTTGGTAAGTTTTGCTTGGTACGGATCGACTTTGAATATGTTAAGCTGTGTGGGTGGTGGGAATTGATCCAAAAACATGTTTAATTTAGAGTTTCTATTCAATCTCTCTGTTAAACTGAAAAGTGAAGGTTCGGGCCCTAGTTTTTTTGTGAAATTTGATGAAATAATGACCCGAAACGGTTGTAAATGAGATATATATGTTCTGTTATGAATATGGTATAATCTGAACGGTTAAAACTCGAGTTTTTGGATCAAATACGTCAAGAACACAGCTGCTGATCCGTTTCAGGCGAATGAGCCCAGTCGCATGACCCATTCGTGCGACTGAGTCAATCGCATTGTTCAAACGTGCGACTGAAATTCAGTCGCATGAACCAATCGCACGAATGGAAGTCATTCGCATAAACTCTGTTATAGCTCATTCGCACCTCTGTCGCATGGTCCATTCGTACGACTAAGCTCAGTCGCATGTTCAGTCGCACGAATGAGTCCAGTCGCATAACCTTAGTCGTGTGAAGGGGTCAGCTAAGGAAAATTTGGCTAAGTTAGGGTTATTGTTTTAGGTTGCATTGAGAAAGAGAAGTTTTAGCTGCCCTAGTGTATTTGAATTGGTAAACACTTGCTGAAAACATTAAGGTGAGTTTATTGCCCTTTTTATGTGTTAATGTCATTTGATAAATGTTATTTGACAAAATCGGGCACTGGCATGCACATAAATAAATAAAGATGTGAATATGAGTTGAACGTGGTAAATTGTGGTTAATGGCGAGGTGGAGGTTTGACCCACCAAACTATAGACGGAGGTTTGACCCGTCAACGCCATTTATAGACGGAGGTTTGACCCGTCAACGCGCGAGATGGAGGTTTCACCCACCAATTTCTAGACGGAGGTTTGACCCGTCAACGCGCGAGGTGGAGGTTTCACCCACCAAATTAAAATTGATAAAAAGATGTCCATAAATACCTTGTGGGTATTCGATATGCATATCAATACTGGGATAAATAAATGGATTGATGAATGTGTGTGGATCATTCAGTGTGATAACAGTTGATGAATTGTTACTATTGAAATGTGGTGTATGTTAGAACTCACCAGTATATCTGATTTTGTGTTTGTTTTCTAATGCATGCCAGGTAGTAATAGAGGTGCTCGTGATGGTCCCCCACAGAGTTAGCTTCCGGTTATGGTGTACGATACTGGCCACAAAAGTTGGGTTTTTGGGAAATGAAGTACTTAAAGCCTTAACAAAGTTTTGAATGTTGGTTAAAGTCTTGTAAATATGTTTAACAATGTAAACAGTTTTTAATATATGTAAAGCTCCGCTGCGTGTGTAGTCTCTGAATTGTTATAACAACCCAACTAGTAGCACCCTCCTTATTATATTATTGTTATGAATTTTGAGGGTGTTACAAGTTGGTATCAGAGCCATAGTTAAAGAGATTTGAACACTTAATTGTTTCAAACTTTAATTGAAAATGTGGGAAGTGCCAGTATCTACAACCGGAAGTGGGGTGAAGTATTGTGTGAATGAGTATTTAATTGTTAGTGATAATTCAGTCAAGTGTTGAATGAAAGTGATTGTTTGAACTAAAGGATTAGTATTATGTGTATGCATGATTCTGTGGTTTAGATAGGGTTAGAAATAAACTGTGAAAGGATAATGAGAAGAGGCAGGATGATGTGAATAAGTAAATAATTGATAACACCTGGCCAATGTTATGAGCAATTTACATTATATGCAGCATCCTGGTATCACTCATTATTTGATTATGGTTTATTTCTGATCGTAGATGAAGGAAACCAGTAATACAAATTCTAGACCTGAAGCTAGAATCTCGAGTGATGAGCTTAAAGCGGCTATAGGTGATGAGGTCGCCCGAGTGTTGCGTACTACCTTACCTGAAATGTTAAGCGATCTTAGGAAAGGTGGTGAATCATCTTCCCAACCAACTCCTCCACCTGTTATTGTTGAGCCTGTAGTGGAGAAACCAATATCATATAAGCATTTTAAGGAATGTGACCCGCCTAAGTTTGAAGGCCAGAAGGATGTAGTAGTAACTTATAAATGGTTACGAGAGATGGAAGCAGCGTTTAAACTTAGTAGATGCAAGGAAGATCAGAAGGTGGGCTTTGCAGTACATTTTTTTCAAGCAGAAGCTTTGTACTTGTGGGATACAGTGGAACAGGCCATGGGTGAGGCCACCGTAAGTCAGATGACATGGGAAACTTTTAAAGAACTGGTGATAGAAAAGTTCTATCCGAAGGGCGAGATGGACAGAATTGAGATCAAGTTTTTGCATTTTCAAGCAGGCAGTTTAAGTCATAAAAAGTATACTTCCAGATTTGAAGAAATGGCTCGTTTGGTACCTCACTTAGTAACTCCTGAGACAAAGAGGATTACTAGGTATGTTCAGGGATTACCTCCTAAGGTGAGAATGTTGGTAAAGTCTAATTCTCCTTCTACTTACCAAGCCACGGTAAATTTGGCTGCGGACATGTATGAGGAAGTTGCTGAGTCCAAGAAACCTGCGGTGAAAGAAGAAGTGGTTAGTCGTCAGGAAACTTTACTGAGTTCTAGGCCTAGTTATGGACAGAGTGGGCCGCAGAAGAGAAAGTTTAATGCTAGGGGTTTTGTAGGTCCCCCTCCTTGGTGTAATAAATGCGGGAAGTTTCATAGAGGGGAATGTAGACTGAATCACCCGGCATGTCGTAAATGCGGGAAACCTGGACATTTTGTTTCCAGATGTCCAGAACTTCGGTGTTATGGATGCGGGGAGATGGGACATATGAAATCTGAATGTCCAAAACTTAGACCTGGACCGGTTCCTATTCGTGCAGTGGGAGGACCGAGTAAAGGCAGCGTGAGTGGTAGTAGCGGTACAGCGGGGAGAGCATTTACGATGACTACGGATGAGGCTAAGGCATTATCAGATGTTGTGTCGGGTACGTTTCTTGTTAATGATGTACCTGCTAGAGTTTTATTTGATTCAGGGGCTAATAGAAGTTTCATATCAATAAAATTCCATGCCTTAATAAAAGTTAAACCATCCAAGCTAGATGTTGCCTTTTCAGTGGAAACTGCCTCTAATGAATTTATAGTTGTTAGTGAGGTAATGGATGATTGTTTTGTCGAACTAGAAGGTGTAAAATTTCCTGCTAGGTTACATATGATGAAATTAGGAGGTTTTGATGTAGTATTAGGAATGGACTGGTTATCTACGTTTGAGGCCCAGATAATATGCAAAAGAAAGATGATTGTGTTGCGAGCACTAGATGGTAATTCGGTAACGGTTTTTGGTGATGATCATGATAGTGGGGTGAAGTCATATCTATGATTAAAGCTGAGAAATTATTGAATAAGGGTTGTGAGTCGTTCTTAGCATATGTAGTTGATACTGCTAAGGAGACGAGGAAATTAGAAGATGTTCCAGTAGTTTGTAATTTCCCCGATGTATTTCCTGAGGATCTACCGGGTATACCTCCTGATAGAGAAATTGAGTTTAAAATTGAATTAATACCTGAGGCAAAACCTGTCGCTAAGACCCCTTATAGACTTGCACCGGCTGAGTTAAAGGAACTCCTGAAGCAATTACAGGAATTATTAGACAAGGGTTTTATCCGACCCAGCTCTTCACCGTGGGGTGCCCCTGTTCTATTTGTAAAGAAGAAGGATGGCAGTTTGAGGATGTGCATAGATTACAGAGAACTAAACAAGCTGACTGTCAAGAATAAGTACCCATTACCTCGTATAGATGATTTGTTTGATCAACTCCAAGGTGCTAATTGGTTCTCAAAGATAGATCTTAGATCCGGGTATCATCAGTTGAAGGTAAGAGAAGAAGATATACCAAAGACAGCTTTTCGTACGCGATACGGGCATTATGAATTTTTGGTGATGTCGTTTGGGTTAACGAATGCTCCTGCTGCCTTCATGGATTTGATGAACAGAGTATGTAAACCGATGCTGGATAAATCGGTAATTGTATTTATAGATGATATTTTGATCTATTCTAAGAATGAAGGAGATCATGCTTGTCACATTCGAGAAGTATTAGAAATTTTAAGAAAGAATAAGTTGTACGCAAAATTCTCGAAGTGTGAATTTTGGTTAAGGGAAGTGCAATTTTTGGGTCATGTGGTGAATGCGGATGGAATATTGGTAGACCCTGCAAAGATTGAAGCTGTAGTGAACTGGGGAATTCCTAAAAGTCCTTCAGAAATTCGTAGTTTCTTAGGACTGGCAGGATACTATAGAAGATTCATTCAGGAGTTTGCTAAAATTGCTTCCCCATTAACGAAGTTAACTCGAAAAGACGTTAAGTATGAATGGAATAAAGAACAGGAAGTTGCTTTTCAAGAACTGAAGAACCGATTAACACGAGCTCCAGTATTGGCCATACCAGAAGGTGTAGATGATTTAGTGATATATTCTGATGCATCATATCAAGGATTGGGGTGTGTCTTGATGCAACGTGGGAGAGTTATTGCTTATGCTTCTAGACAGTTGAAGACCCATGAAGTTAATTACCCAACCCATGATTTAGAACTGGCAGCTGTAGTTTTTGCTCTTAAGATATGGCGACATTACTTATATGGAGTGAGGTGTACCATCTTTACTGATCATAAGAGTCTGAAGTACTTCTTTGAACAAAAAGATTTGAATATGAGACAAAGGCGATGGTTGGAGTTAATCAAAGATTATGATTGTGAAATTTTATATCACCCGGGAAAGCCAATGTGGTTGCTGATGCATTTAGCAGAAAGGAGAAGTACGAACCGATTAAGGTTAAAGCATATAAACTTGTAATTACTCCTGATTTTATGCAACAGCTGAAAGAAGCCCAACTGGAAGCATTAAAAGAAGGAAACATTAAGAGAGAAAGAATGGTCGGTCAAGAGAGATATTTAGAAGAAAATAGCCATGGTGTTAAGATCAGGTTTGGTCGAATGTGGGTTCCGTTGGCTTTACGTGATATGGTACTTGATGAAGCTCATAAATCTAGGTATTCCATTCACCCAGGCATGACTAAGATGTACCAAGATTTGAAGCAAGATTATTGGTGGCCAGGGATGAAATTTAATGTGATGCAGTATGTAAATAAATGTCTGACTTGTGCCCAAGTAAAAGCTGAACATCAAAAACCTTATGGGTTGTTGCAGCCATTAGCTATTCCAGTTTGGAAGTGGGACGATCTGACTATGGATTTTATAACGAAGTTGCCCCGTACACCAAAAGGTTATGATACTATTTGGGTAGTGGTAGATCAGCTAACCAAGAGTGCTTTATTTTTACCAATACGGGAAACCTATTTGGTAGAAAGGCTAGCTGATATCTTTACTAAAGAAATAGTTAGATTGCATGGAGTTCCGAAAAGTATCACATCTGATAGAGATGCCAGATTTACCTCCAGGTATTGGAGAAAATTTCACGAAGCTATGGGAACTAGACTTTACTTTAGTACAGCCTATCATCCCCAAACAGATGGCCAAAGTGAAAGAACTATTCAGACATTGGAGGATATGCTACGGGCATGTATTATAGATTTTGGAGGTAGTTGGGATAGTCATCTTCCTTTACCTGAATTCGCTTACAACAACAGTTATCAAGCTACTCTTCAAATGTCCCCGTTTGAGATGTTGTACGGAAGAAAGTGCAGAACTCCACATTATTGGGGAGACATGGGGCAACGCGAATGGGAAAATAGTGAAATAGTTGAAGAAACAATGGCAAAGTTTGAAGTAGTCAGAAATCGTATTAGAGAAGCGAAAAGCAGGCAGAAATCGTATGCAGATCGTAGAAGAAAACCATTGGAATTTAAAGTTGGGGATTTCGTTTTACTGAAAGTTTCTCCATGGAAAGGTATTATTCGATTTAGAAAGAGGGGTAAACTAAGTCCACGTTTTATTGGACCTTTCCAAATAGTGGAAAAGTAGGGTACGTGGCGTATAGGCTGGACTTGCCTGAAGAATTAAGTGCTATTCATCCAACCTTCCACGTCTCTCAGTTACGGAAGTGTTTAGCTAATGAAACTCAATATGTACCATTAGATGATATTGAAGTTGATGAGAAGCTCAATTATGTTGAACAACCTGTGGCCATTACGGATCGTAAAGAGAAGAAACTTAGAAACAAAAGCATTGGCTTAGTCCGAGTGCAGTGGGCACATCGCCTAGGATCTGAGTCAACCTGGGAACCAGAAGAAGAGATGAGACGGAACTACCCTCATTTGTTGTAGTCAGGTTTCGATGACGAAACCCTAAATAAGGTGGGTAGACTTGTAACATCCAAAAAGTTTGATAATTATTTATTTATTAGGATTAGTGTTCAGTCGCACGCCATGCGTACGAATGGGGCCCAATCGCACGAATGAAGGGCGTATGGGCTCAGTCGTACGATTGAGCCATGCGAATGGGTCCAGTAGTACGATTGAATAAGTCGGCTAAAAATTTGCATGTAGCATAAGTAGGGCGGTTAAGGGTGTTAAAAACAGAGTCTATCTGCTGTAACTTCATTCCCTTGCTCCTGTTGAACCCAAACACCCTGCTCTTGCCCCAAATTGATTAAACTAGCCCCGTTTTGGTAAGTTTTGCTTGGTACGGATCGACTTTGAATATGTTAAGCTGTGTGGGTGGTGGGAATTGATCCAAAAACATGTTTAATTTAGAGTTTCTATTCAATCTCTCTGTTAAACTGAAAAGTGAAGGTTCGGGCCCTAGTTTTTTTGTGAAATTTGATGAAATAATGACCCGAAACGGTTGTAAATGAGATATATATGTTCTGTTATGAATATGGTATAATCTGAACGGTTAAAACTCGAGTTTTTGGATCAAATACGTCAAGAACACAGCTGCTGATCCGTTTCAGGCGAATGAGCCCAGTCGCATGACCCATTCGTGCGACTGAGTCAATCGCATTGTTCAAACGTGCGACTGAAATTCAGTCGCATGAACCAATCGCACGAATGGAAGTCATTCGCATAAACTCTGTTATAGCTCATTCGCACCTCTGTCGCATGGTCCATTCGTACGACTAAGCTCAGTCGCATGTTCAGTCGCACGAATGAGTCCAGTCGCATAACCTTAGTCGTGTGAAGGGGTCAGCTAAGGAAAATTTGGCTAAGTTAGGGTTATTGTTTTAGGTTGCATTGAGAAAGAGAAGTTTTAGCTGCCCTAGTGTATTTGAATTGGTAAACACTTGCTGAAAACATTAAGGTGAGTTCTAATTGCCCTTTTTATGTGTTAATGTCATTTGATAAATGTTGTTTGACAAAATCGGGCACTGGCATGCACATAAATAAATAAAGATGTGAATATGAGTTGAACGTGGTAAATTGTGGTTAATGGCGAGGTGGAGGTTTGACCCACCAAACTATAGACGGAGGTTTGACCCGTCAACGCCATTTATAGACGGAGGTTTGACCCGTCAACGCGCGAGGTGGAGGTTTCACCCACCAATTTCTAGACGGAGGTTTGACCCGTCAACGCGCGAGGTGGAGGTTTCACCCACCAAATTAAAATTGATAAAAAGATATCCATAAATACCTTGTGGGTATTCGATATGCATATCAATACTGGGATAAATAAATGGACTGATGAATGTGTGTGGATCATTCAGTGTGATAACAGTTGATGAATTGTTACTATTGAAATGTGGTGTATGTTAGAACTCACCAGTATATCTGATTTTGTGTTTGTTTTCTAATGCATGCCAGGTAGTAATAGAGGTGCTCGTGATGGTCCCCCACAGAGTTAGCTTCCGGTTATGGTGTACGATACTGGCCACAAAAGTTGGGTTTTGGGAAATGAAGTACATAAAGCCTTAACAAAGTTTTGAATGTTGGTTAAAGTCTTGTAAATATGTTTAACAATGTAAACAGTTTTTAATATATGTAAAGCTCCGCTGCGTGTGTAGTCTCTGAATTGTTATAACAACCCAACTAGTAGCACCCTCCTTATTATATTATTGTTATGAATTTTGAGGGTGTTACAATACCTAAGGAGAAAAATAAGTAGTATTGTAGTTTTCATAAGGTGTTTTTATAGCGTTTTTGTTTTTTAGTGTTTCTGAGAAGAAAGTGGCGTGAAGGAGAAAAAATATGATGCGGAAGAAAGAGAGATTGAAGTTCATTGTTAACGTGCCATTTTGAGTACGTGAAAAGGGAGGAAGGAGGAGAGAGATAGTGATTTTTATAGGTTGAGTGAACAGAAAAATAAAAAATGTAACGCATGTGCCAACTAGGATCCATTTACCATCTTCCTATTAATGATGCTCTTATTGTTTTAGTATAAGTAAATGGATAAGTGTCACGGATAAAAGTGCAAATAGTAATATGTGAACTTTGTACAAGGCCAAGCATTTGTTAAGTAGTGGAGTAAGGAGAAACGGTAAAATGGTATGAGTGAAACGATCTTTGTGAAAAACATGTTAAACAAGTTGTGTACTGAAGTAGAGATGGTAAATGATAATTCAGGCTCTGTTCATGGGTCAAAAATGATCATCATGACAAATAGGTTGAACGAGTTGTGTCGGTTTCGATTTGGTTAGGCCAACCAGACCATAGTCACCTGATTCGCAGTTCGCTCCGGTTCGAAAACAAGGAATGGCTTCGCGATTCGCTGGAGGCACGAATCCGGTTTGTAGGGGGTGGGTTCATTCCGGTTCAATCCGGTTCAGTGTATCAATCAATTTGGTTCACTCCACATAATTAAAAACAAGGCATGTTTAAAAGCAACATAATTATGTATCTAAAAAACATATATTCTCATTAAACAAACTCATAACTATTTATAAGTGTTGGAGACTTAATTTGACTCAATATGGATAGAAGAGCAGAAGCCAAATGCCAATTTTCCCTCCAAAGAAAACAAACTAGAACATTGAACACCATTAGAATTTAATTGGTCTATGTTGAAATTAATTTTCCCTCTAATTTCATGAATTCATAAATTCACAGTGTATAAATCGCAAATCATGGTTACCCGATTCTCGAATCGATAACGAATTTCTTGGACTACGAGTGAATTGCAGTCACAAACCATAATCGAACCACCAAGCAAAGCACAATTGAACCATTGAGCGAACCACGAGCGGTTGGGTCGCTATCAAGTGCGAATAGGGTCCATTCAAACCAATTCGAAGATCGCTAGACTTCTAGCGAATCATGTGACTATGGACCGGACAACCTATTTCTGACTTGTCACTCAACGATGACAACCCATTCTTACTTATAAGGTTGTTAATCTGTTAGATACCCAACGGACCCATTCTGACCCATTTTCAACCCAAATAACATGTTCTAGCTTATTTTAGCTTCATAAATTAGTTTTAACTTAGCTATCCAACAGAAAAGTTCAAACCCAAACGATTAGTCATTAGTGTTTGTAGTTTTTCTAGCAGTGAATGGCCACAAACTAATCCAAGAGAAAAGGTAAAAACTTTGTTGAATCATTCTTCTTAAGTCTTGATCTACATTTCTATTTTACATTAGATCTTCCAAATCATTCTTCGGTCTTCTTCTTTGTTGGAGTGCAACTTAGTCTTCAAGACCTGACAACCCTAGCCAAAGGTCGAACTTGGTTTGATAACCTTACAAGCCTTCTGATCGGGTGGTGAAAGCTGATTATTTAAAGACTTTAATTTCGTGTTTTACGTGCCAATTATGGAAAATAAAGTTACTTTTGGAATATTATTGTGTTTGTAGCATAAATGTGAAGAATATGAAAAAGTAGGAAGAAACGGGATGAAAATTGGAGCTCGAAAGGTAAGGATATATAAAAGAGAAGTTTCAAGATAACGGTAACTTAAAATGAACATAACTTGAGCTAGGAAAAAAGTTACGGGGCCCACGACCTATCAACGAAAAGATATCGAAAAGTTACACATGAATATCAAGTTTGTGGGGGGGGGGGGCATGTCACACCCCAACCTTAACGGTGAAAATGTTGAGATGTGAGGGTTAAGATTGTTCATATCACACAATGCTAATTTAAAATGACAATATTATTATTTTATAAGATTCAAGACATACAATACGGAGATACATGAGTTTCAAGTAAAATATGAATACAAGCACAAATAACGTCATGTGACAAGTATGTCAATGTATTTTATTTCACTAAGTCCAGGTCCTAGATAAAATCAAGTCTTCAAGAGCACTTAAGTGGTAAAAAGTCCTGAAACATGTTAAAAATAAAGGTTCAACATAAAGTTGGTGAGCTTTCCATAATTTTCATACATAAATATATAAAAGTTAGCAATTCAAGTCATAAGTTAGTGAATAAAGTAACTAGGGATGGATAAACAAAGATTACAAGATTATAAGATTAAACGATTAGCTAAGTGTACTTGGTTTAACACCACGTATGTTTGTCAGGCCCATAGATCTATGACGTCGCCAGGTTATCAATAGTTAATGATTGTACATATTATAGTCATCACATGGTAATTACAAGAGTTCAACTAACCACGACAAATAAGATGAATTGCCCAAGTGTTTACAAGATTCAAACAGGTTTACAAGTGCATTTATTATAAGTTTAACATGTTTCACCTCAAAAGTGTGAAAAAATATATAAAGTAGTATGAAAAAACTCACCTGGATAATAAATATGTCAAATAAGAAGTCTTGTATGAAATTGATGAGAATTCGCTAACGTTCAACCTAAATGAATATCGTATTAAATTAATCATGATATTAACGATACACGGGAATTCACGTTTTAAATGATATTATTTATAACACTAACTCATGATTTCTAAATTATTATATAGATGTAATTACTTTATATTTAAACGATTAAATAAGAACTTTAGGGACTAACACTATTAATAAAAGTTACACTTTTATTATCAAAATGTTTATTATTTACTATTTGATGCAATAGTGAATTTATAATTTTAATGATTTAAATAGTTCTAATAATCATAATAAAGGTACATTTTAAACACGTACATATATATTTATTGAATGTATATTTGAGTTAGTAAATATATGTTATAACGAAAGCTTTACTAGGTTTTAATCCTTTTGAAAATTTAAAAGAGATTAACGCAATTACAAATTAAACTTTTAAATAGGAATTCTTGTAGGTTTAAATGGTTAATACAATTCTATTAATTACAATAAATGTATTTTTCAACTATGTACATGTATTTATTTCCATAAAATAAATATAATTAAATTTGTAACTATATTTTAATACAATAAAGAATTTACTAAACCAAAATTATTAAATAAGATTTATTACATTTTGACATTAGTGATAAATGGTATTTTATAAAATTTTATAAAATATCAAAAATAAAAGAAATAATCATTTCTTAATTGAACTTTTAAGAAAGGGACAAAAATTCAAAAGAAATAATTTTATTTAATTTCTGATTAAAAATGTTTTTTTATAAGATATAAAATAATATTAAAAATATTTTCTGCATTTTTGTAAAGCTTAAAACACATTTTAGAAAGTTTGCAGGGGATCAGGATCGAACCCTGGTCCCCTGTCTCACCACTCCATAACTTAACCATCAGGCCAAGGCCCTGTCTCACCACTCCATAACTTAACCATCAGGCCAAGGCCTGTCTTTGTGTCAAGGATCCCTTTTAAATTTTTATAACATAATATCCCGATTTTCCCCAAATTACATATAAACCCTAATCTTCAAATCCAACAAATGGAACCGAAATTGACCGAGATCAAGAAATTAACCATAGGGCTTTGCATCCCCATGTTTATTCGTGTATAAAGATACTTAGAATCACCTGAGTAGGTTGTGGATTCCATTAATACAAAGTCGAGTGAACCCGCGACTGTACTATACTCGATTCAAGTGGTTGAACTTGATTATACCCGAATTCGTTGCACCAACGGCTTCTAAGGAAGCATAGGATCGAAAGCCCTCTACCAAATTTGGATTCGGATGCACCAAAGTGGGAATCGGTTGTGTTATAGGTCCGATGGTTTCACCGTGGTAAATTTTGTGTTTGAATGTGTTTCAGACGAAATTGGGTGTGTGGGAAGCTTCTTATTATCCGAATGGTGATCGACCATCGTTTAATTCACATAATTAGATCTGTTTCATGTCGATTACTGTAATTGTTTTGAATGAGTTTCGGTTTCAATTGCATGAATCAAAACCGACGATTAATATCAAATAAAAGTTGCAGTGATGTTCGAAAATAATGAACGAGTGTAGTAGTGGTTCAACCGGGTTTACACTTGATGAATTTCAAGGGTTTGGGTTCGTCGGAGATCGAGCGGACTTTGGCCGGAGATTGGCCGGAAGATCGGGGATGAATTTGTTTTTTTTAAATTACACTTAGACCCCTCAAAGTTTAATGCTTCGTTAATTTAGTTTCCAAAATTTAATTTCAGTTTATTACAATTTAGTCCCTGAAGTTTTTAATTTTATTATTTTATATCAAAAAATAATATTTATAAGTTTTCTAAATAAAAATATTAGACTTTTAAAATTTTATTTATTTATAGATTAACACCCGTAATGGTTATTAATATTATTATTAACACTATTATTATTATTATTATTATTATTATTGTCTGTATTTTTTTTATTATAGGTATTACTATAATTATCATTATTACTATTAATATTATTATTATTATTACTTTAATTAATAAAAATAAAACAATTTATAATAATGATAAATACTAAAATAAGATCAAGGATTACAAATGAACCCTCGTATTTGTTTCAATAACAAAACAACCATTTACCAGTGTTAACGACGTTAAATAAACGTTGAACAAAAACACGCGAGCTCACAGCCCGCGCCACCGACTCCATCATAGGCGCCACCGACGCCGATACCGACAGAAACACAGTTGGTCAGCAACTTTCAGCCCAGATGGCACTGGGGGCGCCACCGACGCCGATCACCGCATTTTGGTGGATTTTAACCTAATTTGAGGGGTTTTAAAGGGGGATTAACTCTAGGACGGGAAACATCTCTTTACACATCAATCTTGGACGAAAATTAGCCATCTTTGATCATTCTCAAGCTCTTCCAACATCAAGATCATCATATCTATAATATTCATTCAATTGGCATTAAAGATTCACTAATGAGGCAAGGCTAGTTTGTTTGTGATTCACTTCGAGGGAGGGGTTTGTGCAAGTTTTTATTTTTTCTTAATTTGTAACCTAGATTTGAGATTGGATCTTGAACCTTTTAAGTTCTTTTGGATTTAATTTATGATTTGATTATTTAAACGTTTTGATTATGCTTAAATCTAATTTTGATATTCTATAACTTTGATTGTCTTTAATCATTGTATGATTGATTATTAGAATTAGGGTTTCATTATTCAAATTGGTAATAGTGTGAATAAGGTCTTTTAAGCTTTAATCCATGATTATCACTTAAATCCTATCATGTGTAAGTCAATCATATGTAAGTCATCATTAATGACTTCTCACTAGGTTTCATTCAAGAAAAATTATAACTTTATCAAACCTGAATCCTGAAGTGAGTTGTTTTTTCACCAAGATTGTTAAAAATCTAAACTTTTATTTCGTTAATTTGATTATTTCTCAATTCAATTAGTCAAGTAATTTCCTTTTTAATGTTTAGTATTTTTAGATTAATCGTTACTAGCACTTTCCTATGATTCCCTATAGATTCGACACCCTTCTTACCCTTTACTATTAACTATTAAGGGTGATTAAGGACTCTTTAATTAATATTTTTAACGACCACACGACACCACGCTCGAGCATGCATAAAGAATGATTAAGGACTCTTTAATTAATATTTCTGACCGATCACACGACATCAATCACCCTCACGCTCGAGCATGCATAAAGAATGATTTGAGCTCAGCCAAGAGAACTCTTAATAAATTAACACAAACGTCATTCTAGAACACAAGCCAACTTTTCATTTATTTTGGCTCTGTGTATGTATTCAGACAATCTTAAAGTTCGTTTTGTCCGATGCAAAACCGGACAAAAAGGATCTATAATATAACAAAACTCATGTTACTTAGATTTAAGAAAGCTCCACAAAAAGGAAACTTGAAGCACCAACTGCGCTAGGTAACTAATAGCCTGAACTTTCAAAATCTTAACAGACAAATGTTGCAATCAATTTATTTGGACTTTTTGGATTCAGCAGAAACCCTTGCCCCTGCAATCTTGCAAATTGGTTCGTCTTTGGGCCGAACAAGTTTCAAAGCAGGATGAACTTTCAGATCCCCCATTACCAGCTTCTGCCCGACATCCAACTCACTCAGATCTACCTCAATAAAGGGCGGGATTATGTCCGCAGGGCATGTGAATTTCACCGTTCTCTTGATAATGTTTAAAAAAGACCCTGCCAATATTCAAAATCCAACCATTATCATGTTTGGAAAAACAAAATGTACTGGTTTAATGAACTGACTATAATATCAAGAGTTTCAGTCAGAGAACACACCAATATTCAAAATCCGACCATTATTACGTTTGGAGAAACAGAATCTACTAGTTTAACGGAATGACAATAATATGACTAATCAGTATCAGTTAAATAGATGTTTGAGACTTTGAGCGTTTATCAACAAAGGTTCACTTATTTAAGAAGCAAGATAAAATATTACATATAATAGTTTTATTAAACCATATGAAAATCAAGAAATCCTAAATATCAAGTACTAGAATCAACCATTTGATTAGTGTTTTAACAAGTTATCATAAACAATGCATTCACAACCAGGTTCTATCATGACTTTTGAGAACTTAGCTCACATCAAGATCAAGAAAATGACATAACAAAGGTATAAAAGCATTTAGACTATATGTATGTATCGCTTTTCAAAGTACAGGTATATTATAGAAAAGTTTATAGCAATTAAGCATAGATAAATTATAATCCTAAGACATGGTACTTAAAATCTACTACACGTAAGATATTCAATTATAAACACTAGAAGTATCATTTACTCATGAATGAGTTGGCATTGGCTTGTCTAAATATCATACTGTTTAGATAAGAATAATAAGTAAAAAGAAAACCATGCAATTGGACCAAACACTTATTCAAGGTCTTGGATTATATGTGTAATAATATTGTTTTGCAGTACAAAAAAATGTTTAAAATGTATTAGTAAACTATTGGAGTTTAAAAATTGTACAAAAAGCGTTTTTGGTCAGCCCAAAGCAACCAATACTAAAATTTTGCCTAAGACATGAACCCATTTTGACAATTATGTTAACCATGCTTTGTGAAAGGTTATTTAAAATTTCAAGAAAACTGATATTAAAAGTTGCCATTATGCATTAATATTCAACTTGAAAAGAACAAGGCCTTTGAACGTAATATCTTTATGAGATGGAGAGTAGCACAAAACAACTTTACACAGAACAAGAGTAGCAAAAGCTTCGATGTCATGAAAATAATGTATCAGAATTATTATTACCTTTCTTCAACCCAGGTGACACATCATCTCCAATAAACACGAGTGGAACATCAACTTTCAATAAAGCATTAGGTGGTGCCCTCATGAATGTAACATTAAGCACAGCATCTGTACTAGCATGGAGATGAAGCTGACACAAAAAAGAACAAACTAATAACTTATTAGCATACATTAGATTAATTAAAAAGAGCCTTGTAAGTAATTTCCAAGAATCCAGAATATTGATACCCATTAAAAAAGTTAGTTGCTTATGTAAAAATTATATTTCTTGGTAAAACAATAGCTTTATTTAAAAATCAGAAAGTGGGGTGTGAGCAATGGCATCTTACTAGTGGTAGCAATGTCAACCCACTTATTTATAAACTCGGTTGATTCAACTTGAGTTTGGTTTAGATGAGTCAAATTAAAATAAAATAAAAATTAGCTAAAAGAGAGAAACAGCTCAAATTAAAAAAAAAGTAACTAATAGGGAGACTGGTCATATGGATTAAAAGTCACTCTATTGTTAAAGCATACAACCTCTTAAATAGTTCAGGTTGTTATTCTAATCATTACCGGCACATTAATTATCTAAAAAATTATAACTTTTGTACACAGAAAATGTTTGCTGGTCAGCCCCACAGTCCAGAGCCAAACCGTACAATAAAACGGCAATAACAATCCCAACTACTTTTCACAAGTTACCCATCCCACCCATCTACATTGTGCACATGTGCGAAACTTCATCTGTTCTAATTAAAATCATAATTCAGTATCTAAACTGGGATACATATATATCACATACCAATCGTGGCAAGACGCGGACTTTTTCTATGATATCCTCACTTTCAACATCAGGCCGAACCTCAAGATCAAAAAGGCGTGACAGGAAATAAGAACGACCAAGGTGATTTACAAGCTTCTTGATCTGATTATTCTGAACAGATATGAGCCGCTTATTACCTCCATGCTGGCCATCCTCTTGCTCAAAGACAATGCTCGGCACACGTCCGGCCTTGCGCTCTTTAGCAGATATATTTTTCCCAGATTGCCCACGTGGCAATGCAATAATTGTCTCTGCGTACTTCAAGTCGGGCTTAGGGAAACCTTCAAGATAAGTAAGTGGAACTTCAACATCATCTTGAACTAAAGCTGCAGCAGTGGATGAATGTCTGATGTGGCATAGAAGTAGAGCTCTTCTGAGCACTTGGCGTGGAGCCAACATTTTTTATCTGAGAAAAAAGTCAACATGGTAAAAGTTTCTACCACATTATCACTTCAACAGGTACCAGATCAGATTACCTATAATTTAAACTTCTTGAAAGTTTGAGTCTTTTATGTGGTGCATAGAAGGTGTCACCCAAATAGAAATATGATCAAAGTTTTTTACCTTTGTATGGAATTATTGAATTAACCCATTGTGATCTAACATAACACTTTTTGAGCTATGACAACATCAACCATTATGACAAAATCAAAACATTTGGCATTTAAACTGTAACAAAAATTCATATCAATTGGCATTTCTGCAGAAGCAGCCCAGTTAATCTAGAAATCAAAATGTGAATATGTGTTTTTTTCTTTTCTTTTCAGGGAGTTTTACCTTACTAAAAACCAATGAATGAACAAACACCAACAGTTCCCAACAAGAGACCAAACCATATTTACAAGATCATATGTTGCCACTCTTAAAAGTTAAAATACAAGCTACAGTCATATTTTGCTGAAGACTGAACTGTCATACCAAAACCAACGATACTCAAACAGTAGTAGCAGCATAGGGTTTAGGGTTTATGTCAATAGCAATGATAAACAAGTTAATCCTACAACAATATAACAAGTACCTAACCTCAACCGATTTCAAACAACTCCTAATCAAATTTCACAATCATAAACAATAGATCAAGCCTAACAAATTTGTTTGTAAAAGATTTAACGTTACATGCGAAATTAGGGGCTTAGGGTTACCAGATTGAATCGATTGTGGAGAGGTGAGGTGCTGTTACAAGAGGCGGTGGTGAGACTGAATTCGGTGATCGAACTCCGGAGGACGGTGGTCGCCGACTCGCCGGTAGGACTTCAGTGGCGGAGAGAAGTTAGTGCTACTGTGAGAGTAGACTCATACACGATATGCTTTCTTCATCAGCCCAATTTGATTTTGGGCTCGAGCACTAAAGCCTACAGGTGCACAATGAAACTGGGTTCAGGACCCGACCCAACCCGACCTGGTTTCATCCTGGTGCCCCTCAATCCGGTTTGGATCCGGTATAACCCGGCGGTTCCAAATTGGATTCTCTCATCCCTTCACCAACCTGATTTCAATCTGAGTTTTTCGATGCATGATCTGGTTCAACCAGCTATGGATCCAGTTTTTTTTAATTACATAATACGAATCCAGGTTGAACCCGACTCGAAACCCGGTCAAACCAGAAATTAAAATGTATTGACCACGACCCAAGCCGAATTCAACCCGACCCAATTTGAATTCTGAACTCAGTTTGCGCACCTCTGCCGATAAAATAACAGGTAGGGGGGGGGACTAGATTGACACTGAGAAAGAGAGGTGCGGTGAAGATTTATGAGTGTGAGCAGTACGAGCTAAAAGGCTCCCATACCGGTCTAAGACCAATTCAAAACGGTAAGGCCCACTTGAATCTTGAATGTCAAAGAGTATAATATACATGCAGAACCCATGAACACACAAGATACAGCTGATATCAATTTCGATTCTCGATATGTTTTGCAAATGATTTTATACAATAGAAATTAGTCTTTGTATGATTTAGTGCGCAGGTATCATGCAAATATCACTGAGAGTTGATATTACGCTCTTTGTATGATTTGCAAGCGAACCTAACATGTAGACTCTGAAACAGATTGAAACACTTGATTTGATATATTTGCAGAATAAGAGATTTGTTTTTTCTTGTACCAGAAAATGACAATTCTTGGCTTGTTAAACAATGGCGGAGGATAGTGAGCCCCCCCCCCTAATTTTTTCGTCAGTAGTGTTCAATTTTAGTTCGTTAGTGTAATTTTTTGGTCCGATAATGTAAATTTTTATATAAATATCGAGTTCGCCTCCTCTAAAAAAATTTAGTTTCATCCCCGCCCCCCTTACGGGCAGGGGCGAAGCTTTTAAGGGGGCGGGGGGGGGGGGGGGGGGGCGCCGTCCCCCCTATTTTTTCGTCTGTAGTGTTAAATTTTAGCCTAATAGTGTAAATTTTTGGCCCGGTAGTGTAAATTTTTATATAAATATCGAGTTCGCACCCCTGAAAAAAATCATTTCGCCCCCGCCCCCCTACAAACTTGGTTAAGCTCCGCCGCTACTTACGGGAATGTTCAAGCTCCGCCACTGTTGTTAAATATGTTCATGTTAGATGTCTATTAGCTCTATCATAAAAATTCTTATAATGTCTTTGTAAAACTTAATAATCTACAGTGAAGAAAGTTGACCAATGAAAAAAAGATGGTGTGTTTAATTCTTTATGATCATTGCCAACGGTCTATTTAAGATATATTTTTTCTTTATGTTTTTTTAATTCTTATTTACCCCGTAAATACTAACATATTTTTTCTATTTTTACACACTTGTCCCTCACCACCATCATATTACCGCAACTTCATTCAAATACTATTTTTTTCACCCCACATTTGTTGTTTTCTGGGGTGAAACCAACAAAAATATCATCAAATCAACACATTTCCAAGCCCATGTTCATACCATGGACCCAACCCGAGCCATCTCGACTGGTTAAGAGCTCTAATAAAAAGTTTCAAAAAAAACTGACACTAATACTCTCACCAATACAGCTCCAGCTCAATAATGAAATTCAAAGGAGGAAGAAACGATGACATGTGTTTGGATCGACATGTCAAAGGCTCTGATAGTTGGTAACACACAAGATCAAGTTCACGAGATACTTGATTGTTAGCCTTATTGTTCTCATTACCAACTAAACTCAAAGTGGATGGATTTTAAAATAAAGGTGAGTTTAACGACATTTACAACAACTTCTACAATCATCAAACAAGTGGTAATAAGAAAACATACAATATTTTAAAGACGACAGCTGATAAGTACCGAATGGAAAATCATGCAAATTTCTCACCTTTTGGCTTCGGATGGTCTTCAAAACTTTTCAAAACGGGCTACGATGCCTAAAATGCTTCACGAATATAGTAGTCCAAAATGTATGAAGTCATTGGAGTCGAATGATTATACAACAAGTGCTTTGGAGGGATATTGTAACGTTGACCTCAATTCTTATGATCAACACACTTGCGTACAATCATATACCTAAATAAGCATAAATATTGCATTTCGCGATATAGCCCAAACACCACCTATTATCGATTACTATCGCCTTTTGTATTATTATTGTTGTGTATATTGTTAAACTCAAAACATGTTAATCTAAACAAGTGATATGAAATTGTATTTTTCATTTTAAAGCTTGGAATCTACATAGAAAAACGAGTATTTCCAGACTCCCTAACCGGCCTACGACACCCTCACCTCATAACGTCACAGGAGGCAACCGACTCACGGTTCTACCAAGCCAAGGGATGTGGTTCAACCTAATATTTCTGCCTCACAATCGCGTTAAGCTCGAATCATGACTGACATTCCACGATCATCATAGTGGGCTGGCCACCCGGGGTGATCGGATGGAAACTAGCTAGATCTCTTTAAAGAATCTCGGTATCTTACCACCAGGTCACATTGGAGTGGTTGCTTGAAATCCACTAAAACGTTAGTTTATATAGAAACATCACAAATAAACTAATCTTAGCATCATTATATATATATAAACAACCCATCATTTAGAAGTGAAGTAACTACTAAAACAACTACCCGTTCTTGTAAACTACTTAATATTCTCAACATATACTAAGCTACGAATGAAATCATAAACTGAACCAACTAAATTTTATTCCGTTAACGGAAGAAACTTCAAGTATCAACTTGTCATCGTGCTATGGCTTCTCGGTATATAGACATTGCTTGTTGCATGACGCTAGCTTGTGATAGCAACTTACTTCTTTTCTTCCCTGACGGATGTGTAGAAAGGTAATCTTGAAAAAGCAAATCACCAGAAACTTCAAGAATCTTTGTAGTCTTCTCAGCTAGATGTCTTGCTACAACATGTGCAACTACAACCACATATTCATGTTTAGCCAAAACAACAACACTTTTATAGTTGACAACCAACAAAACAACATGTCAGGTTGGTTGGGTAACATGTCAAAATAAGACGACCCACCAACGATTTTTGTCAATAAATTCAATGATCTTGCACCATCTGAAATAAAACACAACTCAAATCGGCTCGTTATTAACAAAATAATTAAACATACCTCATGACCAATAATGGTAGCAAAAGGCAACAATATTCCCACCAGGTAAACAAAAGGCATTCACAGCAGGATCATTCACCACCAAAATTTCCCATTTCAACCCCTACAAATGCGAAATCTCCGGTTTCACCCCCTCTATTATCATCTCTTCTTTTAATTCTCTATGCAATGCTTCAATAATATCCTCCCCAATCAATCTAACCCTAACGCTCTCTCGATTGGTATTTGATAACGCCTTCCGTTTGAATCGAGCCTTCGTCTTCTTAAACATATACTCCCCGATCATTCGCTCCACGTTACTCGAGATCAACACGACATGTTTTCGGTTCGTGTAACGTATTGTCTCCACATGCCCGAACCATATAGTTACTCCGATCCCTGATCCGATTAACATAGCGATCCATACGTTATTCGAGTTAGCGAGCCACCTTCTTCGGGATTGTCGCAGATCAACATGGTAACATCGACAGTTTGATCCACAACGTTGAAGTTGTGGATTTGTGCTGGCAATTGCGTATGAAACCAAAGAAACTAGTTTCGTAACACTTGTTGGGTGATTTTGGGAAGTGTAATAGCGAGATATTGCGTTAAACACTGGTTTTGATCTGCTATGTAATGCCATTGTTGAGCTTAAAAGTTTAATTGTGATGAAAGTGAAGATGGGAGTAAGAGGTTTTGTTATGTCATATGTGAGGTTTGAAGATGAAGAAATATGAATGGCGCGTTTTTCGTGAAGATGATTTTGTTTTCTTGGAAAGGGATCTACATGGAATTTTATATTCAAACTATTCAAATAATAATAATATTCCTATAACATGATAAAATATGTAATTCAAAAAATATAGATATTTTAATAAATCAAGTTTATTAGTGACACATGGTGCGATTCTCTTTATTTTTAGGTTGGTTTTTCCGTCTAAATTCATACACATTTTAGTTAAAATTAAAATAATTTTGAGCACTTATTAAAATCAAATTCTCTTTTTCTTATATGATTTCTCATTTTCTTTCATGCAATTTTTTCCCATTTTAAATTAATAATTTTCTTATTTCTTGATACAATCAAGCAATCTGAAAATTTTCAATATTAATTTCCAAATCATTTGTTTGATTTTGTTTGATTGATTTAATTGCCGGTAAGTAATTATCTTACTTACTGGTAAGTTTCTTTAAAATGTTAAATGATAGGGTTTTAAGTAAATAAATTAAACAAGTATATACTAAATATATATCATCTTATGATAATATTTTATTTAGATTTACTAAATGTTAAGGTTTCAATTAAATCATATTTTAAAATATAATTTTATAATTTTTAATATTCATTATTTTTTATTTATAGTTTCTTATATATTTATTATATTATTTCTTATTTTACGAATGAATGATAACGTTTAACATACAAAATTTGCATAACTAGGAAGTTAGATTTATTTCACCCATGTAAAATGGATTCTAACCTAGTTAATATATATTTAATTTTATATACTCTCATTTAGAAGGCCGGTGGAGAACAACCTTCTTATTCGTTCATGGCTTCTCCTTCCTTTCTCTTTTTTATTACGTGATTTATAATGTACAAATATTTTTCATTCAGATACTAACAACAATTGTAGTTTAGAGTTAGCTTGTTTGTGATGTTCTCTCCATGCCATTCTGTATACTAGGTCACAGGTTTGAACCTTGAGTTCAATAATTTTTTTGAGGGATATTTTTAATATTTTTCTTATATTTTTAGTAAAAAATACTTTTTTGAATAATTATGCCGCAACATGTGGGTAAATGACGAATTCGTGTTTTGTAATAATTGTTTTAACAACTCTACAATATTTTACTTTCGTTGTGTTGTTTTCCTACCTTTCGATTTCCACAACCAAACATATTTATATTCATACGTTTTTCTTTAAATATATAACCACGTCGATTCATCGTCGTATTTGGGTTTGCGCTAATTTTTACGTTGGTTACAAGCTTTGCAAACACGCCATTTACCACTTCTTTATATATTAAACCATGCTAGTATCATTGTGACAATTCACGTAAGGAAGTTCGCTGATGCTCTACAACTCGTCATTGTACATGCCACACGATATGTAACGAAGTTTGCAAATGAATCGCTACCCACAGTCACGCCACAGTGCGCAGGTAAATTTGCTCGTTAATACAGTTATGTATATGTTATGGGTCTCTAAGGAGACACAAATGTCATAAGGTTCCTCATCTCTATTAAAAAGATTGAAGATTCAAATACTTTATACGCAACTAATTAATAAAAGTATATTAAGATTTTATTTTTCTCGCATTTATTTATTTATTTAATGAATAAGTTTGTTTCCTATGACTAGGTCTTGATTTTTGAAGTTTATTACTGCAGTTAACTTTTGCCGCTACTATCCAGGAGTGTGGAGAGAAATAAATAAAAATGAGCATGTGTTACTAAATCATTATATTTCTATTAATAGACTGTTTAGGCTTAAGCTTGGGGATGGGTTAGGCATAAGGTTTTGGCATGATTCTTGGGCACATGTTATGTGCCCACTTAACATTCTTTTTACAGATTTATACGAGGTGAAGAGTGATAAATGATGCACTGTAAGCGAAAGACTCAAGCAGGAGGATGATGGTTCATGGGTGATTAGATGGAGATGGAGAAATGTGATCAATCATCAATAGGAGCATGTGCATGAGCAAATTCAAAGGCTGAATGATCTTCTGCAAGATTACAAATGTTCAAATGGCTCTGACCAATGGATGTGGAATGGGGATAATGGGATTAATTTCAGGTCTACGCAAATCAGGATGACCATTCAACAAGCTAGAGACGTGTTTTTTGATGGAAAATGTATTTGGAACAACTGGGTGCCGATCAAGATTAATTTCTTCGCTTGGAGGGCTAGACTTAATAGACTTCCAACAAAGGATCAATTGGTAAAAAGAAGGGTGGGGTTACAAAACCAAATATGTGGGATGTGCAATACCAGACAAGAGGAGGTGAATCACTTACTTTTCCGGTACGACCTTGCTAAAAATGTATGGACAAACATTCAAAGATGGTGCAAAATTCCACTTGCATTCACTACCTTGATGCAGCAAGTAAAAGGGAAGCAGATGAAAATTATTCAAGGGATCTTCTACATAACCATTTGGAGCATATGGAAAGTGAGAAATGGAATACAATTTAATAACTTGGAGTTATCGATCAACAACACGATTCAACAGATCAAGAGCCTCGGGTTTTTATGGATTACGAATAGGTCTAAGCAGATTCAAGTGGATTGGGATAATTGAGTTAGATTTTCGATTATGTAATTGTTGTTTCTTTTTCGTTGTTCTCTCCTAGCCTTTGTGTTGGATCATTATAAGGCTGGTGCAACCAAAACCACCTCACATAGTCAATTTTGGTGCTACATTCAAAGGCTTCCAAAGCTAAGTATGAGATCTTCCAAAGTCTGAAGACAACAGCTGAAGACATCAGCTGAAGGCAACAGCTGAAGTCAACAGCTGAAGGCAACAGCTGAAGACAAAGTCTGAAGAACACTTCCGAAGACAAAGTCTGAAAAACACTTCCGAAGACAAAGTCTGAAGAAAGAGCTGAAGACCATCTTCCGAAGACAAAGTCTGAAGAATACTTCCGAAGACAAAGTCTGAAGAATACTTCCGAAGACAAAGTCTGAAGAAAGAACTGAAGACAAAGTCTGAAGAAAGAGCTGAAGACAAAGTCTACTTCCGAAGACAAAGAAGACTCCAAGCCTCAGAAGAAGCAGTCTTCCGAAGTATAAGTGGCTTCGGAAGAAGTTATTCTTCTGAAGCAATTTATACTTCGGAAGACATTGCTATGTCTAGTAGACATAAGTATGGTCTCTGACAAACCGCTGCAGACTTCTGATACAGCATGGCTTCTTCCTAAAGAACCATGTTGTTGACCATACTTTATTCTACTGTTCACCTTTTTATGATAGTACATGTTACCAACTTTAGTTGGTGACAAAAGGTAAGTCAGGGACATGTCCTGACTACCAAATCTTAGATAAAATGTCTAAGATACCTTAACCTATAGTCTTGTAGTATAGATGTTTAATTAGAGGTTTCCAGCTGGTATCAAAGTATATCTGGCTGTAGGTAGTATTATATATGCATTCTCATTGTAACTCATTAGGTAGAGAGAGATTGAGCAAGAGAGCTTGAGCTTGTAAGAGTCTTTGTAATCCTTTGAGTTAAGAATTAATATATAAAAGTACCTTGAAAATTTAACTGCTGTGTTCATTATCAATTGCTACTTGTTATATTGTGATCAACTCTTGTTAGACTCTTCCTGAGTGTTGTTCAAGGTGAGTTTGAGAGAAAAACCATTGGTTGAGTGACCCAAACCGATCCTGCAATTGGTATCAGAGCATCCAGGCTCTTGATTGTGAGATCTTACCATCCAAATCAACTTGTTTTTCACTCCCCCTACAAACCACTCACTCAAATGGCCGCTCTCTCTAAAGCTGATATGGAAACCGGTACCATGACCAAGTCCCCACTGATCACCCCTGAAGACTTTGACACATGGTGCACAAGAATGGAAGGCTTCATCAAGTGTCAAGACTCAAGGATGTGGGACTCCATTGTTAATGGTCCTTTCATACCAAGCACTACTTCTGCTACTGGTAATCGCATCATTCCAAAAGATGTTGATGATTACTCAGAAGAAGATAGGAAAAGAATAGAGCTTGATCAGAGGGCTATGACTTCTCTTCAAACTGCTCTTCCAAACTCCATCTACAGAGGCTTCAAGAAGTACAAGACAGCTAAAGACTTATGGGAAGCATTAAAGCTTATGTATGAAGGATCAAAGGAAACTAAAAAGAACAAGAAGGATCTCTTAAAGCAGCAGTTTGAAAACTTCACTTTCAAGGCTGGAAAGACCTTGACTCAACAATACTTCAGGTATGTTGAGATAGTGGATACTCTGGTGGATATTGGAGTACCTCTTGAGAACAGAGACATAGTTAGGAAGTTTATGTCTTCCCTTCCTAAACTATGGACACACTATTGTGTTGTAATCAGGAGAACTTCGGACCTTAAGACTCTTTCTCTCACAGAGTTGTATGGTATCCTAAGTGCATTCCAGATGGAGATGAACATGCAGAACTCCTCTGGTAACTCCAATAACCAACTGAGTTTAGCCCTTCATGTGGTTGAAAGGAAAATCACAGAACCACAACATTAGTTGTTGTGCTACCTTGACAACTCATATAATGGACCCTACATTACTCTACCTGAGACTCCAAAGTCTCAAAAGGCTCAACATAACTCCTTTCAGGATAATTGTGCCTTTGTCTCTGGAAGTGGACACTCTGGTGATTTTCAATACTGCTTTGATGATCTTGAGTGCTTCAGTCCAGATGATATAGAGTATGTGGACATTGTCCATCAGATGGCTCTCTTAACTTACAGAGCGAAGAAGTTCTTTAAGAGAACTGGAAGGCAATTCCCTCAAAACCCAGTCAACAGCAAGTTTGGGTTTGACAAGCGCAAAGCAAAGTGTTACAACTGCAACCAACTAGGTCACTTTGCTAGAGAATGCAAGGCTCCCAAGAAGGCTCCCAAGAACAACCCGGGAACCCCACAGGCCTCCACACATCCCTCAACCTCAAAGCATGAAGAAAAGACAACTGATACAGCTGCAATAGCTCAAGAAGTTGACTGGAGCTTCATGGTACAAGATGTGACTCCCGCTCAAGCACTCATGGCCGGAACAGATGATGCTCAGGTATATGAACATCTTTGTACTCCAGCTTGTATTGCTAAAGTTAAACTTTATAAGGATTACAATATGGAAATCAGATCTGATGTTGAGTCTTTAAATATCTTAAAATCTGACTTTAAAAGAGATGAATCTGACTATCAAAAGAAAATTGAGGAGTTAGAGAAAACTGTGTCTCTTTTAAAATATGAACAAACCAATTACAAGACTCAAATCAAAGATCTGATATCCAAGCTGTTTGAAGCACAAGCCCGGCTTGTCACTGCTGAGGCTCAGGCCAGGAAGCAAGCTATTGCTGAGCAAAACTTCCGAACTATTCTTGCATCATCCTCTCATTCAAAAATGTTTTATCAAAACAAAGAAGGGTTGGGAACCAATGAAATAGCTCCACCACACTCTTATAAGTCTATTAGACTACCTAGATGTGGTACTGAGGAGTAAGAAGTTCCAACTGCTGACCCTTATTCATTAGAATTAAAGGATGAGGCAAAAATACTGGCCACCACAGGGGAGAAACAGGAAGATACACTCATCTCCACCTGTGAAGATGAAATCCTAACCACCAAGGCAAGAAGAAGCAGAGCTAAAGCTGCTAGAAAGACTGCCAAGAAAGTCGCTGAGTCCACGCTGAAGATTGACCCAAAACAAAAGGGTGTCTTCATCTCTGCTGGATTCCAAGTGGTAGGTACTTCTGATTCAGGAAAGGAGTGTAGTACCAACACTCCTATCCTATTAAAGGATCAGAAGTTAAAAGGGAAAGTTGCTGACGAAGAAAAGAAATCCAAGAAACAGCAATCTTCAAATTCCCAAAAGACTAACATTGCATGCATAATGTGTGGTCTGCACAACCACATGGCTAAAGATTGTTATTACAATCCAGCAAGCGCATATTATGCAAATAATGTTAGAAAAGAAGGAGTCAGGGAAGGTTTCACATTTGGACCATTTCAAACGATCCAAGTGATGAAAAAGGGAAAGTTGGTCTCAAAAGCCAAGTTGCTTTTGGAAGAAAGTATTTCTTCCGAAGGGAAAATGGCTTCGGAAACCAAAGTTTCTAAGGTTCGGAAGAACAAGAAAGCTCCCTTGAAACCATCCCAGAAGAAGACTTCTTCGGAAGAACAGGTGGTGAAGGCTTCTTCCGAAAAGAAAGAAGCTTTGGAAGAAGACCATACTGTAAAAGCTTCAACAAGCTCATCCTCCAAGATCAACCAAAGGATGGACTGGAAGATCAAGGAAGATGCTGCAGCCCAAACCTCTTCTTCAACGACCTCTACTGAACCCCAATGCATATCTTTTGGTTCAATTATGTCATTATCTTTGGAAGAGCCCAAGACCAGCAAGGCTTGGGCTTCCAAACAAAACTAACCATCTCATCTTATGTGCAGGGACATCCATTTGACAAGAACAACAATGTCTGGATTGTAGACAGTGGATGCTCCAGGCACATGACAGGGAACAGATCTCTCCTTCAACAATTCCAGAACTATGATGGAGGGCCTGTCCAATTTGGAGGTGAGACCGGAGGATATATTTCAGGTAGAGGAAATATATCCAATGGGAGAATAAACATTGACAAAGTTCACTTTGTCAAACAGCTTGAACACAATCTGTTAAGTGTTTCTCAGTTCTGTGATCAGAAGCATCAAATGCTTTTCACAGAACATGAGTGCATTATCCTCAAACCAGGGATAACAATTCCTCCGGAATTGGTGCTTCTTAGATCTCCCAGGAAAGGGGATATGTACAAGCTAGATATGAACAACGCTTCTCCTATGGGTGAAGTATCATGCTTTCTTTCCAAAGCTGATAGTGATGAGTTAACACTATGGCATAAACGTATGTGTCATGTAAATTTTAAGACAATGAATAAATTGGCTAAAAATAACTTGGTACATGGTTTGCCTAAAAAGGAATTTTTCTGCAAAGATAACTGTGTTGCATGCCTGAAAGGGAAACAACACAGGACATCTCATAAGTCCAAATGAGTTAATTCTATCACTACTCCATTACACTTATTGCACATGGATCTCTTTGGTCCCACAAGTATAATGAGCATTGGAAGAAAATCATACTGCCTTGTGATTGTTGATGATTTTATAAGATTTACATGGGTATTCTTTTTAAGAAGTAAAGATGAAACTGCTGAAACGTTAAAATCTTTTATTCTTAAAATAGAAAATCAAATTGATCACAAGGTTAAGATCATTAGAAGTGATCAAGGGACTGATTTTAAGAACTTTGTTCTTGACTCATTCTGTGACTCAAAAGGGATTGCCAGACAATATAGTGTTCCCAGAACTCCTCAACAAAATGGTGTTGCTGAGAGGAGGAACAGGACACTTATTGAGGCTGCTCGAACCATGTTAGCTGATTCAAAACTACCTCTAACATTCTGGGCAGAGGCAGTTAGCACTGCATGCTATGTGCAAAAAGGGTTCTTGTAGTTAAGCCCCATGGAAAAACCCCTTATGAGTTATGGAACAAGAGGCCACCGTTCATTGGCTTTCTAAGGTCCTTTGGCTGCAGGTGTACCATACTTAACACAAAAGACAACTTAGCAAAGTTTGTTGAGAAGTCAGATGATGCTATCTTTATTAGATACTCTTCTAGCTCCAAAGCTTATAGAGCATACAAAGAATCAACAATTTGAGGAGTCATCCAATATAGTTGTAAATGAGCAAACTCCTTGTGTTAGAGGGAATGGACCTGATTATATCTTTGACTTAGAATTGTTTCCAAACTATTCTAAACCATCTTGTGAGAATGTTTCAGATGGAACAGGTGCTCAAGGTAATGCTGATGATGATGCTAATCAACTGTTTGAGCTACCCAGACCTCTTCCAAATTCTCCAAGAGCTGAAAGATAACAAGCTTTAACCATTCACAGATCTGATAGTGTAAGTATCTCAAGGAATAATGAAGCTTCAACAAGTGAATCACTTGATGAACCTCAAAGCTCTTCAGGTGATTTATTACAACGCCAGGTTGAAAGAAGTAGTATTCTGAAGGAACAGGCAACTGTTAATACCACTTCACGGCCAACCATTGATGATGTTTCTCAGTCATTCAATCAGTCCTCATTAAATGACTTTGAAACAGCAGCTGGACAGAGTGATCCAGTTCCTGATCAGAATATGTCTAACCTGGACCTATCTCTGCAACTGGAAGTGATTCCTCGTCTTAGGATTCACAACACTCATCCAACTGAAAACATCATAGGGAATGTCTCTGAAGGTGTGAGAACAAGAGGGCAAACTCATCATGGGAATGTCTGCTTGTACTCATGCTTCTTATCTCAGATGGAACCCAAGAAGGTGGAAGATGCCTTGAAAGATAGTAGTTGGGTTGAATTGATGCAGGAGGAGCTGCTTCAATTCAAAAGACAAAAGGTCTGGAATCTATGCCCACTACCTTCTGGTCAAGTACCCATAGGCACTAAATGGGTATTCAGAAACAAGAAAGATGATAGAGGCTTGATTATCAAGAACAAGGCAAGATTAGTAGTTCAAGGATACACCCAAGAGGAAGGAATCGATTATACTGATGTCTTTGCACCAGTTGCAAGACTTGAGGCAGTTAGGATTTTCCTTGCTTATGCTGCATCCAAGAACTTCACTGTCTACCAACTTGATGTCAAGTGTGCTTTTCTATATGGGGATATAGATAGGGAAATCTATGTATGCCAACCTCCAGGATTTGAAGACCCACAGCACCTCAACTATGTATGCAAACTGGACAAAGCTCTATATGGGCTACACCAAGCACCTAGGTTGTGGTATGAGACCTTGTCTCAGTTTCTCCTGAAGAATGGCTACACCAGAGGTACCATTGATAAGACTCTCTTCATCAGGAAGATTGGAGAAGACATTTTGCTCGTTCAAGTCTATGTTGATGACATCATATTTGGTTCTTCAAATGACCAAATGTGCAAGGACTTTGAGAGCACTATGAAGCAGAAATTTGAGATGAGTTCCATGGGAAAAATGGACTTTTTCCTAGGAATTCAGGTGAAGCAATTGAAGGAAGGATTCTTCATCAATCAATCCAAGTATGTCAATGACATCTTAGAAAGATTTGAGATGAAGGACTCTAAACCAGCCAAGACACCCATACCCAGAAACCATAATCTTTACCCTGACCTTGAGGGGGAGGATACTGATCAACATCAGTATAGAGCAATTATCGGTTCTCTGATGTATCTCACTGCTAGTAGACCTGATATCATGTTTGCCACATGCATTTGTACAAGATATCAGGCTGCTCCAAAGGTGTCACACCTAGCCGCTGCAAAGAGAATCCTCAGATACCTCAAAGGAGCACCTAAACTAGGTCTCTGGTATCCAAGAAATAGTGATTTCAATCTCTATGGATACTCTGACAGTGACTATGGTGGCTGCAATATTGACAAGAAATCAACATCAGGAGGATGTCAATTTCTTGGTAGAAGGATTATCTCATGGTAATGCAAGAAACAATCATGTGTCTCTACATCAACTGCTGAAGCTGAATACATTGCTGCTGCTAGCTGCTGTGCTCAACTGCTATGGATTCAAAATCAGATGTTGGACTATGGATTCAACTTCATGACTACTCCTATCCATATTGATAACAACAGTGCTATCTCCATTACTGAAAATCCAGTAAAGCACTCCAAGACAAAGCACATTGATATCAGGTATCATTTCATTAGAGATATTCATGAGAAAAATTTGATAAAGTTAATCAAAGTTAACTCAAATGAACAATATGCTGATTTGTTCACAAAAGCTTTTGATGAACTAAGATTTAAATATCTCATATCAGCTATTGGGAGATAAACATTGATTAAACAACTTCTTTTGAAAAATTTTAATGTGTTAAGTCTTGTGTCAATACAATTTAAGCCCCGTTACAAAAGATCTCCTTGAAATATTCCCAGTGTAAATTTCTTCCGAAGAGGAATTAACTCTCGGAAGATATTCTTTAATATCTTCCGAAGTCAAATTCCTCCATGGAAATTTTCTTCTCGGAAGAATTTTTAGTCTCGGAAGAAGCGATTGATTTCATATCAGATCTACTTCCGAAGCTTATAAAACTCTTCATTCAGAAAGCAGTTCTTACCTTCGGAAGCAATGTTTTGCTTCGGAAGAAAGAATTGGCTTCGGAAGACAAATTACCTTCGGAAACGTTTTATACTCGGAAAAGGAGCTTTTACTGTGTAACAGATATATCTTTGGGTCCCACTCTGTAAAAGGTAAAGATTTTGTTGATAATGACTGATTATTTAAATTTATCCCTTACCGCCACTGTCATTTCATAACCGCAAACAGCCGCCCTACTACCATTACCGCAATTCTTCTTATTTAAATAATCCAGACTGTTCAATTTCATCTTCTTTTACCGATTTACTGCCCTAAACATCTCCTTCACTGTCAATCATGAAACTCACCCAAATTCAAGCTTACTTTTTCTTACAATGGCGCTAAACCCTCAGAACAACCAGGTCGCATTACTTGATTCATCAAGAGATGCTGACTTCACCCAAATCATCACCTTTCTTTCTGAATCAACCTACCTCACGGCGCTTACTGTTAACCCCACCGTTTACTCCAACCACATGACTGAATTCTGGAGTAACGGTCAAGCTGAAATCCTAAATGGGGTTCGCGTCCTAAGAACCCGCATTTGTGGACAGGAGTTGATCATTAGTGAACAACTCATCAGGGAGCATCTCGAACTTCATGATGATGGAGCTCCTACTGAGTTCCCCAAAGAAGACTTGGATGGCACCTACATCCTCATGGGATATGGTGGAGATGTGAGCAGGTCAACCGTCTACAAGTTCAACTTCTCATATCATTGGAAGTTTCAGCTGCATATTGTTCTGCACTGCCTATCCAACAAGTCTGGGGGATGGGATCAAATCCTATACAAACTAGGATGTCTAGTTCACAGGATGGTGAGAGGCCTGTGCTTCAACTGCTCAAGGTTTGTGTTGACCAGTTTAATTGGGAATCTTAGAAGGGACACATTCTTTATGTATCCCCGATACATTCAACACATCATCAACTGCGAGTTGGAACAGAGCAAGCTTGTCTGCGCAGCTGCTCTAACTATTCCTCAAGTACGGCCTACCATCTTCAAAACTTTGAAGAAGGTGTCCATCAACTTCACTGGCAGGTATACTCCTTTACCTCCACATATGATTGAGCGCATAGCTCCTAGTGACATCCCTGTTGACCCCACAGGTGATAAACCCACACCAGCAACCCTCACCACAAATGTCCCAATACCTTCTCCACCCATCAAAATCACATATCAGAGACGCCCCAAACGAACCCTTGTTCAATCTACTTTGATTGAACAAGCTTCTCCAGTTCAATCCAAAAGGACTAGAGTAGAAACATGGGCTCCCACTCAGTCCGAGATCACACCATCCTTCACCATTGACCTCAATTTGGGTTTTGAGCCTCCTCAGTCTCAAACCCAAGAGCCCGACACCCAAGCCTTTAGCCCACAGGGTGAGTATTTACACTCCCCTGTGCAGCCAACAAGGGACAACCCCACAAGAGGCTCAATGCCTGTAGACATTGATCTAGGTCCCGGGTCAGTAGGTTTAACCTCTATATCCTTCACTGACCTTTTAATTTGAACTGATGAAGAGATAACATCTCTCCACGGCCATGAAGTTGATCTTCAACACCCTCTCAAAGATCAACAGAGCCAAGAGAGATCCCTTATCTCCATCCCCCATCAGAAGCCAACTGAGGTGAGTCCCACTGATGTGGAGGGGACTCATGTAGGCTCAGCTGCCACTACTCAGAGTCTCTTATTGAGCTCTCAGGACAGTGGTAACATCAATCAGACTGATTCTACAGCAACTTTTCCCATTAACATCTCTGAAAGAGATGACTTTAAGCAAAGGTATCCAGGGTGCCAAGAAGCCACATCTGGTGGTGAGACTGAACATACTAGGTATGTTATCTCATCTCCTCGTGATTCTTCACATGAAGATGATGGAAGTATGCAACTCACTCTTCAGTACCTCATCTCTAAGGTCTCAAACCTTGAATCTCAGGTTAAGATCTTAGAGAACAGGACAGCCACTCAGCAACTTGAGATTGACAATCTCAAGTCTAAACTAGCTGAGACACAGACGGAGAGATCTGTTAGGCATGTACCAATCCAAGTCTTATTGACTTCTTCCTTTAGCTCATCTAGCTCTCAAGATGATGCTACCAAAAAGGGGGAGAAAGATCAGAGACAAACAACTGAGGAACCGCAGACCCAGTCTTCTACTTCCCAAATCATTACCCTGCCTGAGTCATCTCAATCAATTCTCAAAATTGACTCACAAATGCTTCATGATCTCTACAAACTTTTCACAAAGTTTGTATTGAGATCCTCTTTAGATCAGCCAAGCCCGGACACCACACTGATCTACTTTGGAGCTGAAGAGCTTCAAAGGCTGACTGCACCTTCTACCACTGTGGAAGAAGTTGGTCAACCTAAGGTCCACATGGAACCTAAGATTAACTTCGAAGGGGAAATGGGGACTGATGGCCCAGCAACTGAAACAGTTGGGACAGAACTTGCATCAGCATCTTCTTCCGAAGCTAAGGCTGAATCTTCTGAGGCTAAAGTTGAAGCTGAAGAAGAACAAGACAAGTCTTCTAAAGCTGAGATAGAAGCTGTGGAAGGATTGTTCCAAATGTCCGAGGAGCTGTCATCACAGATGTTATTGTTGAAATAGCATCTGAGATGAGCAAGGAGGACATCATTGATCTACCTCCATCCCAAACACCAGCTGACCCTCTCTCTCAATCAGAACCTCTATCCAAGAACCACCACAGTCAAGTTCTGCAAAAGACAAAGGCAAGAGAAAATTGACTGCGGAAGAGCTTCAGGAAGAAGAAAGGATTGAGAAATTAAAGAAGAAAGGTAGATTCCCTGCAGAGAAGCTGCTAGCTGCCAGTACAAAGGCAGCTGCAGCCAATCAGGAGGAAATCAACAACAAGAGAAGGGCAACACTCATTGATCAGCTCATCAACTTAGGAGCTGCTAATGAGGAAGTACTCCTGCTACCACTAGAGGAGCTGGTGTCTTTGGAGAGGACAACCAGGCTAAAACAATAAGAAGAAGCCAGGTTAGCCTTAGAGAGGGAAGAGGAGGAACAAAGGAAAGCCGCCTTGCAGCTGAGAGATACTAGGATTAAATTCCTACTCTCTAGAGGCTTTAGTCTTCCAGAACTTTCTCCACATGATGATGATATGATCCGTCTACTCCATAATAAAGAGCAGGATCAAATGGAGAAAGAAAGGAAGAAGGCTGCAAGTGAGAAGATGAAGAGGAAGAAGCAGAGGGAGGAAGAAGAAAGGGTCACTGCAGCCAAGAGGTCCAGTGACAAAGCCTGGATGAAAGACTATCTCCGGGCTCATGGCTTCTCTGGCAGGTAGGTGGGACCTATGTCCGAAAGGACACTCCAACGGATTGTCAGCGAAATAAAGGCTGACATCCGTATGGGAAAAAGGAAGGAGATGTACAGAAGGGGACATGGAATGATCTTCACCCCAACCACTCAACCACAACCTACACCAGAAGAACCAATCCCATTTCCCATCAAAACTGAGCCCCTAGACGAAATCTTCACCCCTGAACCTACAACTCTACCCATACCTACTTCATCACCACAACCACCTAAACTTCCCATCCTTAAACCCAAAACACAACCCAGAACCACTGAAACCAAACCTACCCAACAGAAACCAAGATCATCCCCTCAGCCTTCTCAACATCTCTCTCTTGAAAAGTTTAAGGAAATCAAGACAAAGCTCAACAACTGCACAACCCTGAGCAACATCTCCTGTGAGAAAGATCTCATCAACCTCACCTATGTTGATGACTCTTCAAGTTCCCTCACATTAGATCAATTCCTTGATTTTCCTAGAGGAACTTTAGGCCAGGCTGCAAGACTTCTAGGTCTCAACTCTGATTCCCTAAATGCTGAAGAGAAGAGACTTAGAAAGAAACTGGCGACTCTACTGGATACAAGAAAGGAGGACAGGATTCCTAGTCAATCTCCTGTGCCTAGGAAAGGTATAATCCAGTGGAGGTTCGATGAATCTTCTCATAACTTTGTTGTGGAAAGAGAGAATGGTGAAATCAACCGGCTCAATGCCACTTCTCTACTGCATCTTAGCAGATTTGACATTGCTGAGCTGGCAGAGAAGCCATTCTCCAATCCCTCCAACTCTGAGATTGCTGCTGTCATCAGGAATCATCTCAGCAGTATTCACTTGGCTGAGCTAACTGCAAGGGCAAAAATCAATGAAGAGTTGAAGTTGAGAAGACAGGAAGACAAGGAAAGATCTACCACCAAAGGCGCAGCCTTTCTACAGATGGTGGAGGGTCCGGACTTGGATCCTATAGTTAGATAGGAATATGACTATAGTTCCCATCAACTAACTCTTTTCAGAGGGCCACAAGAAAGGGTACACATAATCCAAGGTGACATACTGGATGTTCTGTCTACCAAGGATTTGTACAAACTTCTCAGCACCACATCAGGGAAGAACAAGGAAACAGATAGATATCTACTCTCCTTGGTGCAGAAAGTTTTGAGAAGAAGAGAGAAGTGAATTTTTGGTAGCATCAGCCTAGGGGGAGTTTGTTGGATCATTATAAGGCTGGTGCAACCAAAACCACTTCACATAGTCAATTTTGGTGCTACATTCAAAGGCTTCCGAAGCTAAGTATGAGATCTTTCGAAGTTTGAAGACATCAGCTGAAGGCAACAGCTGAAGGCAACAGCTGAAGTCAACAGCTGAAGGCAATAGCTGAAGACAAAGTCTGAAGAACACTTCCGAAGACAAAGTCTGAAGAAAGAGCTGAAGACCATCTTCCGAAGACAAAGTCTGAAGAATACTTCCGAAGATAAAGTCTAAAGAAAGTCTGAAGACCATCTTCTGAAGACAAAGTCTGAAGAATACTTCCAAAGACAAAGTCTGAAGAAAGAACTGAAGAGAAAGTCTAAAGAAAGAGCTGAAGACAAAGTCTACTTCCGAAGACAAAGAAGACTCCAAGCCTCGGAAGAAGCAGTCTTCCGAAGTATAAGTGGCTTCGGAAGAAGTTATTCTTCCGAAGCAATTTATACTTCGGAAGACATTGCTATGTCCAGTAGACATAAGTATGGTCTCTGACAAACCGCTGCAGACTTCTGATACAGCATGGCTCCTTCCTAAAGAACCTTGTTGTTGACCATACTTTATTCTACTATTCACCTTTTTATGATTGTATATGTTACCAACTTTAGTTGGTGACAAAAGGTAAGTCAGGGACATGTCCTGACTACCAAATCTTAGATAAAATGTTTAAGATACCTTAACCTTTAGTCTTGTAGTATAGATGTTTGGTTAGAGGTTTCCAACTGGTATCAAAGTATATCCGGCTGTAGGTAGTATTATATATGCATTCTCATTGTAACTCATTAGGTAGAGAGAGATTGAGCAAGAGAGCTTGAGCTTGTAAGAGTCTTTGTAATCCTTTGAGTTGAGAATCAATATATAAAAGTACCTTGAAAATTTAACTGTTGTGTTCATTATCAATTGTTACTTGTTATATTATGATCAACTCTTGTTAGACTCTTCCTGAGTGTTGTTCAAGGTGAGTTTGAGAGAAAAACCATTGGTTGAGTGACCCAAACCGATCCTGCACTTTGGCTAATTTGCAATAATATTCCGCCGTTAAAAAAGTTAACTTTTGCCGTTGTTTTTCTTTATCTAATAAATAATTTTATTTTATGTCTTTCTTACATAATTCTTCAAATATTTATTTTAACTATTTAATATTTAAATAAATATTTTTTTATTCAATCCGTGTAACGCGATGATTGTTACCGCATGTCGGTAAATGTTCATTGGTTATACGTTGTCTTCTAGCTAGTAGTGAAAAGTATCAATTGGGGTTCTCAGTATCATTGTCCCTTTCACGCACATTGATCCTTTTTTTTCTCTTGACATCGCATGGCAAAACTATACAGTGAAAAGTATCAATTGTGAAAAGTAAATATTCATCTTAAGAAAGTTGAAAGTCCAATTGTTGATTTTGGGATTTTCTCATAAAAAATCTAAAGAATCATAGAAATTTAAATATTGATTATCAAACAAACAAATGTATCAAATAAAATCTCATGCATAGCAAAACTATACGTTAAGAAAAAAACTAAATACAAACCTTTTCTTTATCTTAGAAAGAGAGTGATTGTTCCTAGCAAGACCTTGGCTCGAAAAGCCAAATCTCGACTGTAACACGAAAAAATAGAATCGAAATAATAACGCACTTCTCACATGTATCCTCTAGTTAATATATATCATAAATCAGGTTATGAGTTAACTCCAACATTCATTTTTCCTCTGACTTAGAAATAACATACCATATAGTCATTAATCAGATGATCTTGAACTTATCATTCACAGGGGAAAGAGTTGCCTTATACATTCCATCTTGCGTCTCTGTCTTGATCATATTACGCTTCTTGAGGAAGTTCTTTGGTAAACGTATGCACGTAATATAGTGCACCTTCTTTGTTTCGGTGTTGGTTTTAGTTTTGGTTTTGCCTTTGGCTTTGGCTTTGGTATTGGTTTCGGTCTTGGTTTTTCCTTTAACGAAGAAAGCGCCATGTTTAAAATAGGACTTCACGTCCTCTATCATGAGTTCAGGCATGTTTAAGGATACACATATTTGTTTCTTATTAAACATCATCTTCTCGATTCCAGGCAAAAAGTTTATACGTAGGTTTTGAGCAGTCTCCTCCTTATACAACGAGAATGAATCAACGGGTATGGGCAAAACATCTTGATCACATACGATCGAACAAAGGGTGTAATAACTAAAATCATGATAAACACACAAGCTTATTAGCATTCATAGCTCTACAACAATTAACATTAATTGTCAAAGAACGTAATTTTATCATATAAGATATCACAATTCACAACTCACCAGGAGGAAGGCTAGCAAAAGAACGCATCACGCTCATTGGACTGCTTCTTGATCGTTCATCAAATACATCTGAAATCGAAAAAGAGTATTGATTTTATCGGATATAATCAAAATAAGTATAAGTTGCGCATAAAAATACATGATCTATGATCAGCTTTTTAAAAACGATTAACTCACACATCATATAATTCCTTACTCGTAAGTCTATACATATTTAGACCATGAGACTTGAACTCTAAACCAGAGACATTTTTTCTACACATTCTTATTAAGGAGAGAATCTACTTATTTTAACATTTAGAAACCGAAAATAATTTAAACTTAATAGACTATTAACATTAAGATGATATATAATCATAGTGCGAGTAATTAAGGAGGCAATGACATACTATGATAACTTGGGATGTTGAATACTTGGCATGATTGTTTAGGTCTTGAAGAAGCTCCATGGGTTAATAAAGAGGTTTTTAGGTACCTTTCGAGGCGTAGTGGGGAAGCCATATTAATGTAATCACCGTTGATCCAACCCATCGATTTTTATATCTTGGAAAGTTTCTTGGGGAAAAAGATTGCACAAAATTACTATATACACTTTTTTTATCTCTATTTTTTAACAATAAGCATACGACCTTAATTCGGAGGATAAATGTTACTTTAATCGGATTTATCTATCTTTATCCTAGCCAGGATCACACCTCCAACCCTTTAAGAAAAACCCATAATTAAAAAAATCTTGACTTAACCCTAGGCATATTTATTCAAGTAAGACATAAAGTCATAACATCCCTTATTAAATGATTTAAAATCTAAGTTTCAATTAATTTGCCAACTCTAATTAAAAAAACTTCATAAATGACTTAACCCTTAGAAAACCCAGGGGGCGTTTGGTTGGAAGGAATGGAATCGAAATGAGAAACTAGCATAATTTTCAAGTAAAATTGTGTTTGGGTGAGCAATTAAAAGTAAACCCAATGGAATGTTTCACCTCAAATTTTCTTGGTTGTGGGATTTCAAAATCCTTTCACCTAGAGAGGGAATTTGAAATCCCACAACCAAGGGAATTTGAGATGAAACATTTCCTTGGGTTTTACATTTCATTACTCACTCAAATATAATTTTACTTGAAAATTATACTAGTTTCTCAATTTCATTCCATTCCATTTCAATCCTTCCAACCAGACGCCCATCATCGCCGATGATGCGAAAGGATGACCGGGCGGACGTTTTAGTTAAGCTCTATCTGTCTCTCGGGACTCGATCGAGTCATTCTTGTGTGTATTTGTCATTCGTAATGGTTTTAGCAACTCTTTCTTGCTTTCGTCACTTGTCATTCAGGTACTAGTATTTTTAAATCAACTCCACTCTTTCTTGTACCTGGCACTAGTAAAATTGTATCTCGGTTCATGGCATGTTAAAACGACTCTATCGGCTTATAGTCATTCCTGGCACTCGGCGCATGTCTTTAATCAACACCGGTTCCGTTACTCGTATCTGGTTGAACCAGTACTACCTTTTTGCCCTTCCTAGGGACCACCCACTCCCGTTCCTTGGTTGTTGGTGTATTGGCTCTTTGGTTTAGTTCCCGGTCAAAGCCGTGAAAGCAATATGTGTTCACCCTGGAACACATATGTATCGTAATACGGTATGAGTATAGTATATGTACAAACAGGTAAGTGAACCACTCCTTCGGCTGGTCTGCCCGCCGTTGAGGGCCTACATCGACTAGGGCCCCGCTGACTGAGGGAAGCGATCTGTCTTAAACAAGAAGATTTTCTGGGTGAATAATGAGATGGCATGTGAATGAGTGATATGGGGAGAAGGAATCAATTATTGTACGTATGATACATGGTCGGTACGATACACATATGGTGAACAGTCAAAGCGAGGGATGAGGTCTAGTTAAATACGATATGGGGAGATATGGTGTAACATCCGGTTTCTAAATCCGGATTTGTAAATTATATTATAGTTATGATTAATTAAATAAGCTGAGTTGATTGAGTGTTTAAGTGTTCAGTCGCATAAGTTATATACGAATGAACTTCAGTCGCACCCCTTACGTGCGATTGAGACTCAGTCGTACGAACCGTAGGCATATGAGCTTCAGTCGCATGATTCAGTCGTACGAATGGTTCAGTCGTGCGACTGAAGGTGAGGCGGTTAAGTTTAGTTTATGGATAAGTAGGGCGGTGCAAGGGTTCAAGGGCAGATTTCCAACTCCATCTTCTTGTCCCCTTCACACCCAAACACTCTGTTCTCACGAAATTGCCTAGGCGAAACCCCGTTTTGGTAAGTTTTGAACATCACGGATTAATCCGGAGATGTTATAAGCTGTGGGTATGATTGAGTTTGATCCAACAACCTGTTTTAATCAGTAAATTAGTCTGGTTCATTTTGAATTTAAAATCCAAGAATTCAAATCCAAGTTTCTGTAAAGTTTTGATAAAATAATGGTCCGAAACCATTGTAAACGATGTGTATAGGATCTGTTTGAATATGGTATAATTTGGATGGTTAAAACTCAAATTTTGAGTGAGTTTGGATTAAAAACGTCAAGAACACAGCTGCTGTTTTGTTTCAGGCGAATGGGCTCAATCGCATGCCTCAGTCGTACGAATGAGAGTCTAGTCGTGCGACTGAGTGCGAATGGAGGTTCAGTCATGCGGTTGGAACTCAGTCGCCTGGTTAGAAGGCCGAATGAAGACGAGTGAACACTGGATACGAATGAGAACTCAATCGTGCGAATGAACTGCTAGTCGTACGACTGAAGGTTTAGTCGCATAGTTCATTCGCATAGGTCCAGTCGCATGATTGCTCATTCGCATAAGTGTTCAATCGCATGAGGGCCTGTTTGAGAATAAGTTTATTGAATCAAGGTTTATTGCTTTAGATATACCTTGATTAGAGGAAGGACTAGTTATCTTGAGTACGAGGATTGTGTAGATTGTAGTGAGGAAGTTGATAAGGTGAGTTCTAAGCCCTTTTTAAATGTTTGGTTTTAACATTCGGGCTAGCACACACATATTGATAAATGAATTGAATGTTTTAATACCAGAATGGTGATAGTAATGATGGATATGTTTCTAACAGTTTGTCAAACTGTTAGAGGGAAAGTGGGGATAATAAATGATTACCTGAACATTGTTAATCATTACATGATGGTAATGATTGCAATGGGTCAGGTAGGGTGTAAAAGATAGTCCTCTGAACATTGTTAATCATTACGTGATGGTAATGATTCCAATGGGTCGGATGGGGTATGATGATTAATGAAAATATGTTAAAACTGGTACTAAAAGAAAGAATGTATGGGGTGTGAGTGAATGTGATAATATTGGCAATAAATAAAAGAAATGTTTTTGAAATGGTAATGTGATGTAAATCTCAACAGGCCAGTTAGGGTAAGATGCCTGAGTGTGAAACTGTATAGTTTGGTAGGAGTGATGACGATCACTCAGCTTTGTGAACATCTTGTGGTGACGACCCTAGATGATTATTTGGCATCCTACTGGATGAGAGATAGTAACCGGTAGTTGCTAGATGTGGGCAACCGACGTTACTGGGTATGAGAGACTGGTAGTTGCTAGATGTGGGCAATCGACGTCTCTGGGTATGGTAACCGGTAGTTGCTAGATGTGGGCAACCGACGTTACCGAGTATGAGAAACTGGTAGTTGCTGGATGTGGGCAACCGATGTTTCTGAGTGTAGTAACCGGTAGTTGCTAGATGTGGGCAACCGACATTACTGGGTGTGGGGGATTGGTAGTTGCTAGATATGGGCAACCGATGTTCGATGGGACAGGTCCAGTGGGACATAACGATGATAAAAGTTGAATTTATAATATTGCCAATAAAAAGATAGCTGTGGTGTGTATGAAAATGTTGATAATGTTTTAATAAAAATTAGAACTCACCAGTTTATCTGATGTTTTGAGTGTGTTGTGTGTGCTAGGTAAGGAGGGATCCTCTGATAATAGAGGAAAGCAAGTATGAGCTGATGAGGACGCTATCCTGGAGCAACTGCTGGCATAGGATTTAGGACATGTTAATAATGTAAATAAGGCAATGTATAGTTAAATACAATCATATGTAAAATGTTTTAAAAAGTTGGGTTAATATATAATAGTGTTTAAAGTCTTCCGCTGTAAATAGAAAGCTCTGATTTGTGTTTAAAATATTAATTCAACTGCGTGATGTGCCTCCGATGCCCTGCCGGGTTTAGGGCGTCACATATGGGATACAGTTAATGTCGATAATGAAGGGAGGGAAGGAGATGGGATACAGTTAATGTCGATAATGAAGGGAGGGAAGGAGTGGTGACTTTGAGAGGTAGAGAGATTTTAAGCCTAAGCAGGGATCTTTCTTCAAATTCTTGGTCTTGCAGGTTAGTGACCTATCAATCAGTCTCTACGACCGGATCCAGTCTGAGAGATGAGCTATCTTTCTTTCGGGTGTGAGTGGAGCAGAATGAGTGTGAGTTAAGGGTGTGATTGCTTTGATGGAAAGAGTAGCACTCCCGATAAATCGATATCCGGGGGATAGAAATCCATATCCCTCTAATAGTAGCAGACTGCGAAGTTTAAAATCAAATGGGAACCAGAAATCTTGATCCATGGTCCCTATCCCTAGCCTAGAAGGGCTTGAAGTTGAAGCAGACGTCCAGAGGTGTAACATCTTGTAATTTTAAGTTAATTTAAAGTTAGTTTTGTTAATAATAAATAAAATAATAATAATAAAAATAATAATAATAATAATAATAATAATAATAATAATAATAGTTTAATTATAAAATAATAATAATAACTAATAATAATAATAATAATAATAATGTTGTTATTAATATTAATAATTTATAAAAGTTTATTAAACTTTGAAATGTTTAAAACACTTGAATTTAATAGGTCAAGAGGCCTTAATGTCATTTTACAAACTTTAAATGAAAATTTTGTGCATGAAATAACAAATACATAAACCACAGGGACCAAATTGTAATTAAATAAAACCCAAACCATCCCCCCCCCCTCTTCTCCCGCATTTCCGGCCGGCACTTCCGGCCACCTCCGACGCACAACACCCCTATTAAGGCGGTTTTTGGCCAAATCAATCACACCCGCTGATCACGCGCAATGATTCGAACCTATGGCCCCATAAAATTCAAAAATTGACCCCAAATACGCGGCATAGAACCGAACCCAACCACCCCCCTAAAACCGATTCGAATTTGAATGGAAACATCGAGTAGTGGACTCAATTAACCAGCCTGGAATCGCATAATCACAATCATAATAATAATCAAAGCATCAATTTAACATAAAATCGGTTCAATCACATACCAAATCGACCCGAACATTCGACAATCAAGTTGGAACCGTTCGAGTAGTTTAACATCAAATTATTCCCTATAAATAGAGGGCAAACGCTCCTTTACACTCACCTAAACTCTCTGAACCACCAATTTCATCACACACGCACAAACACTTCGAAATTGATCACCTCCCCGTCATGACCCGTTCTTGTGCTCGTTCTCTATCGGATTTACACGAACATAGGTAATTAAACACATGTTTACGATCGTTTTGTCATGGGGAACAAAAGCCCCATGAATATATCCGTTCACAACATCAAATTGAACTTCAATTTGACCCTCATCGATTATAAGGGTCTTATGAATTTGGGGGAAATATTTCATTTCGTGTTAAAAGTAATTGAAACCGGGTGATACCGCGGCTGAGAGCCTTGGTTCACCGGTTCACACATCACCATGCGGTCTAAGAGGTCCCGGGTTCGAACCCGGGCACCCTCTTATTATTTTTAAAATGGCTTTTTAGCCTTAATTTTATTTCAGAAAATTTTTATTAAATATAAAATGATTTTTACAATCTCTAAATTTTTTAAAATCAACAAAATATTTTCTGTGAATTATATTTTAATTTGTTATTATAAAAGTTATAATTAGGTAATATTATAAAAAAATATAGATTTATATATATAATAATTTAAGTTATTAAATTTATAAATTTAAATTATTATTGAACCTTACGTTTTCTTTGAATAAGTCTATATGATATATTACACAAGGTATTAAGAACGGTTATAATTTCATTTAAATTTTATAAAGATATTTCTTTATTTCATAAAAATATAAATAAAAGGGTTCATTAAATTTGTTTACAAAATTCCCATAAAACCTAAAATCCTAGTTCACGTTTAAACATTAAACTTCTTATTAAAACTTTAACCTTGTGAATATATATACATATTTAGGTGTCTTGTGACGATACACGTTGGAACGACGCCTATTATTATTCTTATTAGTCGTCAAACTTATACTAATTTTCTAGGTGAGTATTTCCATACCCCTCTTTCTTATTTTCACACTTTGGGGTGAAACATGTTAACTTATATCATTGCACTTGTAAAACGTTTGATTCTTGTAAACTTATGGCATTTCACCTGTATGTTGTGGTTAGTTGAACTTTGTGGTTACCATGTTATGGCGTTATATGTACAATCATTAACTATTGCTATTCTGGCGACGTCATAGATCTATGGGCCTGACAAGCCTGCTTGGTTGATCCAAGTACACTTAGCTAATCGTATATACTTTTAACGTTTGAGACTTGTAAAATTTTGTCAAGGTTTGATTGTTACATTGTTCATAACATCCCTAATCACTTTATGCACTAACCTATGACTTGAATTGCCATCTTTTATATATTCTACGTATTAAAAACTATGGAATGCTCACCAACATTTTTATGTTGACCTTTTATTTTTAACATGTTTCAGGAAATGCTCAAGTTTGATTGATATCTTGAAGTGCTTACACATCTAGGAATGAACCTAGCTAAAAAAACGAAATAAATTAGATTGTTACATCTTGTGTTATGTTATTTACTTTTTGTGACTCATGTTTGAAATGGTATAATTGGCACTTATGATTATTATATAATTGGTTTATTAATAGCGTTATGTGGCTGTGAACGATCTTAACCCTCACACCTTGACGTTTCCGCCGTCAAGGTTGGGGTGTGACAGATTGGTATCAGAGCCCATAACTGTAGGGATTTAGGTTATTAGAAATGGTGACCTAGACTATAGGTTATGCATGAACCTTATAGAATAATGTTTATATTCTTGTAAATATATACATTGTTCGCATGCTACATAATGCTGTGTCTCCTTATGTGCAATTTGATGCCCTAGCATAGGATTGCCTAAACATTGCTACATGTCTCCCAAAACTTATATTGACTCTTTGACTCTCCCCGAACATGAAACCTCTTAATCTTATTCTCGATGACACGTGGAATCGTATACTTATGCTTATGACTTGGATCTTTAGACGTCATGTCTAATCTACATAAATCTCATCAAGGTTTTGATTTCATAAACCTAAGAAATATTGTGTGACACATAAACACCTGTATTCTGGATTTCCTGGCAAAAAAGCCTTCGGGCTAAGGTAAGCGTTTCGTATAAATCCTACGGGACTAGTTACGCTTACCTGGGGACTTCTGGGATGAGTGATAAACTATGGTCAATATACACAAATTTCTAAGGCAAATGGGTCAATTCACCTTGACGTGTCAATGTTCCCAAATGGTAATACGTTACCAAATGGAATCATCCCGTGTACATTACAACCCTTAGCTTACCTTTGTCTAAACTACTATCCTTTGTTATCCTCACTCCCGTACTAACTCATTTTGTATATCCAGCATGTCTCGTCATCATGGAAAGCGTGGAAGTTCCGACCGCAAGCTTGTAGCAATGATCGCCCGACAAATGGCTACTGTGCTCCCAACCATGGTTGCTGAACTTAATAGCACCTTGATGGCTAATAGCAACAACAACACCAACGGGAACAATAGCGGTGCTCATGGAGAGAATAGCAACAACCAAAACGGGAACAATCATACTTGCACTTTCAAACATTTCAACTCGTGTAAACCCACTAACTTAGTGGAAAAGAAGGAGCCACTGGGCTTCTCGAGTGGTTTGAAAGTATGGAGAACACATTCATTGTTAGCGAGTGCCCCGACGAGTTCAAGGTTCGCTATGCTACAAGTGTTCTCCAACAACGGGTACTAACATGGTGGAATAGTGAAAAGAGAAACCGTGGAGCTAAGGTTGCTTTGGCGTTGCCCTGGGAAGAATTTAAGGATATCAAGATCCAAAGTTCTGCCCGAGGAGCGAGTTGCAAAAGCTAGAGGAGGAGTTCTGGAACCTCAAACAAGATAGTGAGAATCATCTGGCTTATTCCACCCGGCATCATGAGTTGAGTATGCTTCTACCACACATGGTGGACACCGTGCCCCGTAACATTGAGAAATTTATCAAGGGGGTGCCACCTCAAATTCAAGATGTTGTGTTGGGTAGTAGGCCCACAACCTTGGAGGAGGTAATTACTATCACCGCGCAGCTCACCGAGAATCATATTAGAGCTGGCACTATGTCGGCAAAGGGTTCCAAGGCTACTGCGAAGGTGACACCTGAGGCAACAAAGGAAGTACGGTCGAGTCATCTTCCCAAAACAAGAAGCGTAAGTTCACCCCGACACGCAACTACGCTGTGACCGCCCCAAATGCACCTCAAAAACAAATGGTGGTTACAAATCAAGCTCCTATAGCTAGAGCTTATGTTGGTCCATATCCCATGTGTAACACGTGCAAGTACCATCATACGAGCAACACTCCATGCCGAGTCTGCTCGTTGTGTGGAAAGTATGGGCACTTAGTGACTACTTGTCTTCATGCGCCAAACAACACTGCAATGCTTACCAACCGAACCTGCTATAACTGTGGCGAGCCTGGTCACATTCGTCCGCAATGTCCTCGCAATACGGGAAATGTGCCACCTGCTCGTGGAAGGGCCTTCAACATCAACGCCAACCAAGCACAAGCCAACAACGACGTGGTGAATGGTACGACGTTGAATTCCTTTTAAATCATTTCTTGTCTTGTAAATATTCCTATCTTTGTGTTCATCATACCAATAATAGGTTATTACCAAACAGGTATGTATCTTATAAATAGTCATTATGCATCTGTATTGTTTGATTCGGGTGCGGATAAGAGTTTCGTGTCATTGGAATTCGAACCTATACTTTCTAAACCGCGTGTTAATCTGGAAAGATCCTTCACGGTCGAAGTCGCCGATGGAAAATCTATTGTCATTGACGTCGTAATACGTGATTGCACCTAAAGCCTTAACGAACACAAGTTCTTCATCGACCTCATTCCTATGCAATTGGGAAGCTTCGATGTTATTATCGGCATGGATTGGTTAGCCAAACATCGTGCGGAAATTTTATGCTTCGGGAAATGCATCCGAATTCCCTTACCGACTGGGGATACCTTAAAGGTCTTTGGGGAGAAATCGTCCCAAGGACTCAAATTTATGTCTTGCATCAAGGCCCACAAATGCTTAAGTAAAAACTACATGGCTTTCATGGCTTATGTAGTTAATACGAAAGCCAAGGGTAAGGAATTAAAAGACATTCCTGTCGTACGGGACTTTCCCGAGGTTTTTCCCAAACATCTTAAGAGACTACCTCCCGTGCGAGAAGTTGAGTTCAAGATTGACTTAATCCCTGGTGCAAACCCTGTGGCTAAATCGCCTTATCGTCTTGCACCGTCTGAACTGCAAGAACTAGCTAGTCAACTGCAAGAGTTGACCGATAAGGGTTTCATTCACCCTAGTTCGTCACCGTGGGGTGCACCTGTACTGTTTGTGAAGAAGAAGGATGGTTCATTTCGTATGTGTATCGATTACCGGGAACTCAACAAGCTTACTATCAAAAACCGATACCCTCTCCCTCGAATCGATGATCTCTTCGACCAACTTCAAGGGGCTACTCAATTCTCAAAGATCGATCTACGTTCTGGGTATCATCAACTACGTGTTCACGATGATGACATTCCAAAGACCGCTTTTCGTACTCGATATGGACACTACGAGTTCATGGTTATGCCTTTTGGCTTGACCAATGCACCTGCCGTGTTCATGGATCTCATGAATCGAGTATGTAAACCGTATTTGGATAAGTTTGTGATCGTGTTCATTGATGACATTCTTATTTATTCCAAGACGAAAATCGATCACGAAACGCACTTGCGATAAGTTCTTGGACTCTTGAAGAAGGAACAATTATACGCCAAGTTTTCTAAGTGTGAATTCTGGTTAGAAGAAGTTCAATTCTTAGGACATGTGGTGAATAGCCAAGGAATCCACGTCGATCCTGCAAAATTTGAAGCCGTAAAGAATTGGTGTGTTCCCACAACCCCAACCGAAGTTCGTTCTTTTCTGGGCTTAGCAGGATACTACCGAAGATTCATAGCAAATTTTTCGAAGATTGCGAAACCATTAACGGCGTTAACCCAAAAGAATCGACTCTTTGAATGGGGACCCGAGCAAGAAGAGGCTTTCGAGACATTAAAACGTAAGTTGCGTAACGCTCCTATTCTCACACTTCCCGAGGGAAACGATGATTTTACCATGTATTGCGATGCTTCAAATCAAGGTCTAGGTTGTGTTCTCATGCAACGAGGCAAAGTCATAGCATATGCATCGAGGCAATTGAAGGTTCATGAAGTGAACTACACAACTCATGATCTTGAACTTGGTGCCGTGGTTTTCGCTTTGAAAATCTGGCGACACTATCTTTATGAGACGTAATGCATAGTCTATACCGACTATAAGAGTCTCCAACACGTGTTCAACCAAAAGGATCTCAACATGAGATAAAGACGTTGGATCGAGTTGATCAGCGACTACGACTGTGAAATTCGCTACCATACTGGAAAGGCGAATGTTGTAGCCGACGCGCTAAGTCACAAGGTCCACAACAAGGTTGTCTCACTTTAAGATATTCGAGATCGAAGGCAATGGTTTGACACGTTAAGGGAATTTGATACCGAGATTCATGTGGATGTTAACAAGGCTACTATCATGCTTCAAAATATAAGGATTGATAGTGATCTCGAGTTATGCATTCGCGATGCTCAACAAGCAGCATTAACCGACGAAGAAAAAGATGCAGATTTGGTGTCTAACGTTTGGTCACAACTGGAGAAAAAACCGAATGGCTTGTGGTACTTCTTGAATCGACTTTGTATCCCTAATCGTGATAATCTTCGTCACTTCATCATGAACGAAGCTCATCAAACCCGATATTCTATTCATCCTGGCTCCGATAAGTTGTACATGGACTTGCGTAGTCAATATTGGTGGCCTGGAATGAAGAAGTATATCGCGTCTTATGTTTCCAAATGTCTCACGTGTGCAAGAGTCAAAGCCGAGCATCAACAACCAAGTGGTTTACTTGAACAACCCGAAATCCCTATGTGGAAATGGGAACATATGTCCATGGATTTCATAACCAAGTTACCTCGTACTCCTCGCGTTCATGATAGTATTTGGGTGATTGTTGACCGTTTGACCAAGACGGCATATTTCATACCAATACGAGACACTTACAAAGTTTCAAGACTGGCCCGCGTCTTCATTGACGAAATTGTGAGTCGTCATGGCGTGCCGTTGCACATCATATCCGACCGAGACGCTCGTTTCACTTCGCACTTCTGGTCGTCTATGCAGGAACTCCTGGGTACTCAATTGGATTTAAGTACGGCTTACCATCCTCAAACGGATGGTCAAACCGAACGAACAATCCAAACCCTCGAGGATTTGCTACGACTATGTGTTCTTGATTTTGGTGGTGATTGGGATACGCATTTACCGCTCGTGGAATTTTCGTATAACAATAGTTATCACTTGAGTATCAAGATGGCACCGTTCGAAGCGCTTTATGGTCGTAAATGTCATTCACCGATCTGCTGGACTGACATTGGTGAAAACTTCATCACTGGTCCTGAACTTATACTAGAGACGACCGATAAAGTTTCTATCATCCGAAAGAACCTTGAAGTGGCAAGAAGTCGACAAAAGAGCTATGCCGATAAGCGACGTAAGCCGTTGAAATTCCAAGTTGGGGAGATGGTTCTTCTTAAGGTTTCACCGTGGAAGGGTGTTGTTCGCTTTGGAAAGAAGGGTAAACTGGCTCCAAGATTTGTAGGACCTTTCAAGATTCTGAAAAGGATTGGGAAAGTGGCTTACAAACTGGAATTACCTTCCGACCTTAGTGGAGGTCATCCGGTGTTCCATGTCTCGAATTTGAGGAAGTGTCTGGCTGACGAAAGTCTGCATGTTCCATTGGATGACATCCAGATCGACGAGTCATTACACTTTGTTGAGAAACCCGTTGAAGTTATGGATCGCATTATGAAGAAGACTAGAACCACCACTACCCCAATCGTCAAGGTTCGTTGGGAGAATAAGCGTAGCGCTGAATTTACTTGGGAACGTGAGGAGCACATGAAGAAGAAATACCCGTATTTATTTGTATAGTTACATTTTAATTTCGGAACGAAATTCTTTAAGTTGGGAGACTGTAACATCTTGTAATTTTAAGTTAATTTAAAGTTAGTTTTGTTAATAATAAATAATAAAATAATAATAATAATAATAATAAATAATAATAATAATAATAATAATAATAATAGTTTAATTAAAAAATAATAATAATAACTAATAATAATAATAATAATAATAATAATAATGTTGTTATTAATAATAATAATTTATAAAAGTTTATTAAACTTTGAAATGTTTAAAGAACTTGAATTTAATAGGTCAAGGGGCCTTAATGTCATTTTACAAACTTTAAATGAAAATTTTATGCATGAAATAACAAATACATAAACCACAGGGACCAAATTGTAATTAAATAAAACCCAAACCATCCCCCCCCCTCTTCTCCCGCATTTCCGGCTGGCACTTCCGGCCACCTCCGGCGAGACCACGACACCCCTATTAAGGCGGTTTTTGACCAAATCAATCACACCCGCTGATCACGCGCAATGATTCGAACCTATGGCCCCATAAAATTCAAAAATTGACCCCAAATACGCGGCATAGAACCGAACCCAACCACCCCCCTAAAACCGATTCGAATTTGAATGGAAACATCGAGTAGTGGACTCAATTAACCAGCCTGGAATCGCATAATCACAATCATAATAATAATCAAAGCATCAATTTAACATAAAATCGGTTCAATTACATACCAATCGACCCGAACATTCGACAATCAAGTTGGAACCGTTCGAGTAGTTTAACATCAAATTACCCGCTATAAATAGAGGGCAAACGCTCCTTTACACTCACCTAAACTCTCTGAACCACCAATTTCATCACACACACAAACACTTCGAAATTGATCACCTCCCCGTCGTGACCCGTTCTTGTGCTCGTTCTCTATCGGATTTACACGAATTTAGGTAATTAAACACATGTTTACGATCGTTTTGTCATGGGGAACAAAAGCCCCATGAATATATCCGTTCACAACATCGAATTGAACTTCAATTTGACCCTAATCGATTATAGGGTTCTTAAGAATTTGGGGGAAATATTTCATTTCGTGTTAAAAGTAATTGAAACCGGGTGATACCGCGGCTGAGAGCCTTGGTTCACCGGTTCACACATCACCATGCGGTCTAAGAGGTCCCGGGTTCGAACCCGGGCACCCTCTTATTATTTTTAAAATGGCTTTTTAGCCTTAATTTTATTTCAGAAAATTTTATTAAATATAAAAATGATTTTTACAATCTCTAAATTTTTTAAAATCAGCAAAATATTTTCTGTGAATTATATTTTAACTTGTTATTATAAAAGTTATAATTAGGTAATATTATAAAAAAATATAGATTTATATATATAATAAATTTATAAATTTAAATTATTATTGAACCTTACTTTTCTTGGAATAAGTCTATATGATATATTACACAAGGTATTAACAACGGTTATAATTTCATTTAAATTTTATAAAGATATTTCTTTATTTCATAAAAATATAAATAAAAGGGTTCATTAAATTTGTTTATAAAATTCCCATAAAACCTAAAATCCTAGTTCACGTTTAAACATTAAACTTCTTATTAAAACTTTAACCTTGTGAATATATATAAATATTTAGGTGTCTTGTGACGATACACGTTGGAACGACGCCTATTATTATTCTTATTAGTCGTCAAACTTATACTAATTTTCCAGGTGAGTATTTCCATACCCCTTTTTCTTATTTTTACACTTTGGGGTGAAACATGTTAACTTATATCATTGCACTTGTAAAACGTTTGATTCTTGTAAACTTATGGCATTTCACCTGTATGTTGTGGTTAGTTGAACTTTGTGGTTACCATGTTATGGCGTTATATGTACAATCATTAACTATTGCTAACCTGGCGACGTCATAGATCTATGGGCCTGACAAGCCTGCTTGGTTGATCCAAGTACACTTAGCTAATCGTATATACTTTAATGTTTGAGACTTGTAAAATTTTGTTAAGGTTTGATTGTTACATTGTTTATAACATCCCTAATCACTTTATGCACTAACCTATGACTTGAATTGTCATCTTTTATATATTCTACGTATTGAAAACTATGGAATGCTCACCAACATTTTTATGTTGACCTTTTATTTTTAACATGTTTCAGGAAATGCTCAAGTTTGATTGATATCTTGAAGTGCTTACACATCTAGGAATGGACCTAGCTAAATAAACGAAATAAATTAGATTGTTACATCTTGTGTTATGTTATTTACTTTTTGTGACTCATGTTTGAAATGGTACAATTGGCACTTATGATTATTATATAATTGGCTTATTAATAGCGTTATGTGACTGTGAACGATCTTAACCCTCACACCTCGACGTTTCCGCCGTCAAGGTTGGGGTGTGACAAGAGGTGCCTTTTTTTATGGAATGAAAGAAATGCCGACCTATCATTCCTGGTCATGAACTGGAAAAGAAAGAAGTAGCATGGAAAGGAGGTGCAATGGAAGTGGAAATATTTTAATTTCAAAATTTCATATTAAGATGAATTTGATTTCAAGCCTTTCGTTTGGTTTACAGAATTTATCTTTCTATCTATCAGTGAATACTGAATTTCAATGTTATTAGGGTCGGATCGGACCGGCCGGTCCGACCGGTCGGACCGCCAATCGGTGCCCTGGCCGATCCGATCCACTGTGACTCGTTTTCTTTGCTGTGAACCGGCCGAGTTTACCCGAACCTCCGGTTGGACCGAGTTGGACCGGATTTGCGGTTCGACCGGTGCCTTTGTTGTGAACAAGTGAACACTGAACACTCCAACCCTAAATCAGTCGACCACCTACAATCGACCCCTCTCCCGACCAGATTCCAGTCAACGATGCAATTAATGAGTGTCTGATGTTCAATAGGAGAAAATGAACTACTTACAGCCTTGACAACGAATCCGTTGTGACGGGAAGACGAAGGGCGAACAGCAATGGCTGATCGGAGGGATTTGGATCGGAAGTTGATGGAGAAAGATGTGGAAAAACTTAGGGTTTAGGAATCTTGAGGCTGTTTGGGAAAAACGAGTGTCTGGTGACGAAGAACCCTAAGGAGATAAATGTTGAAGAGCTTTTGTGTGTGTGTGTGTGTGAGTGTTCTTGAAGAAGCTTTGAAGTGGGAAATAAGGAATCTTGAGGCTGTTTGGGTGCCGGGGGAATATATGGAGACTAAAAAGTTGTATTTAAAGTTACATTTAAAGTTATATTAATTTTTAGAAAAAATATATATAATTATGAAGTTGTATTTAAAGTTCTATTAATTTTTAGAAAAAATATATATAATTATATATTTATTTAATATATATGACGTCATCCGATTCTTAAAACCGGTCCGACCGGTCCGACCACCAAACCAGTAAGGCGTCCGGTTCGACGTCCGATCCGGTTCTGAAAACATTCCTGAATTTAAGATTTGACAATTATTGATGGAATTCCTTCCTTCTTAGACTTATGTGGTGGCAAATCAATCCATATCCCCCCTTAATAATTGAAGACCCTTGACTAGCTGGCATGATTGTTTAAATGACTTTTAAAAAATTACGTCTTGAATACCTCACTTTAATCATTTAGCTTTTTATCTTTATTTAATACGTGATCGAAACAATGAATTAAAAATTGTTATGGCCACAAGTAATTAAATGTCGTTGATTCGTTAGAGTTTTCTAATTTGAAAAGATTTTCAGGCTTTTAATTATTTTATTTAATTATCATATTTAGTTAAAAAAACTTTTTTATTACTTTTAGTCGTAGTTTTAAGCTACAAATTAGTTAGGATGATGTTGATTGTATTATATATGAAAAGGGGAGTATAAATTTTAGTTTATGAAAATTTATAAAACAAATTAGAATTACATTGATCTAAAAAAGAACTTAAATGCAACTGTTCGAATGCATTTTAAACAAGAAATGATAAACTATAAACGATTACATCTGTATATGTGCGTTTGTTATCGCAGGATGATATAATTAGAAAAAAAAAACTAAGAACAAAAGGAGAGGTGTATGTAATTAGTTGAATGAGTCGATAGTAGTAAGACGGATCATTATATTTTGGAGGGGTACTTAGAATCTTAGATTAGTTTGGCCTAGATCGATACTCTAGTATCGCGTGACTCCGAGTATCGCGTGACTCCGACTCAAACTCGTTCATACATGATGAAAGTTTTCTCAATAACCATCATTTTGGATACCCTTATCATACTCCTCTACAATGGGAGCATCAGTAAATACCCTGAGCAACATCCCTCATAATAATCTTTTATTTATTTTCTTCATAAAAGAATTATATTTGTCACTCACAAGTCACAACATGGTAAAAGAAAACAATGCTCTTATGCCAACATTTTCTATCAAACGATCCTCTACTCTACCATTTTTTGTAGGTGCCTCGGCCTCTACCTCCTCCGCTAGAGCCTCTGGGATATCTATCATTCCGGCGATCAGAGAAACTAAACCGTCCTCCTTGAGAGAACCCACCGCCTCTGCCGCCACCGCCACCGCCACCACCACCACACCACCTCTCCGGTTACCAAAACCGCCGTAGCCGTCTCCGTATCTTCCCCTTGACTGCTCTCTTTCTTGCAACGGCGGTAGTTCTTTCACCACCACCAACCTTACACCTCCAGCATTCTCCTGCCCTGCATATGTTCAACACCAAAAGTTGAAGGCCCACAAAAATATACTTTCTTTTTTTTCATTTGTATGAGTTAATGAATAACTATACACCGATTATCTTAACCCAACTGGTTAAGGTGAGGTATCCATGACATGTAAGCAAGGAAGGTCATGGGTTCAAGTCTCGATCTGAGCAAAATACTAAGCGTTAAGTCAGATGATTTTTTAACAATAAGTTTCCTCCTGAGTGGGTTAGAGGGGTATCGGTTGAAAAAGGATAAGTGTCTCGATTAAGATAACATCTATCCTACAAAGCAAGTTCATATATTTTTTGTTGAAAAAAAAAGAATAATTATATCCTTCCTATTTATTTTTCTTATAGGTAAATATTATTAAAAACCATCATATTTTCTTTATTTTAGAAAAATTCCCTTGGCATAATTTTGGTTTATTGAAGCCCTCAACTTGAAAAATTCCCTTTAACATAATGATATTTGGCCCATTATCTGGTGGCTCTATTTTACCCATTTAATTTGTTTTTTTTCTTTTTTATTAGTTGTTTTAACTGTATAGATGACATAATAATATAACTCAAATCGACCTATAACTATTGGTGAAAATTGACAACTTTACTGGAAATTATAAAAGAGAACATAACATATGATACCTGCAAGGAAGGTGTCCAAATCATCAATAGCAACATCAAAGACGGCACATTTTTTATCCGCAGTTAATGCAAGTCCTTTAACAGACTCAACCTTCTCTTCGGGTAACAGCCTCCTCAAGACACCATATGCAAAACTGGAAATGAGAATTTTGACCCATTTACTTCTAACGAGGTATATATATTTATCTTCAACGGAGTAAAGGGTTAAAAACAAAGAAGTTGGCTCAAACGGGCTTAAACTGACCCAAAGAGTACCAAATTTGATGTGAAAAACCTATAAAATCATTTTGTTCAGAAAATGATTTTTTGAGTAATTTAGTTGCTCGTAATCGCACTTATCACAGTAGATATTTAAAAAAAAATTTACTTTTATTTTGGCCAAAAATCAATTCTGGTCAGTAGACTCATCCCATACCAAATTACTTGTTTTTGACCCATATGACCCAACCCGCCCAACGGCTAATTTTGCCGCTTCTGGAATGTACCCAAAACCGGTTTTAATAAAAGATGGAAATGAAATGCTCACGAAGGTGTATAAATGGGTCTTCCAGCCTCTAGGAGTACTGTCACATAGTTCTCCATGGACGTTAGCAGTGATCGCTGCTTAATCTCAGTATAACCCTGCAAGAAAGCAGCATGCAACAAATAAAGATCATAAAAATGGGTCAATGTGTTATATTTCATCTCTAACTACTAAAATAGAAAAAGAAAACTAGCTTAAAAGGAAATAAATGGGCCTAAAGTGTATCTTTTAATGCGTATAACCTCCTGATCCGTTTTATGCAAAAATAAGATTATAATGATATAATATAACTTTTATAGGCGTAGTTTAGTTCAGTTATTATTTATAAAATAATGTTATGATTTGTGAAAAAAAAATTCTTTCGGGTCAACCCGATCCCTACCTATTATCCAAACTATCATATTTTCACCTCTAGATGGAACTACAACAAATGAAGAAAGAAAATACACAACACTCACAATGCTCATGGCAAGCGCCTTTGCAAGCAGTTCAACTGGTGAGAGACCAGAATTATTCAAGAGATCTTCAGCAGCCGACTTGAAAACTGGGATCACACTGCATTTTATTGTATAGTTATGTAAGTATGTTTAAGGAATTAAACATTAATGAATTACAAAACGCCCTGATACCTATCAGAAACTTGAAGTATTGCTTCTGCAGCATCCACGCCAGCAGCTTTGGCAATATCTGATGGCTGAGGAGCTGACACGTGTTCAAATATCACACCAGCTTCTCTCTCTAACTTGGAAATATTAGCCCGTCTTGGCTCATAAAGTGTAATGGCAACACCAGAATTTCCTTAAGAATCAAAATCACCAAGTTAAGATGCCTAAAGTAGAGACGGCAAAATGGAGTGATTGGGTTTGGAGCAAAACAGGTCAATTTTCACAGTTTAACTACGGATCACATGGGCTGGGTTGAGTTGAACATGAACACATTGTTTAGTCCCAGTATTAAGAATTCTACTACATACATAATGTATTACATGCATATGGTTAAAAAATATTTTGTTACAATAATAATCAAAAGTCTTCATATAAAATAGCTTAGGAGGTTGTATGGATTAAGAATACACTAGGGTGGTAAAGCAATCAGAGAAGTAAGAAAAACAATCAAAGGCCAAATACTTTGAGTATTATTGAAGAAAAATATCACAAAAACTCCAATACAGAATCCAATCCCTAACTCGGATTATATAGCCTACTCAAACATTGTTAGACTACAATTAGGACTCTATTAATTTAAACCACATAGTTATCTAATAATCCCGTAAATCAAGGAACCGATAACTATCATGTTTAAATTAATTCACTAGATAAACTTGGACTACATTCCAATTTATGAAGCTGATCTTGATCCACGTATACACCACAATCAGATCAGACAATTCACCAACAATCACCCCCCGAATTTCTGAGTCGAAGGTGGCAACTCACACACACCAAGTAACGATCTCATCTCTTTGAACCTTATGCGCGCCAAGGCCTTCGTTAGTGGATCAGCTTTCTGTTTGGTTCCAGATACGTGTTCAACTATTACCTGTTCGTTTTCTACACACTCACGGATAAAGTGATACCGTGTATGGATGTGTTTGCTTCGACCATGGAAGACCGGGTTCTTCGATAATGCAATGGCTGATTATTATCAACTCGAATTAGCACCTTTTGTTTTTCTAATCCAGTCAATTTTGCAAGTAACTCTCGCAGCCATATCGCTTGACACGCAGCTGCAGTTGCTGCCATGAATTCAGCCTCGCATGAGGATAGTGCCACAGTAGCTTGTTTTTGAGAGCACCATGTGATTGGGGAGGACCCAAAGTAGAAGATATGATCGACCTGTGGTGCTTCGGCCATCGTCCGGATCAACATTATGGCTACTATCGCTATACCCTACCAGTTTCATATTTTCCTGACCTTCATATTTTATCCCATAGGAAATCGTTCCTCGTAGATAACGTAGTATTTGTTTTATGGCAGCCGCATGTGATTCTCTCGGGCTTTGCATATAACGACTTACCACCCCGACAGAGTATGACAAATCTGGACGAGTGTGTAGCAAATAACGCAGACAACCCACTGTTTTTCTATACTTTGTAGCATTCACTTCTGGTTCCTTTTCTGCTTTTGACAGCTTATGCCCCGGGTCTATTGGACACATTGCCAGATTACAATCATTCATACCCGCTTCCTTAAGAATTTTCAAGGCATAGCTCTCTTGTTTGATCTTCACACAACCTTTATCTTGACATACTTCGATACCTAAGTAATATGTTAACTCGCCAAGGTCCGACATTTCAAACTTAGATGCCATCTTCCTTTTAAACTCTTTTATAAACTCTAAACTTGTCCCTGTCACGAATAGGTCATCCACATACACAGCAACAATAATAAAGTCACTATCATACACCTTTCTATATACTGCTTTTTCCTGCACGCATCGATGGAACCCCATATTCCTTAAAATGCCATCAAGCTTTACGTTCCACGCTCTTGGTGCTTGGCGTAGGCCATACAAAGCTTTTCTTAACTTGTAAACTTTCTTTTCTTCACCCGGTTTCTCAAAGCCTTCTGGTTGATTAACATACACTTCCTCTTTTAAGTCGCCATGAAGGAAGGCTGTTTTAACATCAAGATGATGAACCTTCCATCCCTTCCCGGCTGCGAGAGCAATCAGGAGTCGTATTGTCTCGAGTCGAGTTACCGGTGCGAATACTTCATCAAAATCAATACCGGGCTGTTGAACGTAGCCTTTTGCGACTAAGCGAGCTTTGTACTTATTAATGGAACCATCTGCATTCCTTTTTATTTTGAATAGCCATTTTAACCCAATCGGTTTATTGTCTTTCGGTAGAGACATGAGCTTCCAAGTGTTATTTTTCTGAATAGACTCAATCTCTGCTTTCATCGCTTGGACCCATTCCGGTTTGTCTTTTGCCTCTAAAAAACTCCTTGGTTCCTCGTCACATGTTAGCAGTAGTTCGTTTATATTCAACTCATAATCATTTAATCTTGAAGGTAAAACTGAAATACGAGTTGAGCGACGTACCGGAGTGGGTACACCACTGCTTTCGGTGTCCGATTCATCTGTTTCAGGACTGTTTTCATGAACCGGGCTGCTGAATGATACTGTTTGGGTTTGATCGCTGCTGTTCAGGCTCGAATCAGTTTCATATAAGCTGCTTCTGTGTACGGTTGCGGGTTGTTTCGAGCCTACTGCAGGTGGGCTGCTAGTGCTGGCTTCCAAGTGGGCTTTGGTGGTGGGCCCATTTGTTGAAGGCTCAAAACCCACTTGTTTTGTATTACTCTCCATAATAATGAAAGATCCTGGATCACTTTGGTTTAAATTTTCAGGTGGACATCTCCAGTTCCGTCCTCTTTTCTCATCAAAGTCAACATGAACACTTATAACAATTTTATTTTCTCGTGGATTGAACAGACGGTATCCTCCCGAACCGGGTTCTTTGCCAAAATACACCAATGGTTTTGACCTGTCATCAAGTTTCTTCATATGCTTCGAGACGATTTTTCCGTAGGCGATACACCCGAATACTTTTAAGTCTTCAAGGTTGGGTTTCTTTCCATAGAATTTTTCATATGGTGTAACACCTACCAGTGCTCGTGTAGGTGTTCGATTGATTATAAACGTTGCATGTCGGACCGCTTCTCCCCAGAAATAGTTCGGTATAGCTCTTGCTTTCATGAGACACCGAGTCATCTCGAGTAATGTTCGATTTCTCCGTTCAACGATACCATTTTGTTGAGGTGCATACGAGGCCGTCAACATACGTGCTATGCCTTCTTCATCGCAGAACCGGTTAAAGTCATTGGAAGTAAATTCACCACCTCTATCCGTATGGAATGTTTTAATTTCTTTTCCGGTTCGTTTTTCAATTACCGCCTTGAATCTTTTGATGACATGAAACGCCTTGCTCTTATCTTTTAACAGAAAAGACCACATATATCTTGAATTGTCGTCAATAAGAACCAAAATATAAACATTACCCGTTTGAGTGGGAGGATCGATCGGCCCGCAAAGATCCCCATGCACCATCTCAAGAATATGTGTTGCTTTAAACTCTGCTTTTTTCGAGAAGGTGTGCTTGGTTTGTTTACCAACCATGCAAGACTCGCAAAGTTGATTTTGGTGTTTAATTATCGGTACCCCTTTTGCTAGTTTGTGCATCATATTCACTGAACTAAAGCTAATATGGCCGAGTCGAGCATGCCATAACCAAGATTCTTCATCAATCTTAGCTTGCAAACAACATGGTTTCCCAATTTTGAGTCGGGTTTTGTAAAGACGGCTTTCGTTTCTTGTGACCTTCATTAGTAATCTTCCATATTTATCTCGCATAGTTAAGTAATCACCTTGGAGACGAATATCACACCCGGATATTGTAGCTTGTCCTAGGCTGATTACATTGCTCCGAAGAGCCGGAATGTAGTATATGTCGTTCAACACCTTTTGCTCTCCGCTTTTTCCTTCAAACAGAATAGAGCCCTTCCCTTTTATCGCCACGCACGACCCATCTCCGAATCTCACACGTCCGGTTATTTGCTCATTTAGTTCAGAAAAGTACGAGTAATTGCTGGTCATGTGATTACTCGCACCGTTGTCCAAGTACCATACATCATCTTTATCGTTGTTGGTCTCGATCTTGGCGGGGATGAACTTGTCCTCGTTCAAGTATACCGTTTCAAGGTTCATCATGAAAAAGGTTCCTTCTGTATCTCCTTCTTGTGTCTCATTAAGATTAGCTTCGTGGTTTCGGGCTCGGTCGGGCATCTTGAAACAAAGTGGCCATACTTGTCACAACAGTAACATTTATATTTGACATATCCCTTTTCTTATCCTTTTGATCATCATGGTTTTTCAAGGTGTCACGTTGACCATGGTTCTGAGTGTTACCCCTTGTTAGGATCGGATGTTATCACACACACGAACACAATCAACACAACCACAAGAACACACGAAGATTTATAGTGGTTCGGTCCAGTACTGACCTACGTCCACTCTCGGTAACTAGGATGTTTTTATTAAGCTTGGTACAATTTCAAATACAGATTTAGATCCTATATATAGGATAAACAAGAAAACAACTCCACCACTATTATTAGTGGTTTACCTGTTCTCCTAAGGGATGAAATTGTGGAGTGGTTTCACTAGTTTCACACTCAACAATCTCCCACTTGAAGCCACGGAACAATCTTCACCTGTGCTTCAACTGTGTATCTGTATTTCTGTAAGAAACTTTTCATCTTTCGATCCTTCCTAGTTACCCGGCCTTCTCTTCAATTATCCTGAAGGCCAGTTAAGCTATGCAAAGCTTCAACTTCTCTAAGGTAACAACCTTAGTCAACATATCAGCTGGATTTTCAGTTCCTTTGATCTTCTTCAACTTTACAGTGCCATCATTAATTCTTTCTCTAATGAAGTGATATCTCAGCTGTATGTGCTTTGTCTTCGAATGAAAGACAGGATTCTTTGCAAGATGAATTGCACTTTGATTGTCACAGAATAGTGTACAATCAACTTGTTCTTTGCCAAATTCGTTGAGAAAGTTCTTCAACCATATAAGCTCTTTGCTTGCTTCAGCAACTGCCATATACTCTGCTTCTGTGGTTGAAAGGGCAACACTTTTCTGTAGTTTGGACATCCAACTTACCGTAGTGCCTCCCACTGTAAAGACATACCCGGTGGTGCTTTTATATGACTCTTTGCAACCACCAAGGTCTGCATCTGCAAAACCCTTCAGAATAACATCTTTTTTCTTAAAATGCAATGCCATCTTTGAAGTACCCTTCAAATACTTAGCAGCCATTTAACTGCTTCCCAATGTTCTTTCCCTGGATTGGACATAAACGACTAACAACTCCCACTGCATGAGCTATATCTGGTCTCGTGCATACCATTGCATACATGAGGCTACCAACTGCTGATGCATAAGGAACATTAGCCATTTCTGCTTTGTCTTCATCTGATTTGGGTGACTGATCTTTAGAAAGCTTAAAGTGACTTCCCAAAGGTGTGCTTCTGATCTTGGCATCTTCAAGGCTGAATTTCTCTAACACTTTCTTAATGTACTTTTCTTGAGAGAGTGTCAAAGAACCATCTTTGCTTCTGAGAATACTCATCCCGAGTATTTGGTTTGCAGTTCCCAAGTCTTTCATCTTAAATTCTTCAGACATTTGCTTCTTTAATTTCTTGATTTCTGCCATGTCTGAACCGGCAATTAACATATCATCTACATAGAGTAGTAGAATGATATAAGAACCCTTGAACTTCTTAATGTAACAACAAGAATCATTGTCACATCTCTTGTAACCAACTCTTCCCATGAAGTTATCAAACTTCAAATACCATTGTCTTGGCGCTTGTTTTAGACCATACAAGCTCTTCTTCAATTTACACACCAGGTTTCCTTTGCCTTTAACCTGAAAACCCTCTGGTTGTGTCATGTAGATGTCTTCATCTAGGTCACCATGTAGAAAAGCTGTCTTGACATCGAGCTGCTCTAGATGCAAGCCTTCTGCTGCTACAATGCTGAGAACAAGTCTGATTGTAGTCATCTTCACCACTGGAGAGAAAATTTCATTGAAATCAATTCCCTCTTTCTGTTGAAACCCCTTGACTACCAATCTTGCTTTGTACCGTTTGGTACCATCATGTTCGTCCTTGACCCTGAAGACCCATTTGTTTTGAAGAGCTTTCTTCCCAGCTGGAAGCTTTGTTAAGTGCCAGGTCTTGTTCTTCTCAAGCGACTCCATTTCATCTTTCATTGCTAGCTCCCACTGCAATGAATCTTTCATCCCCATGGCTTCTGAATAACACTGAGGCTCACCATTTTCTGTCAGAAGTATGTAATTGACAGATGGTGAATATCTGTTTGGTGGTCTGATGACTCTGGAGGATCTTCTTGGTTGAAATTGAGGTGTTACTGGGGATTCTGGAGTTTGAGGAGCAACTTCTTCTTCTTCCTCCTCAGAATCATTACTAGAATCATCCCTTGAGCTCTCACTGTCGCTTGACTCATTCCCATTTTCTGGAATGTTGACTGAAGCTTCTTTTCTTTTTTCACCACTTTCAAACTCAACACTTTCTTTCTGAACTTCTTGTCTCTTGGTGTTTCTGTCTTTGTATAATTCGTTTTCATTGAAGACGACATTCTTGCTTCTGATTACTTTCCTGCCTTCATTATCCCAAAGCCTGTAACCCATTTCTCCAGACCCATAACCAATGAATGTGCACTTCTTGGACTTTGAGTCTAGCTTGTCCCTGTCATCTAACAAATCGTAAGCACTACAACCAAAGACACGTAAGTGTTCGAGACTTACCTCCTTTCCTTGCCACATTTCTTCTGGCAATTTAAAATCCAAGGGAGCAGATGGTGAACGGTTAATCAAATAGGCTGCAGTGTTAACTGCATCTGCCCAGAATGTTTTGGGCATCCCGGCATTCAACCTCATGCTTCTAGCCCTCTCATTCAGTGTTCTGTTCATTCTCCCAGCTACACCATTTTGCTGAGGAGTTCCTGGAACCGTTCTGATCATCTTGATCCCTTTCTTAGCACAATAGCTGATAAACTGTTTGCTAATGTATTCACCACCATTGTCCGACTTCAAGCACTTTACCTTCAGATTAGTTTCATTTTCAACAGCAGATTTCCATATCTTAAAAGCATCAAATACACCAGATTTATGTTTAAGAAAATAGACCCATACCTTGCGTGTTGAATCGTCGATGAAGGTAACATAGTAGCTTGAGCCTCCTAGAGATGAAACTGTTGTTGGTCCATATACATCCGTGTGAACAAGCTCTAATTTTTGAGCTTTTGGTGTTCTCCCTGTTTTCTCAAAAGAAACCCTTTTTTGTTTGCCAAGAACACAAGGTTCACAAAATTCGGTTTCCACTTTCTTCAAGTCTGGAAACTTCCCTTTCTGAGCCAAAATCTTCAATCCCTTTTCGCCCATGTGTCCGAGTCGATTGTGCCATAAAGTTGATGGACTCGGATCTGAGGTCGTTGCATGAACCTCTTCGGCTGAAACATCTGCCATGTACAAAGTGCCTTTCTTCTTGCCTTTGGCAATCACCATATTGCCTTTGATCACTTTCCATATTCCACCCCCAAAGTGAACATTAAACCCTTCATCATCCAATTTCCAACTGAAATCAACTTTCTCCTCAAGTTAGGAATAACCCTGACATTTTTCAATGTCCATATAGTTCCTAATGAGGTCTTCAAGTCTACATCTCCAATACCTGTGATATCAAGCATTTGATCATCGGCTAAACGAACTTTACCAAAGTTACCTGTTCGCAGATTCTTTGCCATATCTGGGCATGAGATAGCGTGAAAAGAAGCACCCGAATCCATAATCCAGGATTCCACATCATTCTCAACACAACATATGAGAGTGTCATCGGATTCTTCAGATGCAACATGATTGACTTCTTTCTTGGATGTTGATGGTTTTGGACATTGGCTTCTAAAATGACCCTTTTCTTTGCAATTCCAACATTCAATGTCTTTTCGGTTCTTAGACTGACCCCTTCTTCTAGATTTTGACCTGCCTCGATTATGACCTCTTTCGTTTCTTCTTCCTCTACTTTCTATGTGTAATAAAGAACTAGAACTAGAAGTCTCACCATTGCTTCTCCGTCTGATATCTTCATTTATGATCAAGTCACGAATACTCTCAAGAGTGAGTTTGGTAGTGCCGGATGCACTACTAACAGCTGTGACTGTGCCTGACCAACTGTCGGGCAAGGATGATAAAAGGAGTAGAGCTTTAACTTCATCTTCAAACTTTATTTCAACAGAGGATAAACGAGAAATAATCGAGTTGAACTCGTTTATGTGAGCGGCAACCGACATGCCTTCCTTCATCTTGGTGTTAACCAATTGTCGGATGAGGAATACTTTGTTTGAAGCAGATGGTTTTTCATACATGTTGGACAAAGCTTTCAATACACCATATGTGGTTGTTTCATTGACAACGTTATACGCAACGCTCTTTGCCAAAGAAAGCCTAACCACGCCCAAAGCTTGTCTATCCAACAACTTCCAATCTTCATCGTACATGTCATCTGGTTGTTCGCCCAACATAGGCAAATGCAAACTTTTTTGATACAACAAATCTTCAATTTGCATTCTCCAAAATCCATAATCACTTCCATCAAACTTATCAATCTTGATTTTACCATCCTCTGCCATTAAAAAATTACCAAATTACTACTGACCAAACGGGTTCGTGCTGCTAAGTAGTAATTTATACGAGTAATAATCAGAAACAAAAAATAACTTATCTGTTTCAAGCTTTAATTGGCAAGGGACAAGTTATGATGGACAATGAGATCTTTGTTCAAAGTTGAGGGGTCCTTTGGTAAAATTGAAAAAAAACTTCACTTTTCCACTAAAAAATGAATCATACGTGCTTTCTTCTCCACCTACTTCACTTTTCTTTCTTCAAAAAAGAAAGCCCCTTTTTTTTTCTCCACCTTGCGCATACACACAGAGAAAAAAAAATATCCACCTGCTCCTACTATCCTCACAAAATCCCCAAGATCCCCGTTTCTTCGATCGCGATTCTGGAACGAAAGAAGGCTGCGAGGTAGCGGTGGTCCGGCGATGCAAACCGCGGCGGCGGGTGAAGAGGGCGGCGTCTGGCTCTGAAGCACCGAAGCGCCCCAACAGGGAGAGTACTTTTGGGGACGGAAACGGCTCGAAAACGGCCCCGAAGCGTTTCGAGGTGAGTACCTTTTCGGGGGTAACATATGGGGACGTTTCGGATGAGTTTCGGCAGTGTTTCGACTTAAATTTAGGGTTTCCCTTTTAAACCTATAAATTCCCTTAACGGCCATTCTCACCTCTGAAGCACCGAAGCGCCTACGCGAACAAAACATCTTCAACCTTCGAACAAACTGCTGCGCGTCGCGTTTCTTTGGACAGACCGGATTCCGGCCATCGGCAATCAACATTCAACAGTGACCGCGGATAGCGAACGGGTACGGGAGCCTTCTTCGGAGCGTGCCTTCTTCGATTCAAGCAGCCTTCGATTCTTGAATTAAGATGCTTTATAATATAATAATAATATTGTGATATACAGCACTACAGCTGTGTTTTTTATATTAAATACTTTTGAATTGGAGCCTTCCTAGTTCCTAGTTCCTACTGTGTATAGCATGGCAGCATGGCATGTTAGGGAGCATAGACTATTTGACTTTTTGTGTACTCTATGTTTTGTCTTTTTTCATCTTATTATTGTAATATTATTACATACTATTTTAGTTATTAAGAATTTAAGATGATAGACAGACTAATGCTGTTTGTTTAATAGTTTTATTTTACATCTTATGCTGTAAAGATGTGGGACGTGGGTGGAGATGCTTTGATTCAATGGAAGATGTAGGGTTTTGGAGGTTGCGATTTCACGCTAGATGAACCGGGTATGAAAATGATTTGATTATTGATAATTAGTTACCTAAGGAATTTGTTTTTGGAATTTGTTTAATACTTTAATGTCTATTTGGAATTGTTTGATATATATAATGTATATATATTTTTTTGCCGTACCTTAGCCGTACCCGTATCTATAATTTTTTATATTTGCCGTTCCCCGTCCCCGTACCGTCCCGTACCCACTTCCCGTACCCGTTTCGGTGCTACCTAGGCGTCTGGAGGCGGCTGACCGGCGGCGGCGGACCTGCGGCGACGGGTCGGCGGGTGCTAGCGGTCGGCGCGGTGCTAGCGGTCGACGGTGCTAGCAGTCGGCGGTCTTCTGATCGGAACCTTAGTTCCTGATTTCACAGGTCAGTGTCTTCTCCTCTGTTCTTGTACACCTCCTTCTGGTTCGTGTGATGATCGAGAGCCACTGGCTCTGATACCAGTTGTTAGGATCGGATGTTATCACACACACGAAACACAATCAACACAACCACAAGAACACACGAAGATTTATAGTGTTTGGTCCAGTACTCTCCTCCGATATAGATTGGAATAGAAGGCCTTTCACAATGTTGTTTGTCTTTGCATCTGTTGAGCCTGGGTCTACTACATCCCAAACTCCATGGATTCCCAGTAACACTTCCATCCGCATGCTCCAGATGGTGTAATTAGTTGACGTTAGCATGGGACATTGAAACGTCAACGAGCCGGCAGTTGGTCCCTTCACCGGCGGATTTTGTTCGCCCGAGTTTGTTCCCCCTGTCATCTGAGACTCTTCCTGTGCGGCGAATAAGTCTGCAGCGGGTTCTTGTCCAGCCCTATGTCACGGCTAGAATGATCTGGATTCGATTTGAGACTACCTTGTGTAGGACACCCGACAGTCGATCTCAACCTTGATTACTTTTCAACACCGAAACCTCTCACGCGCAGCGATTACACAAGCAGGCCCTTGTTGAACGTGGCTCTGATACCAATTAAAGCAATCAGAGAAGTAAGAAAAACAATCAAAGGCCAAACACTTTGAGCATTATTGAAGAAAACTATCACAAAAACTCCAATACAGAATCCAATCCCTAACTCGGATTATATAGCCTACTCAAACATTGTTAGACACAATTAGGACTCTATTAATTAAACCACATAGTTATCTAATAATCCCATAAATCAAGGAACCGATAACTATCATGTTTAAATTAATTCACTAGATAAACTTGGACTACATTCCAATTTATGAAGCTGATCTTGATCCACGTATACACCACAATCAGATCAGACAATTCACCAACAGGTGGCTTTCAACCTGTTAAGCATGTTCTTTTTTTAGCTAAATATTTTTATTTGACCTGTTCAAAATTAATAATAACCCAAATCCACCCATGTTATTTTAGAACTACCTGCTCTTCCTGTCCTTCCAGATCTATGAATATAGTCATCAACATCCCGTGGGGGTTCACACTACAAGATTGAAAAGTAATAGCAGTGAATAAACGAAAGAATACTATATATGAATTCAAGATTTTAATTTTGATTATATCAAAACCTGGATAATCAACTGAACATCATGTATATCCAGCCCGCGTGCCGCCACATTTGTGGCCACTAGTGTCATGAATTTCCCTGATCGGAACCCCGCAAGTGTTGCCTGTTAAAAGATCACCAAAACTAGTTATTTTGATCTATTACTTTTCATATTTCTTAGTTTTTACAACAGTATCCAGTATTAGCATGTTTCCAAGATTCATTAACTTAAAATCATGCTGGAAGCTTCTTAAGTTTTAGGATACTTATGACTTCCATCATGGTTTTTAAGTTGATTCAGAGGTTATTGGGCCAGTCTACTACTTTTGGCTTGGATCACATTATCAAAATGCACAATAACAAGTACAATTTTTTATGACAATGCCTACCTCACGTTGAGACTGTTGTATGTCCCCGTGTAAAGGACGTGCTCCAGGTAACACACCAGCAAGTTCAGAACAATAATCTTTCGTCTCTGTAAAATATGGTTCGTCCTCCACTAAAAGCACACATACACACACACTAATAAGAACATTGTACGTTTTTCATAAGCATCTAAAATGCTTGATAAACAAAGATATATTGTAATTAAGTAACCAACCTGCTATGATGGCGAATAATATCCGGAATGACTTGGTATCTGGCTGAACTAGAACAAGGCATTATAATATGCCTCACATTTTCGCTGGCCTTCATTACCTCCACACCAACAAGATCCACAGTCTTCTTGTTCACTTTCAAAAACTTCGAAGCAATCTGAGGAAAGAACAAAATGTTATTAAGATTCTTGTGCATACTATTTTATAGAGGTGTTCAGATGGATAACGGTTGAATGGGTAATTTTCAACTATGGGCCAGTAGGTTGAGCTGTGTTAACCTGTTCTATTAATGCATTAATTAGAATTACAAAAAGAATTATTTTACAAACATTAATAATCGTTTGAACTAAAACGTAAGGAGGTAGTATGTGACAAGTAGACTATGAGCGACTTTCAACAAGTTTAACTTTTTCCTTGTTATCGAAATGCCTTGATTTGACCCATGCAAATAAAAACAAAACCCAAATTGGCCAAGTAACAAATGGCCACCTCAACTATTTAGGTAATGTGTATATGATTCAAGCGAGCTGACTGTCAAAGAAACATGACAAATTCAATTGATTGAATTTAGACAAGAATACGAGAGTCATACGTGGTTTACCCAAGCAGGTAAAGTTGCACTGAACAGAACGGTTTGAACTTTGCTTGCATCATTCACCTTGCCTTCGAAAAGTTCAAAACACAAAAAAATGAGTTTAAAATATTATTTAATTGCCATTCGGAGATACTACATTCATGAACAATGTGACAGTCTAGAATTATGGCATGTGCCTGTTACATACAATTGGATAACAACCAAATATGAAAATAAGATGATTGATCATGAATTAAAAGATAAATATGAAAATTAGCCGACACTGTAAATTAATATGTTGACGTTACAAGGGTACATTACCTAAAATATACTCCACATCTTCAACAAAACCTTGCCTCAACATTTCATCAGCTTCATCAAGGATACGGAATTTCAGTGAACTAAAATCAAGATTTCCCCTCTCTATGTGATCCTACACAATTATCACACCTCATGATTAGCTAACTTCAACACAGTGTATGAAATGATGAACAGACTGTTACACTGGTTTCTATGAAAGACTTGAACTTTAAACCCGTAGGTTGTAGGGATTCACTGATACTGTTTGGTCAAATTGGCAAAACAAAACTTCCATACATAAAGACCAAAACTCACACATGCATCTATAAGAAAACCTGTGTAAGAAAAGCTAATACCTTAACACGACCAACAGCGCCCACAACTATATCCACCCCTCTTTTCAATTCCACAGTTTGAGGAGATATAGATGCTCCTCCTCCACCATACAAACAACATGATGTCAAACCCACCGCGTCACCATAGTATTTAAAGTCAGTAAACACCTATAACAAAAACAACAAAATTGTCTAAAAACCTTGTCATACACTTATTTACCATTAAATTTAATCATAATACCTGCTTAGCTAATTCCCTAGTAGGTAGAAGCACGAGAATTGTCGGTGCTCTACCATATCCAGTCCTCCTTGACGCTTTCTCCGGTCCGTTCGTTATGGACTCCAGTATCGGCAAAATGAAGGCCAATGTCTTACCCTGAGACCAGAAGCTACCTTACTTCATGGGATACCAATACTACAGTATAAGCTTGATCAATTATAAGAACATAAAGACCCAATACGAATTCAAGCATAAATATGTTCTTTTTTAACTACTCCTATTAACCACCTATATCTGCACGATTTGAACCACGAGGCTGAAGCATGAATTTGTTAAAGGGCCTAAATTACAATTGGATCAATCTCATGAGAATAACATAATATAAACCCTCATTCCATCTAACAAAGTTCATAGATTCTTCTAACAGATGTTGAAGTTAAAACTGATTATGAAAACGCAGATTACTTGAAATGAGATATTAAGACCCGATTACCTGACCCGTTTTGGCCTTCCCGATCAAATCAAGGCCATCGTAGATTGATTCAAACGTTCGAGCTTGAATAGGAAACAACGATTCGATCCCCTTCGTCTTCAATGCGGTCCTTAACGGGTCGGAAATCCGGAAATTTGAAAGCGCATTGGGGTTATTGTTATTGTTGTTGTTATTCTCTCTATCACCATCATCGTCTTCGTCCATTCCCAATGATTTCGTCGTCTTTTTCCTCTTGATCTTCTTCATCAACCTTCAAAAACCCCAATCATTTTGAAGAATTTTAACCCTTCGATTCCCAAGTTGCTAATGCGTTATGTGATCATCGTTTTGAGTGAACGATATTATGATCTAGTTCGTCGAGTTCTGTTAACTCTGTAACAAGTATGACGTGGCGTGTTTTTATTCAAAGTTGGGTTTTTTTTTTTTGTAAATGTCATGTATTGATGAGTTGGATTATAAAGTTTAAACTTTAAAGAAAAAAAGTGTGTTTTTCAGTTGTGACATGGCTTCTATACTTCCGTATCTTGGTTTTCTAGAGCAATTTCAATTTTTATATTTTGAAGATTTGTAGGAGTTTTGAACAACTTTACGAACATAAAACAACACAAATAAAAATTATCACAGTTAAAGTTGATGCTCGTGACATTGATGTTGGTACGTGTTGTTAGGTTGTTCTTCAATTTTCATCATGTTGAATAGTCATATTTCAGGTTTTTATATTCTTGTTCATATTTGTCACATATTACATTTGTTCCAGTTTTATATTTACATCAACATTGTAATGGTTAGCGATGGAGACGAGTGGTGATTAAGGGTGATGTGACAATTGTTAGAAGGTATAACTCTAGTTCTATGTTATTTCTTACTAATTCTTGGTTCTTATGTTATTTCTGTGTTTCGTATTTGGGCTTTGAATTTAGGCTTCGAGACTCGTGGACTTATGAGATTCAATCTCTGGACTCGTGGAGTTGTGGGTTTGATTCAAAGATTGAGCGGGTGCCTTTTACCCAATCTAGATCCATTTCCTCTATAATTAGCACACAAAACCCCAAGGGGCCTTTGAGTTTGAAGCCTCGCCTAGTTCATGGGGTCCTATATATGTTGAGAAGTGGATAGAGGTCAATCATTATGTAATTGGTCGACTCCCCCCCCCCCCTCCTCCCCCCTTCCCTCTCTCAGTTTGTCTCTTGCGTCATCTCCTTCTCGAACATCTCTCGCTCTCTTTGATTTGGGATCCTATCATCTTATTGGTTCCCTTTGGTTTTGTAAGGTTTTCTTGGTCTTGTTAGCATTACCTGGCATCGTTTTGATATTCTAAGTCTGTACTTTGATTCATTTTCAATAGGGTTTGAGAACTTGTTTGTATTATGGTTTTGTTGTATTGGTTCGTGAGCAGTCTCGTTCTTATTACGAGTTGAGTATCTAGTTTTTGAAATGGCCGGCCAATGACGACCAGAGGAGATGGCAACCGATGGAAGCGAAAGGAAGGTGCGTTACGAGACACACAATTGATGGTGTGCAACAACAACAATGGCTACCATATGAGAGTGAATGGTAAATGGTTTTAAAATGTCTTAATGGATATCAAAATAATTTTTCAGATTACAGTCGCAACTGATTTTTCTACCTTGCATATGACACATGCATTAAATTTTCACAGCTATACACAAAGTAAACTGAACTCAACTACCCATTTAGCTATCACGTAATTTCAGATTTTCAGGTATGGTTTTAGATTGTCTAAAATGTAACTTTTTTTTTTGCATTAATAATAATTGTATGAAACTATGAATAAGTATAGTTTGGTAGAAACTGATTAGATTTGTGATCAATTTTAAAAAAGCTCAAGTTGATAACGTATGTCGTAAGTTCGATTAAAGTTAAAAGGGTGATACGGTCCTTCATTGAAAGAAAAATATATGTGGGCAAACTTCAAAGTAAACAAAAGTATTGCGATTAATTTTTTATAAAGAATGAAAACTTCTGTATTAATTAATCTTATTTGCTAGTCGTCGTATATAGGAATGTGAGATAAAAGTTTTAACAAACCCAATAGCATTTTAATTATTTTAGCTAATTAAACCTTACATTAGAGTCCATTAACATTTTAAATAGTTTAACCCAGCACAAATTTAACCAGTCTAAACCCAATTTAATAAATAATAAACAAACAAACAAACATACCCAGTGTATCCCGCTGGAGAGCGGGGTCTGGGAGGGGTATATGGTGGCATGTCTTTCCTCTATCTAGAAAGATAGAGAGACAATTTAATATAATAATACCTTAACTTAAAAAAAAAAAAAACTCATTCAAGATTTCAAGGGCAGAAGTGAGAAGACCTATTGGCGTTTGACGATTGACTTTGACACTTCAATCAAGTTATTTGGTTTAGACTTTCATATACGTTGTATTATAGATTTATAGGACCTATTTTTTTTTCTCGCCAGGGCCCAAGGTATTTTGAGAATAATGGGACTGGGCCGGCTTACTAATATTAAAACCCCAAGGCTTTTTATTACAGTATAACCGGAAGGGATGCAACAAAAGTAAAACTAACGGAACATGAAGTAAGCACCCATAGGCGAAGTATAGTGGAGACCGGGGGGGCTGCCGACCCCCTCTTTTTTTTATCAGTATTGTTAAATTTTAGTCAGGTAGTGTAAATTTTGACCCGGTAGTGTAAATTTTTGACCCGTAGTGTAAATTTTTATATAAATATCGATTTCGCCCCCCCTAAAAGATATTAATTTCACCCTCGCCTCCCCCTACGATAATGCTCAAGCTTCGCCACTGTAAGCACCACCCCGTTATTCTAGACGCTAGCTGATAAGCATGAAAAGTAAACAACGGAAATGGGAACGCGGACTTGGAGAGACTCAATAACTAGTGTTGCATACCGAAATGTGGCACGTATAAAACCTAAGATTGTATAATCATACAACGAATTCGAGTGATCGGGGTTAATGGACTACCTTGAGCTCTTGATCCCACCCATAAAGATAGTATGTGTGTATTCTGTTGTTTGCTTGTGAGGTAACAAAGATACATAATACTTAAACAAAATTAGATAGAAACAATATTTCATAACCGAATGCCAAACAAAGAGTAGTAACAACTTTTTGATCATAGAAAGAAATGCGTGCAATTCGTTTATAACTTTTTATAACTCAAATTATTTCTTTTACTACTATTTTTATAATTACAAGTTTTTGAAGCAATTGCGTAAGCATTACTCAATTAGACAAAAAACCCGTGTATTATACTATTTGAATCACAAAAGTTAAATTAAATATTAAATAGCTGTCAATACAAATATAAAATATACATAAAAATAATTTTATCATTTAGATAAAAAAATAGAAACGAAAACAAATAAATGATGCTAGTAAAAATTTAGTAACTAAAAAAAAAGAAGCGAGAAAATCAATGCTAATAAATCAAAATAACTATGCGAAGCAACCTAGGCTCCATTTAGGATTGTTAACGTGTTACCACCAAAATATATTACAAATTTGATAAAACCATTGACTTAAAAAGGTTTCATTGATAACTCTCATTTAATACCATATTAATCAAGATAAAATCTTTCTAAAATAAATAATATTTTATTAAAAATACTTTAATAAGACTTAATTTTATTAAAATATTATTTGATTTGCAGCTAATCATTGTAAAAACTAAAATACCTTAAAAAGGTATATAAAATTTTACGGATATTTATGAATAATAGTTTTTTATTTTTATACTATTGTTTATAGCTTAAATATGTTTGTTATATATAATTAATTAACTAACATGTTATCTATAACATATACCAGATTGTACATATATATTATATAATTTTTTATTTCAACCTATGTATTATTGTTTATAGCTTAAATATGTTTGTTATATATAGCATATCCTTGATATGTTATATATAACATATATTAGATTGTACGCATATATAACCTATTATATAATTTTTTATTTCAACCCGTATATTATTGTTTATAGTTTAAATATGTTTGTTATATATAATTATTTCATTGATATGTTATTTGTAACATACATTAGATTATACACATATATAACCTATTATATAATTTTTTTACTTCGACCCGTGTATTATTGTTTATAGTTTAAATATGTTTGTTAAATATACTTATTTCATTGATATGTTATGTTTAACATATATTAGATTGTCTATATATAATATATTATATAATTTTTTATTTTAACCCGTGTAACGTATAAATATCTACCCTAACTTTTTATAAAGTAAGAAATAGAAATGATAAAAGTACACACAAGTGCTTGTAGAATTATAACAAGCAACACACTTATCTATTTATTGATTATTATACATAAAGTTATGATTAATTAATAACCGTAAACAAATAAACCATAAATAATTGGTCTGAATGCCGTGTCATATATAAAGTTGTTTGGTCATTGGTTTCGCATTCTTGACTAATTTAAGTTGGATTAATTAAGTAAACATGCACTATAATGTTTTAGGAGTGGTTTGGGCGTCACTAAGTTGACTATTATACAAGAATTTACATTTATTAATTATTAGCGTAGGGTAATTGACTATTATGGACATGTAACATCTACTAATTTATAAATACATCTAGATAGAGGATATTAAATTTAAAACCATGTTTGAATATAATAGTTAAACATCCGTTTAGTCAAACAATGAAACGAAGAAAAACTAATTATAATATTAACATTATATCAACCTTCTAATCTTTAAATCAACCTATGACCCAATGAATATGATCTTTTTATAATTTTGTGAGTTTCTATAACATAACTGACCATGTTTACTAAATTAATCATTCTTAGATTAGTTTTTATAATTCTAACTAATGACGTTTCTCTAAACTTACATGCATCAACCAAATTCTAACTAATGACTTCTTTCTAAACTTATATGCATCAGTTATTGTCCCATCTGGTCTAATGACATGAAGGATGAAGGACGGGCTCACGGCCTATGGGTTATAGATTCGATCGTGATTATGGTACCACAGTTTGTGGGTTTTCTAGAATTTATGGAATTTGGTGATAAACTTGATATACGAACTTCCCATTTAAAGCACGTGCTAGTTGATCGATGTTTCCATTAAAAAGAAAGTATAATCATTTATCTAAATGTCCTTCAGACTTGGTTCAGCGGTTGAGAACCTCCCCTCCTAAGTGGAGGTCAGGGGTTCGAAACTCGTGGATACCAGGTTTGGGGACATTTAGAGCAATGAAGAAATCCGTCCTTTTGTCATTGGTTGCGGAGGCCGATTCTCAAAGTTCGACCCCGGTTTTTCTGGAGGCAGTATCCCGGACAAGGTTCAGACAACATAGTCTGGAGCAGATCTTGGCTAGGGTCGCCCAGGGGAGCGATGTGACATTGAGTCACTCAAATGAAAGTCACCGTTCAAAAAAAAATTATCTAAATCCTTCAACCACACTCCTAATTAGTTCAGACAACATAGTCTGGAGCAGATCTTGACTAGGGTCGCCCAGAGGAGCGATGTGACATTGAGTAAAGTCACCGTTAAAAAAAAAATTATCTAAATCCTTCAACCACACTCCTAATTATTATTGCAAGGTTGTAAAGTGTAAAAAACTATCAAAGCACCATTTGTATTTCATAAAAAATAAAATCTCATTAAAATCACTAAAAGGCAACAATAAACTTTTTGCATTTATTATTATATATATACTTTGATGGAAAAGGTAACTACAATAAAAGATGATAATAATAAACAAATTTTGGGTCACTAATAGCATAACATAAGTATTTTTTCTTAATTTTACCTTAAACCAACACCCAAATTCTTTTACAATAAAATCATCAAAAACTTATATTTACACAACTAGACACTATAACTTTTTTATTGAGAAATACATTATTTATCACTAGGTTGTCCTGAACACATTAGTGTTTTTTACCATAAAAGAATTTAAAAACCTTTATTAAAACCAATATTAAATTAAAAAAAATTAAAATACAAAGTGTATTTTTGCTACAAAATATGAGAATACACAATGAGTTAAAAAAAGACAAAAAAATTATATCTACAATCTAAATCGAATTTCAAAAAAGTAATTCGGAGCTTTGTTCCCCTAGTCGCCCCACTAAGAAAAAAAAATAAACGAAAAATTTAAAAAAAAAAAAAATTAACGTTTTTTTATTGTCATTTATAAAAGACACAATGACGTCATTGTGTCAAAATAAAAGACACAATGACGTCATTGTGTTATATAAAGACACAATAATTTTTTTTTTATTTTTTTTCTGAAAGAGGACAACGAGAGAAACAGATGCTCTGAAGTACGTTTTTTAAAATTCAATTTAGATTGTGAAATATTAATTTTTTATGATTTTTTAGCCTTATTATGTCTGACATATTTTATAGTAAAAATACGCTTTTTACGACAATCACACCCTTAAATTAATTATCATTTGATGATAGAACATGGGTTAGATTTACACCATAGATGCAACATACATCCCGCCTGAATAAATCTCCGATATTAATACCATCATTTCATCGCAACGAACCCCATTTCTTTTCGCCATCAATTTACGTAAACGGTTACACTCCTATATTATTCTTTATTGTTATTATTATTACTCCATTAGGGTTGATCTTCTCCTCTGTTCACATGAATCTCGTTGATTCCCTCTGAAATCAGCTTCAATGGCGAGGGTTTGCGCCAAACGAGATGCACGATCTCTTCGAATTTCATCCTTATCAGTCATCATCATCTCGTTGTGCGCAACGATCTCCGTTTCTGCGAGATCTGATCAGGAGACTAGAGAACGGTTTTATGGAACTTTAGTTAACTCGTCGGCGCCGGAGTCCGGCGACGGTAGTATCGCGAAGATGTTCGATCGCGTGTTGGAGAAGGAGTTCTCGGAGAATGAGTCAACTGATGGTAAATGAGTTTTATTGCTGTGTTATGTTGCATGATCTGCATAAACTTTGGAGTTTATGTTGTTCTGTGATGAGAATTTGAAGGTTTAACAGGTTTTAGTTCAGTTCTTCAAGTGTCGCGGGCTATTTGTAATGCAGGCTAGAAAAATTTCAATTTTTACTACTTGAAATAGTAATTAGTAATGTCATGGTGGTGGATGAGTTATTAACTGTTACTGTTCAGATTTAATTTGTAATCTGACTTTTGGATTGAGCCTACTGCTTCCAGATAGCATGAATCTATAGATCTGGTTATGGTTTAGACTTTAGAATTTAGAAAATTAGTCTGCTGAGGCTAAAATGTCTGGGTGCATTTTGGAACACTTAACTGTGAGTCTGGTGGAGTAAAGTGAGTTGTTTGATGGAAATTGAATTTAGTACAGACAAAATCAGGCACTGTAACTGATCTTGAATGTGGTTTATGTGATTTAACTCTCTTGTCGCGCCAGGGTCCGGTTGGTGGGGGACTCCCTTGGGTGGGCTAGCCAAGACAAAATGAGTTAAAATCATAGGCTTGTTAGGGGTCGCCAAAGCAGTCATATTTTTTTAAAGGAAATGTTATTTGTGTGTTGTATATCTTTGATAAGTTACTGTCATTATTTAGTTAATAAATAATAAGCGCACCAGCTGATCCCAGAGAAAGCAATTTACAGTAATTCCATCTTGCTATTTTATTGTTTTATTGGTATATAGAACTCTATTTTCCTACAATGTTTGGCACTTCTTCAGCCAAAATGTTTTCTTCCTCATGCTCTTTTCTGGTGTTTAGTTGGTATCTCATTCCATTTATTATTTCTTATAATGCTAGGTTCTGCTCGAAGCAGTTTCAATCACAGTGTCGCTGATCAAGAAGTAAGAATTTTTTTTCTGGAAGAAGTGCAAAGATCATAGTTGATTTCACTTGAACAGTTTTTAAGCCCGAAAATTAATTAATATGACCTTTTGTAGGCGGTACTGGAGACTGTTGCTAAAATCACTCATGAAAAACTAAGACAAATGACACTCAAGAGACAATGTGAGTATTTCAGCGTGGTTACTGTGTACACGAATTAATAAAAGTTAGTGTAGCAGAATACCTCTCAGTTTCCACTGCACAAATGCCATTATATTTCAGTTTTTCATCCAGTTATAAAACTCTTCTTTCCATTTTTTTTATCTCGACAGGGAAGATGATGGCACACAAACACTGATAGACAAACAGGTGACTGCCAATAGTACATAGTATTGATGTTGTTTTGCTTCCTTTTTTACCGTATGGCACCTGATCACATGCTTTGCGCAATTGCAGGACAACGTGTTTGTAATATCAAACAAGAAATCTAAATATCCAATACTTCAAGTAGATGTAAGGTCAGATCTTTAGTATGTTTGTCAACTACTTCTTCTTAAAATGAATTCTTTAAAGTGTCAGGTATTTGTTAGTGAAAAAGTGATTGTCCTAGGTTTCAAGTTGATATTTTCGTGTAATAACAGAGGTTATTTATGCTTCTTGTTTATAGGCTGATTTCAGATTTGGTCGTAATTATTGTTTCTGCTGCTATTGGTGGAATTATCTGTTCCTGCCTTGGGCAACCGGTTTGTATATCTGGCTTTTAACTTTTAACAAGTTTCTAATTCATCTTTTGAGACCATTATGTTTAGAGGTGGCAATTTCAACCAATTCAACCAATTTACTTATTAATTGGTTGATTTGTGTTATTTTCTCTATGATGGGTCAAAACAGCTATTAAGGAAATAAGTCAAGCAGTAAAATAAATAAAAAAAATAGCTAAAAAGGAAATGGATTGAATACCACCCAAAGTATGTATAGTTAATGCATTAAACCTCATAAATTATTTTCAAATAATAACTTTAGTAATTTTTGACAATCAACGTTCATGAGAAAGAGTGAGCCATCCCGATCTGTCCAGTTCTAGAACCTGTTTTGACTCATTACTCAAATCGTTGACCTACCCATTTCCCGACTTCTACTAATATGATTTGGGATTCAATCTGAAGTTAATTTTACCTTGTTGGCTTGTCCCATGTGGGCTTTGCTAGGTTATTGTTGGATATCTTCTTGCAGGCTCCCTCGTTGGACCTGGTGGCTTGAAATTTGTTAGTGAGATGGTACAGGTTGAAACATTTGCTCAGTTTGGTGTGGTGTTCCTTTTATTTGCTCTAGGACTCGAGTTTTCTATGTCAAAGGTTCAATAATTACTCCAATAAGCTTTTTAAATTTTCTGCAAATGATTCTTGTAGTAAAGCTGTCATCATATTGTTTCAATTGCAGCTAAAAGCTGTGGGTCCTGTAGCTGTTCTTGGAGGTTTTCTCCAAATACTTATTCTTATGTTTTTGTGTGGAACTATGGCTATGGTATTTTTATGAACTTATTTTTGGTAAACTTCAATTTTTTAATTTAGAGAATGTATGTTGTTCTAATTCATTGATGGGAACAGTTATGTGGAGCAGAGCTGTCAGAGGGTGTTTTTGTTGGTTGTTTCTTGTCAATGTCATCAACAGCAGTGGTTTGTCACCTGATCAATACTTGCCAACTGTTTTTACTGTCTGTTTTGCTAATACTATAGCCGGGGAATGATTTCTATGCTTTTTCTTTATATACAGGTGGTGAAATTTTTGGTTGAGAAAAATAACAATAATGCCATTCATGGCCAGGTCACTATTGGGACACTAATCTTTCAGGTTGAGAGAAATAACCCTACTTTTCTTGATTGGAGAAGTATATATATATATTTCATTTTGCCGTCTGTTATTTTTTTAGGACTGTGCTGTTGGTCTACTATTTGCTTTGCTGCCAGTTCTGGGTGGCAACAGTGGAATTTTACAGGGGATGGTATCAATGGGAAAAGTGTAAGTCTTTCATTTTTCAGCCTTTTTGTATTTATTGAGTTGTTTTAACATGCATGGAGTAACAACATTGTCACTTTCTACGTTGAATTATTATTAGGATTGATATTCGACATAGTTCTGTTAAATTACATACTTATGTTTATCATTTTCAAACTAATAAAATCTTATAAAAGTTAGAAAGGAAGCTGCAATTAGAGGTGTCAATATCATATACTCAGGTTAATGGGTCAAACAAGTGAGATAAATAAAGTTTCATAATAGGAAACACGTCAAATGAATCAAACATGCTGAAAGACGCGTGAATTGTACTTTTAATGCATAATACCTTCTAATTACTTTATTCAGAAAATGAGGCTGTTACTGGAATAATATAGTTTTATAATAATACTAGCCACTAATAATTTATACAAGATTAGAAAATAATCGACAAAAAGTGCTTTGGGTTAACCTAACCCATACCAGAATTAGCCATTTTGACTTGTTACTTGGGGCCCATTTTGCCACATCTAGGTACATTGCAACATCAGCCTATTGGGAGTGGGAAGCCTCTAATTTAAAAACTGAAAAGAATGATGTAACATTGCTACCTTTTGTTTTGCTTGTTTGTTTAAAGTGGACAATCATATACCATTGTATGACTTATGTTGTTTACCTCAGCCTGATGACTTTATCGACATATCTCTTTGGTGCGTCACTTTTGACCTGGTCATTCATGCCCCGGTTCCTCAAGCTGATGGTGCAACTCTCACCTCAAGTAAGTAATGCCAGTTTCACTTTAACACTTTTTCCGTTTTAACTTTTAAGTTAACTTTAGCTACTTGCCTACTTGTATGTTTTCTTGATTCCATTTCAGACAAATGAACTCTACCAGCTAGCTGCTGTGGCCTTTTGCTTATTATCTGCTTGGGTATGTTCTTCATCGTTATAAATCTAAAAATCCTTTTTTTTTGCATAGTTTGTTTAAAATAACTTTGTATTTTACTTTTTCAGTGCAGCGACAAGTTGGGGCTAAGTCTTGAGCTGGGTTCTTTTGTGGCTGGTGTTATGATTTCTACTACAGATTTTGCACAGCATACTTTAGATCAGGTAATGGTCTTACATGCATGCATGTTTATTGTCACATAACTGGAACATCTAAACAATCTATCTTTTATTGTAGGTGGAGCCTATACGCAACTTATTTGCGGCTCTTTTTCTATCTAGCATAGGAATGCTGATACATGTACAGTTTTTGTGGAGTCATGTGGATATTCTACTAGCGTCTGTTATTCTGGTTATAGTTGTTAAAACTACAGTTTCTGCCCTTGTTACCAAGGCCTTTGGATATGGAGTGAAGACTTCATTTCTTGTAAGTCTGGATCTGAATCATAAAGAACAAAAGAAACAAACATACCTGATAAAACCTCACTCGATCTGACGAGGGTGAGACTATGGCAAACCTTTCCTCTTTCCATAGAGATAGAGAGGCTGCACTGATTGAGACCCCTCGGCCTAAAAAATCTGAATTAAAATAATATATCCAAAAATGATAGTAATTCTTTTTATGTTTTCTGCAGGTTGGAATCATGCTTGCTCAAATTGGAGAGTTTGCTTTTGTTCTTTTAAGCCGGGCCTCTAATCTTCATCTCGTTGAGGTTTAACATTTTGGCTAAACATGGGTCATTTTGTGTTATTTTCTTGTAGTCACATTTATTAAATGATAATTCTTGCCTGTCTTGTAGGGAAAGATGTACCTTCTTCTTCTTGGAACAACGGCCCTCAGTCTGGTGTTGTTTCTGATACTTTCGTCCTAAAAAGTGAAGTATTTTGTTTCGGGGTTTCTAACATGGAACTACTACTCTACTGGTGCAGGTGACAACTCCTGTACTTTTCAGATTGATACCTGCTGTGATGCACTTGGGAGTATTAATGCATTGGTTTCCTGCGGAAACCACTCAACAGTCTTCTGAGGTCTCTCTCTCTCTCTGGTCTGCCGGGTTTGTTAAATTTTTGATTATTCGTTGTTTTTTACTATCGAATTTGTTTGCAGCAGGAATTGAGTTTGGTTAATGATTCAGCACATAGCAAAATGAGTGAACAACGAGACAGAGTATTGTGAGGCTAACACATACATACCATGTAGTTAAGTTAGCAGGTACATAGAGTAGATGAAGGGGGTTTGGTCTTTCTGTCTGTAATATATGTGCACCATCTGTTTAAACATGATAGACATCTACATAGATGCATGCTGAAAATATGCCAATTTTGATAGCCTCAATTTGGTTTAATGTATTTTGAAGTTTGTTTTAGATTTCCTGTAAACAACTATGTTTTTTTGTGAAGCAGACGTAACCGACTTTATTCGTGTATTGTTGCTTCAAACCATTTCAACTATCTGCTGATTGCTTTGACTAAGACCGTGAACCTGAACTTGGCTTCACAAGTGTTTTTAATACAGGCTTGATTTAAAGCATAGAAATATGTATTGAAGCCATGGTCAGTAAAGCAAATTTGCTCAAATGTATAAACCATGTTCCATAAAATATAAGTTTAATAATGATAACATATAGGCGAGAAAAGGTTCAAATCATAATCTTATAGTTTAAAGAAAAATATAAAGAAATGTTCGAATTCACATCTCCATCTCATTCTCTATTTTATAGATGAGTTATATGAAATGTACTTTCATTCTCTCTAAAGAGCGTTCATAATTTCATAGTATATCTCTTTCTCTATCTATATAATTTAACTAAACTAGTTGATGTCCAGTACGCGCGTTGCGCGAATCTAATTTTCGCTCACATTGCACATATACTAACGTTCAATACTCGGTCGATGCTGACAAAAAGGTCGAGCAGGTCACACGGGCTGGGTAATGCAACAATATAGGTTCAGGTAAAAGGTGTCCTTTTTATAATGGGTTGAACTCCGGGTTGGGTTGGCTGCCTAACATTTTCTTGGACATTTATGTAGATAAGAAATGTGATAATTCGATTAGATATAAGATACTATAAAAATTTGTCTAAATGTTGAATAAAAATTACTTTAGAAGGTTTTTGTATGCATTCAAAGAAGATTTTGGGTGACTTTTAACACGTGTGACCTTTTGACATTAGCTTGATCTTTTTATTTGGCCCATATAGAAAAACATGACCCAAATTGATCCATTGATAAGTTAATGGGATAAAATTGCAACCCCTCATAAGCATCATAGTTCAATGAATAGACCTATAACTGATGCACAATATCAGATCCTAGTGGAACCACAACCATGTTTTGGAAAGCTTTGGAACCCCACTTGGAAAGCAAATCTCTCCTGGTTTCTCTGAAACTCAAGTTTCATATTTGCTTTTACTGCATTTTCAGACCTAGTAACATCAACTTGATCCCAACAATCAACTACAAACACACAAACAGTTAGGTAACAGTAGTCAGGAAGGTGCATACATAGAGAAATGAATGAAACCATTAAAATAAACCAAAAGTATCAACATATACTGTATATGATTTTTTCGAACATAACATCCCACAAAGAAACAACAGTTGAGAGCAACAGAGACACGGAAAGAGGGTTAAATCAACAGCTACCTGGTGTATTGTTAGGCTCAGAGTTCGCAAAGCAATGAGTCAACCATGGCTGCAGGGCGGGTTGCAGGTTATAACCTACCATCCTCCAACCCTATCACACATAGCCAACGTCCTCATTCAACTTTTATTCAGGTGAATGAACTCATCACAGCCCATTAGAAACACTAACCTTGTATCAAAAGATCAACGTGCAAAACCAAAAGACATCCAAGGTAACCTCGACTCTGGAGCATGTCTTAGGTCAGATAAAACCAAACCGAAACTACACAGACAACAGATGCCACGACCGGCGACAGGAGCCGCCACCATCAACACCCACATCAGCGTATTCAATGAGCATCCATCGGACCATCACCACCTAGGGTTCTTGAAGAACCCAGCGGCGAGCCAGATTTGCCACAACCAGAGCATTGCCATCTAGGGTTCCAAAGAAACCCGGCAGCGTTGACGCCGGCAGCCGGTCAAACACGCGCGTTGCGCGTTTCTTCAGCGTGTTTTAGACGGCTCAAATATTGTCTCATTGTGATTGCAAACAATTGTTTATCGCGTCAGTGTTTTTCATCATGGCCTACTAAGATTCAGGATGAAATAAAACCGTCCTAAGGAAAACCACATTGCTATATTCAGACTTCAAGCTTAACATCCCATGACATCAGACAATGGAAACCGACAACAAATACTAGAGGTAGGCTCAGTTTAACGCATGCTCACCGTCACCGCCAGTTCAACAATAGACCCACAGGTTCACAACATAGTCATTGAGCCCAACATAAACACAAAACCATAATCCGTTGCTCATCAAAGAAATCAATGGGTATGCAAAACCAAAATCATAATTACACAACTTTAGCCATAAAAGGGGTTGAATGATCATGTGTTAGAAAAATACATGAATTAATCAACCTCAGGCTCGGATCTCCACTATGGCTGCAACATAAGTTGCCACGCCAAATTGGGGAGATGCATCATTACCTGTAATATAACCATAAAACAACCATCATCGACCCACATGCACAGATAAAGCAAGCCTCTGGTTAGGTAAAAAACACTAAAACCAAAGGAAAGAGAAGTAAATCGAAGAAGGCACATGCAACCAGACCTCCATGTATAGAAACGAACAGAGGTGGAGGCACCACCTTGAAGGGCAGCAATCATAGCCAATCTAAAAACCCTAAAAGGGGATCGAATGGACATATTAGTGGAACGACAATAAAGGGGGTTGTGCAACATCACTATCACTGGTTGAAAACGGCCCACTACTCCACCTCAACCGCAAATGGGCGGAGGAACGACAACAGACCCACCACCACCACCGTCGCACCCGTAAAAAATACATCGAAAATGACCCGTCCTAATCTCAACCATAGAAAGGACATCGACTTGCAAGCGACCACACCGACGTCACCACTATCACCATCGCGGACCTAAACTAAAATAGGGAGGCCGATGACCGCGATGCCACTGAGAATGCTCTGATAGTGACAACGACCATGGTCACAGTACCAAAGCTCACATCGCCGGTGGAGAACCATCGCCAGTGATGATTACAGATGGGTTGAGGGAGACGCCACCGACGACATAGGGCCGTCGTAGTTTGCGGTCGGCGGTGGGGCTGTGTTCCGTGGGCGGTGGGCGGGAATGAGGAGAGAAGGTAGGTGATTGCTTTAGAAGATAAGAAAAGATGAGATTCATCGTAGACAACAAATTGAACGGCTATGATGTACACAAACACTATTCACACTGTTCATTTAAGTTGGTTTTTAAATATATAGGGTAATATTATATTTTTTTTAATTTATATATAAAGTTTTTTTAACGTCCCATATTTCATTCTTTATCTCTATTTATATTTCACTCGCAAACATTTATTTATTATTGTTTCTATTTTCTTAAACACTCACAAAATATAGAGATTGATGAATAGTAAATCTGTATGTTTAAAGTTTTACTATTAAAAAAGCTCTAAACTTTAGAGATAAAGATGAAGATGAAGATCCAAATTGAGATGCAAAATACTATAATTCTTTAAACAATAGAGATGAAAATGGAGATGAAGACTTTGTTGTGAATGCCCTTAGATAGTAACTATTCGTTATGTTTATAATTATTGTGAGAGTATACAAAATAATAACAAAATAAGTTGTTGTGAATAAGATAAAGATAAAATGAAGAATGAAATGTGAAAAATGCTTCAAAAATTAGAGAAAAATATATTTTTTTTAATTAATATAGATAGAGATGAAAATAGAGATGAAAAAAGAGACGTGAATACTTTACACATCTGTTACTTACATATACATAAATAAAAAATTATGGTTCTATATGTATATATTCTCTATAAGTTTAACGAGAGTGAATAATGGATAAATTTTTTATAACTTTCTTTTTTTTAATTGTAAGATTGCATAAATATAGCGGCTTATATAGAACCTTTATAATGTCAAATCAGTAAGACAACTTTTAATATTAAGACTCTTAAAACCATTCATTATTTTCCCATTTCTTAGACAATTATTTTTCGACAAATTTTAGCAAAGAAATGCCAATCAATAAATGATGAATAAGAAGTCTATGGTGTTAATTCTTACTAAAAGTGTCGATCCAATGAAACTTTACTTTTAGGTTCATATAAACAAATGAGTGTTTCCGGACTCATTAACCGGCTTGTGGCATCCCCGCCCCAGAAATATACAGGAGGTAATGCGACTCACGAGTACACCCAGAACCAAGGCGTGGAGTTCACCTACTTCGCAACAAAAGGGCTCGGACCACTGGTCTAGACTTACGATCTTGTAGTGAGCTGGCCACTCAACGTGATTGCTTAAGTGAGGATCGAACCTGTGTTTACTTTGAAAAATACTAATGTTCTATCACCGAATTACATTAATGTGTTTTTTTGAAGTTATTATAATATTTTGGTTATTTCATTTCACTTAAACAGAAAAAATAACATTCAGTCATATCATTGATACATCCAAAGAATCTTCATTTTAGGGTTGTTTAGCAGTCTCTTAATTAGCCTCTTAATGATTCAGATGTCTGAATGGTTCAACACTTAATAGCTCAGACTGTTTGTTTCGCGAGCAAATGTCTGAATGATTCAGACATTTGCCTCCGAATGGCTAAACGTTATACTAATACTGAATGATTAAGATGACTAATGCTGAATGATTAAGACCTCTTATATAAATTGATCAGATATTTGTCTTTGAATAGTTAAGCGATATACTAGCTCTTAGTGGTTCAAACCTTTTAATTATTTAACACTTAATGGTTCAGACCTTTTATTTATTCAACATTTAATAATTCATATATTAACAAACAACCCTTCATTATATAAACATTTTACAAAACATCTTTAATTTTGATTAAATTTATGATCAATCTTATTTCAGGCAAGCTAAACCGTATAAAAAACATTCTGATCCCACCAATCAAAACTTCAAAAAAACAGCACACGGATAGCGATCCGTGCACTCTCACAACATGCAATCTGACCCGTCCATTTCTCACTCCCCAATCCAACGACCCATCTTCACTCCCTCCACACTCCCCCAAAAGTTCAAACACCCACACAAACCCAAATAAATACCCAAATCTCCCACCAATTCACCACACACATCCAAAACAATCAAACACCTGCAACAATCTCCCACAAAGCTCACCAACAATGGCAAGAACAAAGCAAACCGCTCGCAAGTCAACCGGAGGAAAAGCCCCAAGAAAGCAATTAGCAACAAAAGCCGCCCGGAAATCAGCTCCGGCGACCGGAGGAGTGAAGAAGCCCCACAGATTCCGGCCGGGGACGGTGGCGCTGAGGGAGATCCGAAAGTACCAGAAGAGTACGGAGCTGTTGATCCGAAAGCTCCCGTTTCAGAGGCTGGTGAGAGAGATCGCACAGGATTTCAAGACTGATTTGAGGTTTCAAAGCAGTGCTGTTGCTGCTCTTCAGGAGGCATCAGAAGCTTATTTGGTGGGGTTGTTTGAAGATACGAACTTGTGTGCGATTCATGCCAAGAGGGTTACTATTATGCCTAAGGATATGCAGTTGGCTAGGAGGATTAGAGGCGAAAGGGCTTAATGGAAAGAAAGTTTCAATGGGTATCTAATTAGGGTTTATGTTGTTTAGTCTGTTTCTTGAAGATGTTGGTTATGTGTTTATGTAGGTAGATTTCAATTTCAATTTCAATGGAAAATAGTTTATTAGTAGCTGTGAAATGGATTGCATTTGTTGTTGATTTGGCATTTTGCCTCCGTATATTCTCAAAAGTTGGCTTAATCATTTGTGATGTTAATTTGAGACTAAAAGGTATCTCATTTGCTAAACTTGTTGGTGTCATTGCTTATATTTTAAGTTTGAGTACCCTCAAGTAGAGGTGGCTGTTTTCTGTTTTGGGCCGACTCGAAACTGGGTATAAGTTGGGTACGATTCTAAACTTTTATTTAAGTAATCTTCTAAAATTACTTTTTTATGAGAGTGTTAATTAAATACTAATTATTTGATGGGTATGTATTTGGGTTTTTAAACATCTCTACCCTCATGGTGAATGATCAATACTTTTAAAAGTTGTGTGTGAATCTGAAGTTGGTTAAATTTATCATAAATTCAAGTTGATGCAACAATTTTACAACAATAAGTTTCACTATTTTGAGTACTGAGAAAGTGAGAATGAGAAATATAATTTTCTCATTTCATTGTGTTTTTATTGTGTTCGTCCATATATCTCAAGTGTTGAGTTCTAAGCTAAAAGAGTTAAAAGAGGGGAAAATTAACAAAATAGTCACTTGACTAATTAATTTACAAAAATACCCATTGACTTTAAAAGTATTCAAAATATTTAATGAATTAGATTATGATATGTGTGTTGCTGGTTTTGGATTTGGCTACAATTTTTTTTATTTATATTTTCAAAGGATTATGATAAAATAATTGTGTTTTATGTGGCCAAATATAAGTTTTTAAAGTTTATTAGCATATTTTTAAACAGGTCAAATATACTATCTTTTTACGTCTTTTTTTTTCGAGTCGGTGGTCTCATTGGAAGCGATCTCTCTATCCTAAAAGATAGAGGTAAGATTTGTCATCATCCAACCCGTCCTAGACCCTGCTTCGAATGGGATATACTGGGTATGTTGTTGTTGTTGTTGTTGTGGACCTGGAAAGAAAAAGTTAGGCCAGACAATTACTTGATTTTATCAAAATTAATTGGAATATGGTTGATTGGATTCATCGATTAATTTGAATTTTTGGAACCAGTGATAGAGAACTTGGTTCTCACCTTCATAAATTTTACATTAGTAATTAGGTATTCAGAGAATTTTTTTTATTTATGGGATAGTTTTTAAATTTTAGTTGACTTGTGGGGTTAAAAAAAAAATAATAACTTTAGGGGTACCCGCCGGTCACACCGGCGAGTTCTTCCCCATTAAAATACGAGCCTGGCAAGTGGTTGTCGGGTGTTGGCGTTTTCCTCAGTACCCGCCCTTGGCACCGGCGAGTTCTGACCAACCACCACCATTAATGCACTGCTGAATGCTGCTGTTGACTTGACATTTAATGCCCAAGAACCCGCCAATGGAAAGGGCGAGTTCTTGGTTCCGATTCCTTTTTTTTTTTAACTTTCCTCCATTTTTTACAAACACACATATATTATATAAACCACCCCATATACTTTATTCACAATACACAACTCCATTTCACAAAACAAACAACTTCCATCTTTTCTCTATTTACCACAAACCCACGTTTTTGATTTCATGGCGAATTGGGGTGTTACATCGGGTCCTTTGAATAGAGAATTGTTATTTTTGGTCGGTGAGCATAGAGCTGCTCACTATTTTCAAAATCCAGCGAGCGATGTCGGGGTCTTGCGTCCTAGACGGGGGATACCAATTTTTGGAGACTCATCAAACACAAGCCTATACCCAATAATGTTATGTCTTATATAAGGATGGCTGGTTTTGCTGGTATTATTGATTGCGGTTATCGTAAGCTTGATGGTGGTTTGATTACGGCTTTGGTGGAGAGATGGCGGCCTGAAACCCACACGTTTCATTTACCTGTGGGAGAATGCATGGTAACGCTTCAAGATGTTCAAGTCTTATGGGGTTTGCAAGTTGATGGTGATGCAGTTACTGGCACTGATGTGGTGTTGAACAAAACTGAAATAATAGATTTGTTCGGGCGTCTGACAGGTAGTTTTCTTGATCCCCATCATATAGAAGGTTTAAAAATAAACTTGGTTGCCATTTTAAAAGAAATAGAAAAAGATTTCCGTACAAATGCCTCTATTGAGCAATGCCAGCAGCGTGCTCGATTAATAATATTATACATGTTTGGGGCGACTTTATTCCCCGATTCATCTTCCAACTGGCTGCATGTTAATTTTTTAACACATGTAGAAGATTTAGAAGAGTGCGGCCAATTAAGTTGGGGGAGTGCCACTTTAGCATGGTTGTATAGACAGCTATGCAAGGCAACAAAAATATCAGCTACTGATGTTAGTAGACCGTTATTTTTGTTACAATTATGGGCTTGGGAAAGGTTACCTACCCTTTCTCCGATTAATGACCGTAGCCTTGACCCTAATACACCATACGCATTACCATATGGTGCAAGGTATATTAAAATCATGTAATAAATATTATCCTATTTTTTTGAATTTATATTTATTATTTTTGTTTAACCGATTTTTGTTTTGATTTATATTTAAAGATGACAGGGTGGAAAACTTAGCTATATTTCAACCACTCCGAGCTGCTTGAGCGCATATAGATCATCATTACATTCGATAAATAATAACATGGTATTAATTTTTTATGGTGCTTATTAATCACAAAATACATATCATAAAGACTTTAACAAATTAAATTTTGTTTTTGTATTAGTTTAACTGGAGGCCTTATGATGAAATTATTCACTGTCTACCTGACATTTGTAGAAGTGGTAATTTATGTTGGAATAGCGATACATTTCTCATTTTTTGGGAATATATTGAGCCACACAATGCGAGCAGGGTAATGAGGTAATTTGACATGATTCAAATGATCCCTAGAAGTTTACCAAAACCCTAATTTACCCAAGAACTCGCCCCTCCTATTGGCGAGTTCTAGGGATATGTCTTGTCACTGTCCAAACGAGTAAAAGCAGTCAACATGCAGCACAGAACTCGCCGGTGGCATTGGCGAGTTCTGAGGAAAAAGACAAAAGCAACAGAATCTTGCCAGGAATCTTGCCAGGCTCGTATTTTAAGGGGAAGAACTCGCCGGTGTGACCGGCGGGTACCCCTAAAGTTATTATTTTTTTAACCCCACAAGTCAACTAAAATTTAAAAACTACCCCATAAAAAAAAAATTCGTATTCAGAAGATAGTTATACAATTGGGGATTATTATATGTTCTCTGACAAGTATTGTTGTATATATATTAAATTTTTAGTAGAGGAAGATATTCTTACTCTTTAGTAAGCTTTCAGACTTTGTTTTCAGCTCTTTCATCAGACTTTGTCTTCGGAAGCTTTCAGACTTTGTCTTCAGCTCTTTCATCAGACTTTGTCTTCAGTAGATATCTTCAGCTGTTGGCTTCAGCTATTGTCTTCAGTAGTTGACTTCAGCTTTTGCCTTCAGTAGATATCTTCAGCCGTTGGCTTCAGCTGTTGTCTTCAGTAGTTGACTTCAGCTTTTGCCTTCAGTAGATATCTTCAGCCGTTGGCTTCAGCTGTTATCTTCAGTAGTTGACTTCAGCTTTTGCCTTCAGTAGATATCTTCAGCTGTTGTTCTTCAGACTTTCGGAAGATCTCTTGCTCAGCTTCGGAAGCCTTTGAATGTAGTACCAAAAATGATTATGTGAAGTAGTTTTGGTTGCACCAGCCTTATCATGATCCAACAAACTCCCCCTAGGCTGATGCTACCAAAACTTCACTTCCCTCTTCTTCTCAAAGTTCTCAGCACTATGGAAAGTAGGTGTTTATCAGTGTCTTCATTCTTTCCTGATGTGGTACTGAGAATCTTGTACAGATCCTTGGTAGACAAAACCTCCACTCTGTCTCCTTGGATTATATGTACCCTTTGTTGTGGCCCTCTGAAGAGACTTAGTTGATAGGAACTATAGTCATATTCCCATCTAACTATTGGTTCTAATTCAGGACCTTCCACCATCTGTAGAAAGGCTGTGCCTTTGGTGGTTGGTCTTCCTTGTCTTCCACTCTTTTCAGCTTCAACTCTTCTGCAATCTTGGCTCTTCTACTTTGTTCAGCCAAGTGGAGACCGCTGATTTGATATCTGATGTGTGCAGCAGTCTCAGAGTTGGAGGGATTGGAGAATGGCTTCTCGGTAAACTCAGCAAGATCAAATCTACTGAGATGCAGGAGAGAAGTGGCATTGAGCCTGTTGGTTTCACCATTCTCCCTTTCCACAACAAAGTTGTGAGAAGGTTCATCGAACCTCCACTGGATTATAGCATTCCTAGGTCCAGGAGATTGACTAGAAATCCTGTCCTATTTCCTTGTATCCAGTAGAGTCACCAGTCTCCTTCTTAGTCTCTTCTCCTCAGCATTGAGGGTATCGAAGTTGAGACCAAGAAGTATTGCAGCCTGGCCCAAAGTGTCTCTAGGCAACTCAAGAAATTGGCCTAGGGTAAGGGAGTTTGAAGAGTTATCAACATAGGTGATGTTGATAAGCTCTCCCTCACAGGAGATGCTGCTCAAAGTGGTGAGTTGATGAGCCTCGTCTTGAACTCCTTTATTTACTCAAAGGAGAGATGTTGAGGAGGCTGAGGGGATGGTCTTGGTTTTGTTGGGTAGGCTTAGGTTTAGTGGTTTTGGGTTATGTCTTGGGTTTTAGGATGGGTAGTTTGGGTGGTTGAGGTGATGTGGTAGGTTTGGGTAGAGTTGTGGGTTGAGGGGTGAAGGTTTCATCAGTGGGTTCGGTTTGATGGGAAAAGGGGTTGGTTCTGGTGTGGGTTGTGGCTGTGGTTGAGTGGCTGGGGTTGAGACCATTCCCTGTACCCTCCTATACATCTCCCTTCACTTCCCCAGACGGATGTCAGCTTTAATTTCACAGACTATCCGCTGGAGTGTCCTTTCGGACATAGGTCCCACCTGCCTACCAGAGAAGCCATGAGCCCGGAGATAGTCTTTCATCCAAGCTTTGTCATTTGACTTCTTGGCGGTAGTGACCCCCTTCTCTTCCTCCCTCCTCTTCTTTTCCCCTAACTTCTCCCTAGCAGCCTTCTTCCTTTCATTCTCCATTTGATCCTGCTCTTTATTGTGGAGCAACAGGATCATGTCATCGTCATGTGGAGACAGTTCAGGAAGACTGAAGCCTCTTGAGAGTAGGAACTTGATCCTATCCTCTGTCAGCTTCACGGCTGCCTTCCTTCGCTCTTCTTCTTCTCTCTCCAAGGCCAACCTGGCTTCTTCTTCTTGTTGTAGCCTGATTGACCTCTCCAAAGTCACCAACTCCTCTAGTGGTAGCAGGAGTATCTCCTCATTGGCAGCTCCTAGACTGATGAGCTGGTCAATGAGTGCTGTTCTTCTCCTTTGGTTGATTTCATCCTGATTGGCTGCAGCTGCCTTAGAACTAGCAGCTAGCAGCTTTTCAGTAGGAAACCTACCTTTCTTTTTGAGCTTCTCAATCCTCTCCTCCTCATGAAGCTCTTCCGCAGTCAATTTTCTTTTTCCTTTGTCTTTGGCGGTGCTTGACTGTGGTGGTTCTTGGATGGAGGGTTGTGATTGAGAGAGAAGTTCAGCTGGTGTTTGGGTTGGAGGAATATCAGAAATGTCCTCCCTGCTCACCTCAGATGCTATTTCAGCAATAACATCTGCGATGGTCAGTTCCTCGGACATCTGAAATAAGCCTTCCGCAGCTTCTATTTCGGCCTCGAAAGACTTTTCTTGTTCTTCCGAGGCTTCCATGTAAGCTTCGGAAGCTTCAGCTTGAGCTTCGGAAGATGAGACTGCTGTAAGTTCTGTCCCATCTGTTTCAGTTGCTGGGCCATCAGTCCCCATTTCCCCTTCGAAGCTAATCTCAGGTTCCATGTGGACCTTAGGTTGACCAACTTCTTTCACAGTGGTAGAAGGTGCAGTCAGTCTTTGAAGCTCCTCAGCCCCAAAGTATATAAGTGTGGTGTCGGGGCTGGGCTGTTCTAGGGATGATCTCAATACAAACTTTGTGAAAAGTCTGTAGAGATCTTGAAGCATCTTTGAGTCAATCTCTAGAAAGAATTGAGATGACTCAGGTAGTATGATGAGTTGGGAAGTAATGGATTGGGTCTGTGGTTCCTCAAGTGTTTGTCTCTGAACTTTCTCCCCCTTTTTGGTAACATCATCTTGAGAGCTAGATGAGCTAGAGGAAGAAGTCAGTGAGACCTGAATTGGTACATGCCTAACAGACCTCTCCGTCTGTTTCTCAGCTAGTTTAGCCTTGAGAGTGTTAATCTCAAGTTGCTAAGTGGCAGTCCTTGATTCTAAGATCCTCACCTGTGATTCTAGGTTGGAGACCTTAGAAAGCAAGTACTGAAGTGTTAGTTGCATACTTCCCTCATCTTCATGAGAAGAATCATGGGGAGATGAGATAACATACCTAGTATGCTCACTCTCACCACCAGATGTGGCTTCTTGGCACCCTGGTTTCCTTTGCTCAGAGTCATCTCTTTCAGAGATGTCAATAGGCAAAGTTGCCGTAGACTCAGTCCTAATTATGTTACCACTGTCCTGAGAGCTCAATGAGAGACTCTGAGTAGTGGCAGCTGAGTCTACATGAGTCCCCTCCATATCAGTGGGACTCACCTCAGTAACTGGCTTCTGATGGGGGCTAGAGACAAGGGATCCCTCTTAGCTCTGTTGATCTTTCAGAGGGTGTTGTAGATCAACTTCATGGCCATGGAGAGATGTAATCTCTTCATCAGTGCGGAGTAAAATGTCAGTGAAAGATAGGGAAGTTAAACCTACTGACCTGGACCTAGATCAATGTCTACAGGCATTGAGCCTATGGTGGGGTTGTCCCTAGAAGGCTGCACAGGGGAGTGTAGAGACTCACCCTGTGGGCTTAAGGCTTGGGGTTCGGGCTCAGTGGTTTGAGACTGAGGAGGCTCAAAACCCACATTGAGGTTAATTGTGAAGGATGGTGTGACCTCGGACTGAGTGGGAGCCCAAGATTCCACTCTAGCCCTTTGGGTGTGAATAGAAGGAGCTTGTTCAATCAGAGTAGATTGAACAAGGGTTCGTTTGGGTCGTCTCTGGTATGTAGTTTTGATGGGTAAGGAAGATTTTGGCATTGTGGTGGAGGTTGCTGGTGTGGGTTCATCACCTGTGGGGATAACAGGGATGTCACCAGGAGCTATGCGCTCAGTCATCTCTGGAGGTAATGGAGTGTACCTTCCAGTGAAGTTGATGGAAACCTTCTTCAGTATTTTGAAGATGGTAGGTCTCACTTGTGGAACAGTAAGAGCAGCTGCGCAGACAAGCTTGCTCGGTTCCATCTCACAGTTGATTATGTGTTGAATAAATCGGGGATACATGAAGAATGTATCCCTGCTCAGATTCCGATAAGGTTGGTCAACACAAATCGTGAGTAGTTGAAGCGAAAACCTCTCACCAACCCATGAACTAGGCATCCTAGTTCATATGGGATTTGATCCCAACCCCCTGATTTGTTGGAGAGGCAATGCGGGATAATATGCAGCAGGAACTTCCAATGGTAAGAGAAATTAAACTTGTACACGGTTGATCTGCTGACATCTCCTCCATATCCCATGAGGATATAAGTGCCTTCCAAGTATTCTTTGGGGAACTCGGTAGGAGCCCCATCATCATGGAGCTCGAGATGCTCCCTGATGAGCTGTTCAGTGATGATCAACTCTTGGCCACAATGCGGGTTCTCAGGACTCGAACCCCATTCAGAACTGCAGTTTGACCGTTGCTCTAGAATTCGGACATATGGTTAGAGTATACGGTTGGGTTAACAGTTAGTGCAGTGAGGTATGTGGATTCGGTAAGAAAGGTGATGATTTAGGTGAAGTCGACATCCTCTTGACGAATCAAGTAATGCGACTTGGTTGTGCTGAGGGTTTAGCGCCATTGAAGAAAAGGTAAGCTTGAAATTTGGGTGAAATTGAAGGTTTGACAGTGAAGGGAATAGTTAGGGCTGTAAAGTGGTAAAAGAAGATGAAATTGATAAGTCAAGATTATTTAAAAAGGGGTAAATTGTGGTAGTGGCGGTAATAGGGTAATTGTTTGAGGTTACTGTGGGTGGTATGGTGGTTTACGGTGGAGAAATGATAGTGGCGTCAAGGATAATTTTAAATAATCTGACCATCATAGACAAAATCTTTACTTTTTATAGAGTGGGGCCCAAAAGATATCCGTTACCTATAAAAACCTTTACTTTCGAATGTAAAACATTTCCGAAGGTAATTGTCTTCCGAAGTTAATTTCTCTTCCGAAGCAAGGCATTGCTTCCGAAGGTAAAATGGTCTTTTGAAGGTACTTTCTCTTCCGAAGTAAAGTATTGCTTCCGAAGGTAAAGTTATCTTTCCGAATGGAGAGTTTTATAAGCTTCGGAAGTAGATCTGATCTAAAATCAATCGCTTCTTCCGAGACCAAAAACTCTTCCGAGAAGACAATTTCCATTGAGGAATTTTGACTTCGGAAGATATTCAAGAATATCTTCCGAGAGTTAGTTCCTCTTCGGAAGGAATTTACACTTAGAATAATTTAAAGATCTTTTGTAACAGGGCTTAAATTGTATTGAGACAAGACATTACACATTTAAAAGCTTTTTCAAAAGAGGTAGTTAATCAATATTTATCATCCCAATAGCTGATATGAGATACTTAAATCTTTGTTCATCAAATGCCTTTGTGAACAATCAGCATATTGTTCATTTGAGTCAACTTTGATTAACTTGATCAGATGTTTCTCATGAATATCTCTAATGAAATGATACCTGATATCGATGTGCTTCGTCTTGGAGTGCTTCACCGGATTCTCAGTAATGGAGATAGCACTATTGTTGTCAATAAGGATAGGAGTAGTCATGAAGTTGAATCCATAGTCTAACATCTGATTTTGAATCCATAGCAGTTGAGCACAGCAGCTAGCAGCAGCAATGTATTCAGCTTCAGCAGTTGATGTAGAGACACAGGATTGTTTCTTGCATTGCCATGAAATAATCCTTCCACCAAGAAATTGACATCCTCCTGATGTTGATTTCTTGTCAATATTGCAGCCACCATAGTCACTGTCAGAGTATCCATAGAGATTGAAATCACTATTTCTTGGATACCAGAGACCTAGTTTAGGTGCTCCTTTAAGGTATCTGAGGATCCTCTTTGCAGCAGCTAGGTGAGACACCTTTGGAGCAGCCTGATATCTTGCACAAATGCATGTGGCAAACATGATATCTGGTCTACTAGCAGTGAGATACATCAGAGAACCAATGATTGCTCTATACTGATATTGATCAGTATCCTCCCCCTCAAGGTCAGGGCAAAGATTATGGTTTCTGGGTATGGGTGTCTTGACTGGTTTACAATCCTTCATTTCAAATCTATCTAAGATGTCTGAGACATACTTAGATTGACTTATGAAGAACCCTTCCTTCATCTGTTTCACCTGAATTCCAAGGAAAAGTCCATTTTTCCCATGGAACTCATCTCAAACTTCTGCTTCATTATGCTTTCAAAGTCCTTGCACATTTGGTCGTTTGAAGAACCAAATATGATGTCATCAACGTAGACTTGTACAAGCAAAATGTCTTCTCCACTCTTTCTGATGAAAAGAGTCTTGTCAATGGTACCTCTAGTGTATCCATTCTTCAAGAGAAACTGAGACAAGGTCTCATACCACAGCCTAGGTGCTTGGTGCAGCCCATATAGAGCTTTATCCAGTTTGCACACGTAGTTGGGGTGCTGTGGGTCTTCAAATCTTGGAGGTTGACATACATAGATTTCCCTATCTATATCTCCATATAGAAAAGCACACTTGACATCAAGTTGGTAGACTGTGAAGTTCTTGGATGCATCATAAGCATGGAAGATCCTAACTGCCTCAAGTCTTGCAACAGGTGCAAAGACATCAGTATAATCGATTCCTTCCTCCTGGGTGTATCCTTGAACTACTAGTCTTGCCTTGTTCTTGATAATCAAGCCTCTATCATCTTTCTTGTTCCTGAACACCCATTTAGTGCCTATGGGTACTTGACCAGATGGTAGTGGGCATAGATTCCAGACCTTTTATCTTTTGAATTGAAGCAGCTCCTCCTGCATCGATTCAACCCAACTACTATCCTTTAAGGCATCTTCAACCTTCTTTGGTTCCATCTGAGACAAGAAGCATGAATACAAGCAGACATTCCCATGATGAGTTTGTCCTCTTGTTCTCACACCCTCAGAGACATTCCCTATGATGTTCTCAGTTGGATGAGTGTTGTGAATCCTAAGACGAGGTATCACTTCCAGTTACAGAGATAAGTCTAGGTTAGACATATTCTGATCAGGAACTGGATCACTCTGTCCAACTGCTGTCTCAAAGTCATTCAATGAGGACTGATTAAATGATTGAGAAACATCATCAATGGTTGGTTGTGGAGTAGGATTAACAGTTGCCTGTTCCTTCAGAATACTACTTACCTCAACCTGGTGTTGTAATGGATCACCTAAAGAACTTTGAGGTTGATCAAGTGATTCACTTGTTGAAGCTTCATTATTCCTGGAGATAGTTACACTATCAGATCTGTGAATGGTTGAAGCCTGTTGCCTTTCAGCTCTTGGAGAATTTGGAAGAGGTCTGGGAAGCTCAAACAGTTGACTTGCATCAGCATCAGCATTCTCTTGAGCACCTGTTCCAGCTGAAACATTCTCACAAGATGGTTTAGAATAGTTTGGAAACAATTCTAAATTAAAGATATACTCAGGTCCATTCCCCCTAACACAAGGAGTGTGCTCATTAACAACTATATTGGATGAGTCCTCAAATTGTTGATTCTTGATATTGTATACTCTATAAGCTTTAGAGCTAGAAGAGTATCCAATAAAGATAGCATCATCCAACTTCTCAGCAAACTTTGCTAAGTTGTCCTTTGTGTTAAGTATGGTACACCTGAGCCAAAGGACCTTAGAAAGCCAATGAACGGTGGCCTCTTGTTCCATAACTCATAAGGGGTTTTTCCATGGGGCTTAACTACAAGAACCCTGTTCTGCACATAGCATGCAGTGCTAACTGCCTCTGCCCAGAATGTTAGAGGCAGCTTTGAATCAGCTAACATGGTCCGAGCAGCCTCAATAAGTGTCCTGTTCCTCCTCTCAGCAACACCGTTTTGTTGAGGAGTTCTGGGAGCACTATATTGTCTGGCAATCCCTTTTGAGTCACAGAATGAGTCAAGAACGAAGTTCTTAAACTCAGTCCCTTGATCACTTCTAATGATCTTAACCTTGTGATCGATTTGATTTTCTATTTTAAGAATAAAAGATTTTAAAGTTTCAGCAGTTTCATCTTTACTTCTTAAAAAGAATACCCATGTAAATCTTGTAAAATCATCAACTATCACAAGGCAGTATGATTTCCTTCCAATGCTCATTATACTTGTGGGTCCAAAGAGATCCATGTGCAATAAGTGTAATGGAGTAGTGATAGAGTTAACACATTTGGATTTATGAGATGATCTGTGTTGTTTCCATTTCAGGCATGCAACACAGTTATCTTTGCAGAAAAATTCCTTTTTAGGCAAACCATGTACCAAGTTATTTTTAGCCAATTTATTAATTGTTTTAAAATTCACATGACACATGCGTTTATGCCATAGTGTTGACTCATCACTATCAGGTTTAGAAAGAAAGCATGATACTTCACCCATAGGAGAAGCATTGTTCATATCCAGCTTATACATATCCCCTTTCCTGGGAGATCTAAGAAGCACCAATTCCGGAGGAATTGTCATCCCTGGTTTGAGGATAATGCACTCATGTTCTGTGAAAAGCATCTGATGCTTCTGGTCACAGAATTGAGAAACACTTAACAGATTGTGTTCAAGCTGTTTGACAAAGTGAACTTTGTCAATGTTTATTCTGCCATTGGATATACTTCCTCTGCCCGAAATATATCCTCCGGCCTCACCTCCAAATTGGACAGGCCCTCCATCAAAGTTCTGGAATTGTTGAAGGAGAGATCTGTTCCCTGTCATGTGCCTGGAGCATCCACTATCTACAATCCAGACATTGTTGTTCTTGTCAAATGGACGTCCGTGCACATAAGATGAGATGGTTAGTTTTGTTTGGAAGCCCAAGCCTTGCTGGTCTTGGGCTCTTCCAACGATAGTGACATAATTGAACCAAAAGATATGCATTGGGGTTCAATAGAGGTCATTGTTGAAGAAGAGGTTTGGGCTGCAGCATCTTCCTTGATCTTCCAATCCATCCCTTGGTTGATCTTTGAAGATGAGCTTGTTGAAGCTTGTGCAGCATGGCCTTCTTCCGAAGCTTCTTTCTTTTCGGAAGAAGCCTTCACCACCTTTTCTTCCGAAGTAGTCTTCTTCTGAGATGGTTTCAAGGGAGCCTTCTTGTTCTTCCGAACCTTAGAAGGTTCGGCTTCCGAAGCCATTTTCCCTTCGGAAGAAGTAGTGTCTTCCGAAAGCAACTTGGCTTCTGAGACCAACTTTCCCTTTTTCATCATTTGGACCTTTTGAAGTGGTCCAACTGAGAAACTTCTCTGACTCCTTCTTTTCTAACATTATTTGCATAATGTGTGCTTGCTGGATTGTAGTAACAATCTTTAGCCATGTGGTTGTGCAGACCACACATTATGCAGGCAATGTTAGTCTTCTGGGAACTTGCAGGTTGCTATTTCTTGGGTTTCTTCTCTTCATCATCAACTTTCCCTTTAAACTTCTGATCCTTCAAGTAGGACAGGAGTGCTGGTATTACACTCCTTTCCTGAGTCAGAAGTACCTACCACTTGAAATCCGGCAGAAATGAAGACACCCTTTTGCTTTGGGTCGATTTTAAGCTTGGACTCTGCAACCTTCTTGGCAGTCTTTCTAGCAGCTTTAGCTCTGCTTCTTCTTGCCTTGGTGGTTAGGATTTGGTCTTCACAGGTGGAGATGAGTGTATCCTCCTGTTTCTCCCCTGTGGTGGCCACTATTTTTGCCTCATCCTTTAGTTCCAATAGAGAAGGGTCAGCAGTTGGAACCTCTTGCTCTTCAGTACCACATCTAGGTAGTCTAATAGACTCATAAGAGTGTGGTGGAGCTATTTCATTGGTTCCCAACCCTTCTTTGTTTTGATAAAACAATTTGGAATGAGAGGTTGATGCAAGAATAGTTTGGAAGCTTTGCTCAGCAATAGCTTGCTTCCTGGCCTGAGCCTCAGCTGTGACCAACTGGGCTTGAACCTCAGATAGTTTGGATATCAGATCTTTAATTTAAGTCTTATAATTAGTCTTTTCATGTTTTAAAAGAGACACAGTTTTCTCTAACTCCTTAATTTTCTTTTGGTAGTCAGATTCAGCTCTCTTAAAATCAGATTTTAGCACATTTAAAGACTCAACCTCAGATCTGATTTTTAAATGTAATCCTTATAGAGTTTAACTTTAGCAATACAGGCAGCAGTACAAAGATGTTCATATACCTGATCATCATCTGTTCCGGCCATGAGTGCTTGAGCAGGAGTCACATCCTGTACCATGAAGCTCCAGTCAACTTCTTGAGCCACAACAGCTGTTTCAGTTGACTTCTCTTCATGCTTTGAAGCAGTGGGATGTGTGGAGGCCTGGGGTTCCCGGGTTGTTCTTGGGAGCCTTGCATTCCCTAGCAAAGTGACCAAGTTGGTTGCAGTTGTAACACTTTGCTTTGCTTTTGTCAAACCCAAACCTGCTGTTGACTGGGTTTTGAGGGAATTGCCTTCCAGTTCTCTTGAAGAACTTCTTCGCTCTGTAAGTTAAAAGAGCCATCTGCTGGACAATATCCATATACTCCACATCATCTGGACTGAAGCACTCAAGATCATCAAAGCAGTATTGAAAATCACCAGAGTGTCCACTTCCAGAGACAAAAGCACAACTATCCTGAGAGGAGTTGTGTTGAACCTTTTGAGACTTTGGAGTCTCAGGTAGAGTAATGTAAGGTTCGCTGTGTGAGTTGTCAGGGTAACACAGCAACTGATGTTGTGGTTCTGTGATTTCCCTTTCAACCACATGAAGGGCTGAACTCAGTTGGTTATTGGAGTGACCAGAGGAGTTCTGCATGTTCATCTCCATCTAGAATGCACTTAGGATACCATACAACTCTGTCAGAGTAAGAGTCTTAAGGTCCGAAGTTCTCTTGATTACAACACAGTAATGTATCCATAGTTTAGGAAGTGAAGACATGAATTTCCTAACTATGTCTCTATTCTCAAGAGCTACTCCAATATCCTTCAGAGTATCTACTAGCTCAACATACCTGAAGTATTGTTGAGTCAAGGTCTCACCAGCCTTGAAAGTAAAGTTCTCAAACTGCTGCTTCAAGAGATCCTTCTTGTTCTCTTGGGTTTCCTTGGATCCTTCATATATCAGCTTCAAAGCTTCCCATAAATCTTTAGCAGTTTTACACTTCTTGAAGCGTCTGTAGACGGAGTTGGGGAGAGCAGTTTGGAGAGAAGTCATAGCCCTTTGATCTAGCTCTATTCTCTTCCTATCTTCTTCTGAGTAATCATCAACATCTTTTGGAATGATGCGATTACCAGTGGCAGAAGTGGTGCTTGGTATGAAAGGACCATTGACAATGGAGTCCCACATCCTTGAATCTTGACACTTGATGAAGCCTTCCATTCTGATACACCATGTGTCAAAGTCTTCAAGGGTGATCAGTGGGGACTTGGTCATGGTACCGGTTTCCATATCAGCCTTGGAGAGAGCAGCCATTTGAGTGAGTGGTTTGTAGTGAGGAGTGAAAAACAGGTTGATTTGGATGGTAAGATCTCACAATCAAGAGCCTGGAGCTCTGATACCAATTGCGGGATCAAATATGGGTGGTTTTTCTCTCAACTCACTGCGAATAACACTAGCAAGTAGTCTATAAGGAGTTGATCACAATATAACAAGTAACAAGCAGTAAGAAAATTAACACAGAAAGTAAATTTTCAAGGTACTTTTATATATTGCTTCTCAACTCAAAGGATTACAAGACTCTTGGACTCAAATCGCTTATCTAAAGAGTTACAAGGAGAAGATATATATAATACTACCTACAGCCAGATATACTTTGATACCAGCTGGACACCTCTAACCTTACATCTATGCTACAAGACTCTAGGTGAGGTCTTTCAGACATTTTGCCTGAGAGTTGGTAGTCAGGACATGTCCCTGACTTACCTTTTGTCACCAACTAAAGTTGGTAACATGTACTATCATAAAAAGGTGAACAGTAGAATAAAGTATGGTCAACAACATGGCTCTTTAGGAAGATGCCATGCTGTATCAGAGGTCTGCAGCGGACTGTCAGGGACCATACTTTTATCTGCTAGTCATAGCAATGTCTTCCGAAGGATAAACTGCTTCGGAAGTATAACTTCTTCCGAAGGCACTTATTCTTCGGAAGACTGCTTCTTCCGAGGCTTGGAATCTTCTTTGTCTTCGAAAGCAGACTTTGTCTTCAGCTCTTTCATCAGACTTTGTCTTCGGAAGCTTTCAGACTTTGTCTTCAGCTCTTTCATCAGACTTTGTCTTCGGAAGCTTTCAGACTTTGTCTTCAGATCTTTCATCAGACTTTGTCTTCAGTAGATATCTTCAGCTGTTAGCTTCAGCTGTTGTCTTCAGTAGTTGACTTCAGCTTTTGCCTTCAGTAGATATCTTCAGCTGTTGGCTTCAGCTGTTGTCTTCAGTAGTTGACTTCAGTTTTGCCTTCAGTAGATATCTTCAGCTGTTGTTCTTCAGACTTTCGGAAGATCTCTTGCTCAGCTTTGGAAGCCTTTGAATGTAGTACCAAAAATGACTATGTGAAGTAGTTTTGGTTGCACCAGCCTTATCATGATCCAACAAGTTTGTCGGTTATTGGTTTGGAATCCGAAATTGAAGTTCTTATCAAAGTTGACCAATAACTCAAACATAAATGAGAAGCTAACTTGATCAAACGCTAAAGCTGTTAAATGTATGAGGTGAAAGAAAGATGGGAGTTAAATGATCTTTGTGAAGGTTTCGTACATAATTGGTCGAACGGGTCACAAGTATTTCTATAAAAAGTTATTCCTTAATTTTAGCTTTAAGAAATAGGAGAAAATAACATAAGTAATTGGTATTTGTATTTAAATGAATTGAGAGTCAATGAGTTGGGCAACATATATGTACCTGATATGATCAGTACTTGTGTTAAGTCAAGGATTCAAGGATTCACTGATACGGTTCAGGTTTTGTTCTTGCTTTTACATTGATCTAATATTATTATCAGTTTATCACTGATTCAACCATTTTTAGTAACTTGAGTTGACCAATAACAATTTAGATTTGTTGTTCAACTGATTTCTTATCTAACTAATTTCAACTGATTCTACTGTTCAACTGATTACTAATGTGCTAATTGCCTAATCTGCTAATCATTAGCTTAATATGGCCACTCAAGTGTCTATCTTTACTTAAAGCTTAGTGTGATCAAAGCAACCCATTGTTGCATTGTAGCAGTCCAAAGCTACCAAGGTTTTAGGTAACATCTTCTGGTAACATCTTCTTTTTTGGTTTTAGGTATTATTATCATATATTTGGTCACATTTGGTCACAGACACCGAATACCACATTCAATTTGTTTGTTTTGGTTGCAAGTGCAAATGAGGAATTGGAGTTTTAAACTTTGGATGCTAAGAGGACTAAGTGGAGTTTGGTTAACTATATTGACTAAGCCCATTTGATCATGGTCCATCAGGTTTAGAATCATGAGAATTAACTTAATAGGACCTGAATATAAATATTTCAAACTTACATGGTAGTTATTTTAAAGTTTAATATTAGTATGTTTAAGCTTATTATATGTTGTCATGAATATATACCGATGGATATGCAAATTTATAATTTGTATCAGCTGTAACATTCAATTTGCCTCTTAAAATAAGTTTTAATCTACAAAACAAAGTCTTTCAAAAAAAAGTTTTAGTTCACATGTGTAACATATGGGTCGTTAGGCTAATTTTTAGTTACTCATTTTCTTAACTTTGTAAATTACTTCAAAGAGACAAGGTTCAATATATTAACATATGACAGTTACTCTAATAACTTGTTTTTCATCTAAATTTACAATATTTTGCCTTTCATCTTATTTAATTTAACTTATTTCCAATAAGCCTTATTAAGCCTGCAGTTTAGTACTCTTTCATTACTAAGTAGTGTATGGGATTCCAAGATGCTCATTTTCGGTTAAAGATTTTGCTTTATCTGTTCTCCCATTGCAAGTATTATGTTATATTATGACTATAAATCTTTAACCTGGATGATATTGTGACTATAATCTTTACTCACCATGAGCGTTTATTTTCTTGATTAAAGAAGTTAACCATGCCACTACAATTATACTTTGGTGATTTATGCAACATTGTTTTGTTTACACTTTACTTGCAGCCGTCACACAAGACATTCATGATCAAGAAGAAGCGCTAAGAAGCTGAGGTAAAATAAGCATGTTCCCCACAAGATTCGATTGTGAACTAACAAGGTGAAGATACCATAAGGTAAACAGACACACACACACACTATGTATAATTGAACTTGCATTGATTTTTTTATTTTATATTTTGTCTAACTTATATTTTGGTTCAGGTGTAATGCCAAGAGTAGGCATCGTCGTAAGACAAAGATTGGATTCTAATTATAATGTAATGGTTGAGTACTTGAGTTTTGATTGTCTACCGATTCATTTTATTAGATATAAAAATACACCTTTGTTGAAAATATATAACCAAAATATGAGTATACTTAGTATTTGCTATAGTTTAAAGATATTTTTTTTCAAACATTAAAATAAAAAAATGGTGACTTAATAGATTGATTGATGATTGATATTAGGAAATTAAATTGAGGATAAGATAACTTTATTGTTATTTTCTTTTATTGTAATTGGACTCTCAAGCAACCTGGTTGTTAGTTTAAAGATATTGTAAATAGTATAATTGTTTTATTTCTTAAACTTTTACCTATATATAATTTTAAATATATTTTATATTAAAATATTATACTGTAACTATTCATGTTTATTTTACATATATATTTACATTAAAATTTAATCCGTTTATTTAATGAATGTTTAGCCTATCTATCAATCTATAAAAAAACTAAAATTAGCGTAAAACGATTGTAGATCTTATTATACTTACTTTCTCATTTCTTTATATTATTAATAATGACATTGAATACTAATAATATTACTCATACCGTTTTCAAATTAAAAAATATATAATTTAATAAATTAAAAACCAATTTTTTAATTGGAAACACACTTTTTAAAACACAAAAATTTTATAAAATACAGAATACAATGAATTTTTAAAAAAAAATCATTCTTCTTAAAACAATATATTTAAAAATCACCATTTTTTTGTTAAAATAAAAGTTTAAGAAAAATACATTATTGTTTATTTACTTAAAGTAGCTATTTATACGTACTTATAATCATATTTATCTTCAAGGATGATTTTATAATGTATAAATATTTATTAATGATTATTTAATATTTTATTTGTTCAATCCGTGTATTATATGGGGACTAACCTAGTACATATGATATGACAAGCTTTATATTTTCCATGATATTAATGCGTATACCTTCTCTCATGTATCGCCGGTCAAATAAAATAAAAAGAATAGCCATACACCACTTTAGATTGTATTCCCAGTCATAAATCTTTAAATTAAAAATATTTTCTTACCTATTATAAAATATTTACTACTTTGTTTAGCGATATCATGTGTTTATATATTTAAAAAATAGATTTAGGTCTCTTCTTTTACTCGCAATGCTTTATGAGTTTTTGTAAAGATATCGCTTATTTAATGGTTTTAAAATAAGAAAACTAATAAAAAAGTAAGTAAATATTGTGAGTCATGATCTAATGGTTAACGTGCGAGCTAAGAGGTTTTGCCTATTTAAAAGTTCAAAATTCAAAATTGTCAAATTGTTACTAACTTGATGTTATTAACTTCTAATCATTAAACAACCGTTAGAAAAGTGAATTTTCTCAACTAAACAAAAATATCATTAATATAAAAAAATCTTCAAATTTTTTATTATATATAACTTTTTTAAAACATCATTAATACTCTGACTTTTCATTTTTTTATCAGTTTGAGTCTTGAATACTCAAACCGTTAGTTTTTATGTTAAATACTTTATGAAAATATAAACTACCCCTAAAGAAAAAAAAAAGAAAAAAAAAACTTATGAAATCCATCCACACACCTCTACAAATACTCCCTCCCCCTCTCTCACTCTCTACCATCTCTCTCTCACACACAAACAAAAAACATACCCAGTGTATCCCGCTGAAAGCAGGGTCTGGGAGGGGTAAGTGGCGGTAAGTCTTTCCTCTATCTTGAAAGATAGAGAGACCGCTTCCGAAGAGACCCCCGACTCGTTAACAAAGGCAATAGCAATAGTGATGATAATACATAGCATACAATAGCATAGCATGGCATACATACATAGATAGGTATCACAAGAAGAATTATCTAGCCCGCACCACATAAAAACCGGAAAGTAACACCCCAAAGGGTAGGTAATACATGTCACCGAAAACCCTTCTCACCCACAAAACCCACTAAAAGTTCTTAATTTTAATTCTACGCCTCCACTCACTCCTATCCTCGATCATGTGCTCAGAAAGATGCAGGTCTATCATATCTCGCCTAATAATCTCGTCCAAGTCAACCTAGGTCTACCTCTACACCTCCTACCCTCTAAGCTAATGTTCTCTACTGCTCGAACAGGCGCTGCCCTCGTCCTCCTCTTCACGTGCCCAAACCATCTTAATCTTCCCTCTCTTATTTTATCTGTGATACAAGCCACCTCTAGCTTTTGGCGAAAGACGTCGTTTCTTATCCGATCCAATCTTGTGTGCCCACACATCCACCTCAGCATTCGCATTTCTGCGACCTCCATTTGTCTCTCGTGCCTTTATGGCCCAATAGCCTGTGCCGTATAACATCGCTGGTCGTACTGCCACTCTGTATAGTTTTCCCTTTAGTTTTGCTGGGAACCTCTTATCACACAGAATCCCTGATGCTGCTCTCCACTTGCACCATCCTGATTGCACACGGTGGGCTACATCGCTGTGTATCTCTCCGTCTTCCTGTACGTACGAGCCAAGGTATTTGAACCTAGCCATCCGTGGGACCGCCATGCCCTGTAAACTGATTTGGGTGTCATCTTCAGCCTCACCACTAAAGTTACAATGCATGTATTCTGTCTTAGAGCGACTTATCCTTAAGCCTCTGCGTTCTAGTGCTGCTCTCCACTGTTCTAGTCTCTCGTTAAGCACCGTCTTAGATTCTGATATTAAGACAATATCATCCGCAAACATCATACACCATGGGACTGGCTCTTGTATAGACTTGGTCATCTTATCCAACACTACTGTGAACAGAAAAGGGCTCAGTGCCAATCCTTGGTGGAGTCCCACTTCCACCGGGAAGAAGTCTGTGTCTCCGACAGGTGCTCGTACACACGTTTTTACCCCGTCATACATATCCTGTATTATTTGATATACCTCTCTGGTACCCTTCTAAGTCTTAGACTTTCCCAAATGCGTTGCCGCGGCACACTGTCATAGGCTTTTTCTAGGTCAATGAATACCATATGTAGGTCTCTTTTCTTTTCTCTAAATTTCTCCAATCCTCCTTATGACGTGTATAGCTTCCGTCGTAGAGCGTCCTGGCATAAATCCAAACTGGTTTACCGCTATTTGAGTTTCTCGTCTAATTCTCATGTCAATAATTCTTTCCCATAGCTTCATCGTGTGACTTAATAGCTTTATTCCCCTATAATTTGCGCAACATTGAACATCTCCTTTTTCTTATATATGGGGACTATGACACTGTTTCTCCACTGCTTTGGCATCTTTCCGGTCTTTAAGATAGTGTTGAATAAGTCCGTTAGCCATTGTATGCCCTCATCTCCGAGATACTTCCACACTTCTATCGGTATGTTGTCCGGCCCCACCGCCTTTGCCCTTCCCATTTTCTTCAAAGCTCTCGTAACCTCATCGGTTGTGATGCTTCTACAATAACACTTGTTTTGTTGCGTTGTTTGAGTTGTTTTATCGATCTCAGTTTGTTGATTACTATTCGTTAAGTTGAAAAGGTTATCAAAGTAAGTTTTCCATCTCCCCTTGATATCTTTCCCCTTACCAAGACCTTTCCATCCGCTGCCTTTATAAACTTAACCATTCTCACGTTCTGTCTTCTACTTTCTCTTGCCTTGGCAATCTTTAACATGTCATGTTCCCCTCTTTCGTCTCTAATCGCTTATACATCCTCTCATATGCTGTGTTCTTTGCCTCTAACACAACCTTTTTCGCCTCTTGTTTAGCCTTCTTGTATTTATCTTTTAACTCTGCTCGTTCTTCCTCATTATTATAGCGTAAAAGCTCTTTAAAACTTTGTTGTTTAGTTCTTATCTTCTCTTGTACATTTTCGTTCCACCACCAGGATTCCTTATGACCGACTGTTCTACTTGTTGTAACCCCAAGCGTTCTTTCGCTGCTTGAATGACTCTAGTTGCCATAGCCTCCCACTTTTGGTTTGCGTCTTCCTGCGGCCCAGTCATGTTCATTGGTATGATCTTATCTCTAAAGGCGGTAATCTTTTCGTCTTTTAGTTGGCCCCATCTGATCGAAGGTCTGCTTCTCTTAAGTGGTTGGACAATTGCTCTCTTCACGCGTAGATCTGCCACCAACATGTGATGTTAGGTGCTTACTGTCTCTCCCGGTATTGTCTTACAGTCCTTCCACGAGCTACGATCTTCTCCCCTCATCAGCAAGTAATCTATCTGTGTGTGTCTTCTGCCGCTGCTAAACGTAATAAGATGCGAGTCTCTTTTCTTGAAAAACGAGTTTGTGATGCTTAGGCCATGCGCTAATGCAAAATCAAGGAGCTCCCTACCGGCATCATTCCTCAGACCATACCCAAAGCCTCCATGCACCAACGAGAAATGATCATTGTCCTTACCGATATGCCCATTAAAATCTCCTCCTATGTAAATTTTTTCTTCTCGAGGAATGTCTCCCATAACGTGATCTAGACTCTCCCAGAACTTATTTCTTTCCGTTTCCCCTAAGCCAACTTGCGGAGTATACGCACTAACTACAGCCACTACTTCGTTCCCTATTACTATCCTTAATAACATAAGTCTATCATCGTATCTTCTGACCTCCACTACATATTCCTGGAGTTCCTTAGCAACTAGAAAACCTACTCCATTTTTTGTTCCATCTGACCCAGAATACCATAGTTTATACCCATTACACTCCTTTGCCCTCCCACCCCGCTATCTAGTCTCATGAAGGCACGCTATCTGAACCCTACGTCTCTTTAACACATCTATTAACTCTAGTAACTTTCTAGTAAGGGTTCTTACATTCCATGATGCCACTCGTAACCCATAACCCTTTTTCCCTGTAAATGCATCTTTCGTCACTGAACATGATCTCGGGGCAACATACAGTCTCATGTTATCTATTATATCTCACTCACCCAGCGTCCCACGAAGCACCTAAAAGAAAGAGGTTGCAACAGCAACACTATCCAAAGATAAACAAAAGCAGTCAAACAGGCACGGTCAACAAACACAGGCGGCACCCAAGACAAACAAATAAAGCAGAAAAGCTGGTACAAGAGATAGGGGATGCACCACCGCCACCACCACATGCTTCGCATCACCACCACGTAAGCTCCCTTAACGACATTAACATTCGGAATTCAATGGATGAAAATATAAGTCATCACCACCACGTAAGCTCCCTTAACGATAGGGGTGTAAACGAGCCGAGCCGAGCCGAGCTCGCTAAGCTCGAGCTCGGCTCGTTTGGTTTTAGGAAGCTCGAGCTCGAGCTCGGCTCATTTATAGTTTTATTTATAAAGCTCGAGCTCGACTCGTTAGAAAATTTTCAAGCTCGAGCTCGGCTCGAGCTCGACTAGTTTATTGTTAAATTATTAAATTTATATTTTTATAATTATTTTATAATTATTTATAAGCATACTTTTTATATAAACAATATATATTATTTAACTATTTTTTATCACAATAATATATTTAATAATATAATTTATGTAAATATGTATTATATATATTTAATATGTAAGTAAAAAATAAATATACACAAAAAGCTCGTTTAGGCTCGCGAGCCAGCTCGAGCTCGATATCCTGAAGCTCGAGCTCGAGCTCGTTTAGTAACGAGCAATAATTTGAGCTCGCTCGGGCTCGAGCTCGTTTAAGCTCAACTCGATTCGAGCTTTTTTCGAGCCGATCCGAGTAGCTTGCGAGCCGGCTTGGCTCGTTTACACCCCTACTTAACGACATTAACATTCGGAATTCAAATGGATGAAAATATAAGTCATCACCACCACGTAAGCTCCCTTAACGATATTAACATTCGGAATTCAAATGGATGAAAATATAAGTCAGTGGATGTAATGATAATCCACTTTAAGTAAAATAAAACAACTATCTCGCAACTTTTACCATTTTTTTCCATTTTATATTATGATAGATTTACGAAACAAGTTTTGTAAAAACATATTTTTAGATCCTTTTTATTAAAAACAATTTATATATATTTTTCATCATAATTTTTAATTTGAATTTAAAAAAATATTCATTTTAATTAATAATTTAAAGCGTACTTTATTTTTTATTAAAAAAATGGACGATACAGAATGCATGGCTTATCTCCTGCAAAAAAATGTTTTTCGGATAAGACTAAGTGGGTGATACTACATGCATTGGTATCGTCACGTGAAGATACAATGACATTGGTATCGTCACGTGAAGATACAATGACTATATTTTAAATTGACATGGTCAATGATTATTTTAGTATTTTTTTTTATTAAAAGAAAGCATACTCTTGAAAGGTGAAAAGTTACATGACTATGTAACTATGATATATATGTTTGCCATGAAGCACATGACTCTGTACTAATGCCGATTCTGTACTAGTATCGAACTATCAGTTTTATTATTAGTATTTGGTATGTATTTAAATTCATTTTTGGTATTGGTATTTTTGGTTTCCTACGGTACAAGCCACCCATGAAAATGCATTTCCTCAAACGGAGCTCAATTGTGGGATCTAAGAATACAAATACCCCAAAATCATGCATCATTATGCATACATGCCATGATTGCAACCAGTAGCTTATGAGAACCAAATATAACATAACTAAAATCAAAATTTGGTATAAAAACTCAATTGAAACGCTTCCTCTTTAAAGGATATTCATGAAGTTGGAAAAACAAAAGAGGAAAACATTTGCTCCCCTCATCGTTATGGTATGTTTCATCAGATTACTATCCTTATAAAGATGATGGTTGTGTCGAACCTGAGAATGAAGAAACTTTTAGTTTCTTTGATATGTGGTACGAGTAATATGGGAAAATGCATAACAAAATTAACCAACTTACCAGCATACATTAGCAAAAAAACATTGAAAAGGTATATCAGTTATCTACTTGAAGTTGAACTTCTGTAGAAAAAGGTAAATATAAGAGTTTAGATTATAATAGATAAAATGTAACATGTGTAAATACAGTTTATATGGACCTGTGGACTAGTTCAGCCAGTTTTGTTATTCAAAAAATAAAGGAAAAAGAGGTAATTAGAAGAAATTAACCAAGTACAACCTGAAATTCGCATGAACAAGTTGTGCTTTTCTTACAGCTAGTTAATGAAGGAGACTCGAGTATCTGCCATGAGATAACATAGCACACCTCGTTGTGGTTAACTTTGTCTTAAAATGGAAACCGTATTCAAAATATATGCTAATTGATCAAGAGTACCCACTTTTCTGTTCAAAGGTCGTGCTTTGAATGTATGACTATCAGCTTCAACTTTACTCTGGGACCTAAAACTTGTAGATAAAACATATATATTGCTAATGATATTAGCCACTGTTACTTGTTCTGTAGTAAAAGTTGAGGTGGTAAGATGGGCATGTTGTGTAACGTCTCAAGAAGGGTCATTTTAAGTTACCTACGCATCCGAGCTCTCTCTTCTGTCATTAGTCTAGGTCTTTGAGGGATGGTAGCCTGTGAACAAGATCAATATATGCATTTCTATCAAGTTGTCTGTTCAATAATTCAAATTTAAGTTTCACTGATTCAAAGTTTATGTTTACCTTTGTGGTTGTCTTGTGTAAAAATGAGGTTTGGTGCTTCAGTTGAGAAACCTTGCAAGATGTAGAAAAAAGGTTATTACGACCGAACTATATAATATCTAACTATAGTATCAAATCCGAATTCATAAATGGATATATATATATATATATTCAAAGTTTATGTTTACCTTTGTGGTTGTCTTGTGTAAAAATGAGGTTTGGTGCTTCAGTTGAGAAACCTTGCAAGATGTAGATAAAAAGGTTATTACGACCGAACTATATACATATCTAACTATAGTATCAAATCCGAATTCATAAATGGATATATATATATATATATATATATATATATACACACATATATATATGTATATATATATATATATATATGCATCATGCATGACCATATTCATTTTCATATATAGAAAAAGAGCTCTAGAAATTATATTGAAGATATGCTAATATAAGTTCAACTATAGAAGTGTAAAGCAACTACGTCAGTGCACCTTTCGCAAGAAGCCAATCTCCAACTTTTGTCTTTTGATGTCTTCAACTTCAGATCTAGTAGGAGTTTGTAGGTTAGATGACCTACAAATTTGAAGTGTGTGGAACTTTTTAAAAAAATCAGGAGAATAATAAGAACAGTGAAAACTATAATAAAACTCCCACTTTTCTACTTAACTAACGCAACATTGAATTTATATGAAATAACTAAATGTAACACCTTCCACAAGTGCTGGCATGTGTATCAACTTCATTAACCTTCTTGGCCAAATGATGAGCAGTGGGTGTCATGAATATTGTACTTGGACTTGATTTAGATAATCTTTTTGTGGACTTGAATTTAGCTCTAAACTTTTGAATATCGGCAATGAGATTATCATATTTCAGATCGGAAACATCTGGATGTCAAAAGACAATTGTTTGGGTGTTGGTTAAAGCAAACTGAATAAACAATGACAGTAAACTTATTGTGTCAATTATAAAATAAAGAACTTTACTGCAGAAGCATATGTATCAAAGAAAAAAACACTTTGAATAAGGCCAACCACATGATTTATGCTATGAAGAAAATAGTGCTTAAAATTTTACAGAACTATAAGTTAAACTGAGTGTGCCCTTCACCTGAATTATTTCTGTTTCTACCGTTGGCATCATCTTTATAACAACCTAAGTTCGTAAATTGATCGCTGGTTTAATTAGCTGAATATTATGGAAAGAAAATACGTCCATGACAACGTTAGATGTTCATTAAACAGAACTTCTATGCTTTCTTTTTCTAGAACAAAGAACTAATTGAGGTCATATCTAAGTCATCTAACGATCCCATTGTGGATACTTGAAATGTTCAAACCACATATATAGAGTAATCCATACCTTCAGTTCTCCCTTCTGAAGAGCACACACTATGATCTGAAGAAGAAGCCATAGCAGGGCTTGTATGTTCAACAGCTTCTAGTTTGAGGGAGCAGTTTGTACCAACTTTTGCAGGAGTGCTCTTTGATACATTTTTCAAGTTTATCTTCATCAAGTAAGCTAACCACCACACAAAAACCATGAATCATAAGAATGTCATGTTTCAATTTAATCCACAAATGCTTCAATTAAGACCAAAATATACATATTTCTTTAAGCAAATATAAGTTGTTACATGTCATCACTGAAAATCAACCATTTTTTTGAATTCATTCACAATACCTTTGAATACATACTTATATAGCATATAGTTAAGTTACATGCACATCAATTCAGATTAAACTCCACAATTAACAAGCTTTCTTTCAATAAGAACTCTACTGCATTTGAACCTTGTTGAACTCGATGGAAACATCATAGATCCTAGCTAAAAGTGATTGCACTAATACACATTTCCACCGAATTACAGACCATTACATGCACATCAATTCAGATTAAACTCCACAATTAACAAGCTTTCTTTCAATAAGAACTCTACTGCATTTGAACCTTGTTGAACTCGATGGAAACATCATAGATCCTAGCTAAAAGTGATTGCACTAATACACATTTCCACCGAATTACAGACCAATGTACACCAATTTCAACATTACAAATCGATCAAGCAGCATACAACCAAAAACACATGTTAAACACGAAAGAACATACGCATTCAACAGTCAACACCAATTCACTACCAATCATGAAATCGAGATGCTTACGAGCAGGTGGATAATCACGAGCATATCTAAACCATCGATCTGCTTCTTGCACCTCAAACTCCGTCTCTTCCGCAGAAAAATCAAAAACTGAGACGCATCAAACTCGTAATCGAGATCAACGTACCAGAAGAACGATGATGATTCATCTATGGCTAAAGCTTCCATCATCTCTTGAACTTGATCCATTCGTAACGACTGTTAATTAGTAGATGAATAAAGTGTTGATGAAGCCACCGGAATGTGTAGTTCCGGAGAATTCTCCGGCGATGAAACCCTAATTTTCCGGCGAGATTTTGTATATGTATGGAATAATATATAATATATAGATACAGAAAGTCAGAAACAAGGTGGCGTGTATGCATATATTGTTGGTGATATAGCGCCGAGATCATGCTTTTGAATATGTGGGCCCTGTTTGTCATTTGACTTTGACAAAAATGTCAAAACATTAACTACAAAATGAAAAGAAAAAAACATTCAGCATTTATTGCAATGCTATGTAATTTTGATTTTGATTCAAATAGATTGCTTTTAAATTTAGTTTATGGTATAAATTAAGCTCGCATGATATGATATGTTTGTGAATTTTATTATGCGTTCGATCAAACTCAGTTGTCTCCCTCTCTTAAGGAGCCTAGACCAATGTATTCATTATTCTTATTAGCATATGACATACCACAGACATTACCAGGGGCGGAGGATTGTTGGGGCCGAGGGGGCCGCCGCCCCCCTCCTTTTTTCGTCAGTAGTTTTAAATTGTAGTCCGTTAGTGTAAATTTTGGGTACGGTAGTGTAAATTTTTATACACATATCGAGTTCGCCCCCCTAAAAAAATTAGTTTCGTCCCGCCCCCCCTACGGGGATGTTCAAGCTCCGCCACAGGACATTACTAAATGAGTATATATATTTATAACGGGTGAAAACTTTTTAAATATTTATATTAAGTTAAGAATATTATTATTGTTGAATATATATAATTAATTTAAATTCTTTGTGAATTGAAAGCAAATAAATTATTACAAAGTTCCCTTTGGAATATAAAAATAGCGTGGCAATAAGCAACAACATTATTTATTAGGATTTAAAGTTGATGTAATTTATAAACATATAAAATTACTTCAAATTATATATAAGGTGGGATTATTATTTTACTTAAAGTAAACATCTACGATCAACATTACTGAAAGTCTGAAAAAAAGTAATATTACATATTATTATCTTAGAATAAAAGACTTGCTTTTGTTTTTGAGGTCATGAATATAAATTTCTGTGATAAAAGGATCATATCATTAAGCCATTATTTTCTGAATAAATTCATACAGTGATTACTTTAATTATAATCTAAATCACTTGACAATCATATTATGTTATAGCGAAGAACAAGTTAATTGTCTAATTTAAACTTTTATCATTCCATCTCAAAATTCAGTTATTGGTCTTACGTGATTTGATCATAGTTTTATAGTTAAAAAGAATAGATTATATATTAAAGCTGTGAGAATAAACCAAAATATACAACCACTAAGGAGATTGAATTTATTATATATTCTTAGGAAAATATATAGTTATAACTTATAAGTGATTTAGTTCATTTACTTGACTAGATACATCTGATAAGAATATATTAGTATATAATAGGCCTCCATAAAAAATATATATAATATCCTCAAGTCACACGTGTATTAGTGATGGTCAAAATAAAAGTAAACTTTTATTCTACCACGAAAATTAATGATATTACTTTCTTATATTACATTCACACGTGTGTGTATTCTTCACGTGTGCGTATACTAATGTGAATTTATAATAAATACTATACTCTTGTAGTAATGTTTGACTTTTAATGCTGACTTTAAGTAAAACAACAATCGCATATACATTTTTATCAGAAATTAGCTTTGTATTGGTATTTATATTAGCTTTAAATTCTAACAAATAATGATGTTATTCGTTGCCACTTAATTTTATTCAAATTTCAAAAATAATATTCTAATATATTTTGATTTGATATTTCTCAAAGTATATATTTTCACTAGGTTATTATCTCGTGTATTACACGAGTTAAATAAATAAATATTAAATAATTAGTAACGAAAATTATAAATTATAAAATAATATCTTGAGATATGATATTCTTGAAATCACGTACAAGTAAGGACTTTAAGTAATAAATCAACGATATCATTTTTAAGCTTTTATTTTTCATTATTTTATTTTTGAAAGCTTTTTTAACATTTTGTTCTAACAAACGGTTTTAAGAAAATGTCATTTCTAAAAATTTTCTTATATTTAAAAAGTTTGATGTTTAAAAAAATATAATATTATAATAAAGTTTTTTTTATTTATAAATTACATTTATAAAACTATCTCTTTTCTTAATATATAAACAAATACATTTAATCTTAAAATAAATTGGATAAAATTATAGTAGTTAATACTGTTATTTATTAGGAGTGAGAAACGGAAAAGTAAGATTTAGATGGTTTATAATTGCGCCATGTGCCACCAAAAACAATTTATTTTATTAGTATACTAGTTTTATTAAACCCGTGTATTACACGGGTTGAATAAAAATAAATAAATAGAATAAAAAATTATTAATTATAAATCAATATTTTAAAATAAGATATAATTGAAATCTTTTTTCATAATAAATAATATAAAATTTTTATTTTAAAACAAACGTTTTAGAAATGTCATATTTAAAAACTTTCTTCTATGACTCAGTTTTAACTATTTTTTGTTTATAAAAGTTTTATTTTTTAAAAACACTATTTATAAAATATTTTATATTTTTTAAAAAGTTTGATGTTCTAAAATTTTTTTAAATTATGAAAAAATATTTCCTTAGAAATAACCCGTAGCAAAAATATCTCTTTTAATTTATTAAAAAACTATTTTAATAAAAAAATTAAATAATATTATTACTAATTAATGTTATTATTAAATAGGAGAGAAGCGAGAAAAAATTATTGAGGAGGAATATGGTGTTGACATGTGTCCTCTTAGATACCTTTTTATTAGAGTAGGGAGATATACATTGATATTGATTTTTTTAACAACAAATTATCATACTATTAAATTACATCAAATTACATTATTGTCTACGCTTGAACCCAATACATCCTCTAAAGATAAAACCTCTATTAAATAGGTTAGCCTCACATTGACACATCAATAACGCTCACTATTCATTCTTTCATTTTTTATAATACTTTCAAGTTTCAACATGTTTTGATAAAATGATGTTTAAATCGTAGTATATCATCTTATGAAATTATTTTATGTTTCTTAATGATCTTTAAACTAATTATGATTTTATCTGATTCTATAGTCTAAGGGTGTCATTCTATTTTTTTAATCGGGTTATGGTTCCTCGGGTCGGGTGTTGGGTGTCGAATCCAATAAATAAAATATGTGAATGTGAACATACCGTGCACAAACTAAGAATACTATGAGCGGAAGTAAGGTTCGTGTTCTCAGAGACACGTGTCAACTATTTTAATACAAAAAACGTTTTAACATATTTAATGTAGTTGGTTATGGATTAAGGAATATGTTGGGTTTAACTAGAAACTAAAACTAAAAGCAAATTACAAAAAATAAAGTTTTCTAGCAAGCTAATACAATCATGTCAAAACTATAAACAACATTTCACGCGGTGGTGTTAAGGTTCCGTTTGAAAAACAAAATTTGACATTTTTGTTGTTTTTAGTTGTGAAAAATAATTACTAAAAACGTTAATTAAATTGTGAAGTAAATTTAAATATAAAAACTAATTCCAACACTAAAGTAATTTCTTGATTCGATTTGGCTTAATATCATTAACGATTACGGTGCAATGACTCTTTTAAATTAGTGATTTGTATCGATACTATACATCACGTTATTCGAATATCCACTCTATCTAATGTCTAATCAAGCGCAGTTCCTTGATTAGAGCCAACCCGCTACTCTAAGCTCACGTCGTTTGGATCTTAGCGTGCGGGTTGCAATGATAGAAGTATCAATTATAATTAAACACACACGATGTTTAGTATATTTAACTAGATTATACAACAGCAATAACAATAACATACCCAGTATATCCTACTAGAAGCAGGATCTGGGAAGGGTTAGATGGTGGCAAATATTTCCTCTATCTTTGGGATGGAGAGACCGCTTTCAATGAGACCCCCGTCGAAAGTGAAAAAAATCACAAGATTACAGACATATTTCATATATTTCAAATAATAGTTTAGCAAAACACAATGATATATAAACCCATATACACATCTCAGGCAATGAACAAAAGACAGACAAATTTTTTTCTTACAATACAAAGCGCACATTCAATAACAACACTTTTAATTACTCTGATCTATGATTACTCTAAAAACCCCTATTCTTAATCTTGTATTAGCACTTCACATAAAAGGAAAAGGAGAGTCTACCTATGTCACAAGCATCCACTATCTCAACCGATTCCCACTAACATTCCTTAACCTTAATCCTACCCCTCCAGTCATTCCTATCATCGATCATGTGCTCGGAGAGGTGCAACTCTAACATGTCCCGCCTAATCAACTCCTCCCACGTCAACTTTGGTCTTCCTCTACCCCTACTACCATCTAAGACATTGTTATCTACAGTTCTAGCTGGTGTTGTCATCTGTCTCTTCTTCACGTGTCCAAACCATCTCAATCTCCCCTCCCAATTTTTTTCAGTGATGCATGTCACCCCTAATATTTGTCGGAACATGTCGTTCCTTATCTGATCCATCCTTGTGGGGCCGCACATCCACCTCAGCATTCTTATCTCTGCGACATCCATCTGCCGCCCTTGTGACTTCTTCATGGCCCACAATCTGTTCCGTAAAACATAGAAGGTCTTACTACTACTCTATAGAACTTTCCCTTTAGTTTTGTTGGGAACCTCTTGTCACATAAAATCCCCAACGCTGCTCTCCATTTGTATCATCCTGTATGGACATGGTAAGCTACATCGTTGTGAATCTCTCCATTCTCCTGGATATACGAGCCAAGATACTTGAATCTACTCATTTGTGGAACCACTAGATCCTGAATACTAATTTGGGTGTCGTCTTCATTCGCACCACTAAAGTTACAATGCATGTATTCCCTTTTAGAGCGACTTATCCTTAAGCCTTTGCGCTCTAATACCGTTTTCCAATCTTCTAACCTATCATTAAGCGTTCTTTTATTCTCTGCTATTAACACAATGTCATCAGCAAATAACATGCAACAAGGAACTGGCCCATGTATAGAGTTGGACAACTAATCCAAAATTACCGTGAAAAGAAATGGACTCAATGCTAATCCTTGGTGGAGACCCACCTCCACTGAAAAGAAATCTATGTCACCCACCGGCGCACGCACACACGTTTTCGCCCCTTCATACATATCCTTGACTAACGTAATATATCTCTCGGGAACTTTTCTACCCCGTAGACTTTCCCAAATGAGTTTTCGCGACACACTATGTTTAACTAGATTATATGATTTTATAACAAGGATGAATTCATTGACAAACTAAAACCGTTAGTTGTTCCTTATATCAAGAATCAGGGGCTTTAAAGCTTGAAGAACATTATTAGAAAAACTAATAAAGTGATTAATTTTATTAACAATCTAATATATACCGGAGTAGATCCGGGTTTAAGATCAAAAATCAAACAAATAAACTATTAAAATAAAAAGTTCTCATTACCAATTCATATAAGTTCAAACTAAATCAAAGAAATAAAACCTTAATGTTGAAACTAAAATTATTTTAGCCGGATATAACGACTAGATCAATAAAAACCAAAATAACTAAAAAACTTACTAATCAAAACAAATAATTAAATTTATTGACAATGAAGAAAATTCCACGAACAAAAAGAATCCAAATTGCTGCTGCTCCCTTTTGCTTTGTTGATTGTTATTGTCAAAACAAAGTTTTTAAGATGCCTCATTGATCTTCCCTTCTCTTCTATTTATAGTAATTCTTTGAGTTTCAGATCCCTCCTTTTAGGCTTGTCAGTTTCTTCTATTTTATCAAGAAAATATGGTGATAATCATCCCAGACAAAAGTTTCTAAACTTTAGGAAAATTTTCCTGCAATCATTCGCGGCCTGTGAATGAACTTCGGCACGGTCATGTAAAGTTTTTGTTATGTAGATAATTTCAAGTTTCAGCATTTCTTCAACAACTCTTTCATACTTCTTCAAGTCTTTCGTCCCTCTCATGAACATATCAATCCTGCAAAATCAATCAAAGTAGATTCTATTCCACCGAAACATGTATTGTATAAAATAAACAAATATACATGTGATATATACATAATATGCACCAAAATATACTATTATAACTATAAAAATTAATGCTTAAAAATAAAACTAACATCAGGTTTTATGGCATAAAATCAACTAGAAGACCAAACAAACATGTAATGTTTAATCGGTCCTTAAGTTTTGATTTTTGGTTTAATTCGGGTCGGGTAGTTGGTAATCGGGTTTAGGATAAACCATTAAGCTTTAAATTATTAGTTATCTCAAATGTTTGTGTAAACAATATGTATGTGATCGCATGTATCAGATTTAATGTATTATCAATAGAGAATTTTGGTTTTTCTTAAATAAAACCATCTACATATTTGCATTCTTAATTATGCATATTTAGATGTTCAAGAACACTATATTTTGATTATCCATAAAGTTCATAGTATAAAATTTAACCACAACAATGAAATATGTTTAGAAACCCATGATTTTCAAATCCTGCTAAAGCTGGCATAACACACACACAAATATATACATATATAATTTACATATATGAGCTAATGATCATGGTCTCTAACTTTATCGAATTATAGTAGAGATTAGAATAATTGAATATTAATTGAAATTTGAAACTGCATGTCAAAACCTATGGGTTGAATCTAGTGAATGTGGATCAAATGTTTTTAATTTCTAGATAATCTATGATCAATAGGGATAAAGATGAAGCGATGAACTATCCCGTTTTTATTAGTCGAAGATTTAACAGTCGTACCAAGTATTCATTATTAACCAAGATAGAGAATCTCGTGATTTTTTCAAAAACTACCGTTCAGGTTAATCGGGTGACCCGATTCTCATAAATGCAACCCAATACTAAACATTTTATAAAAATCGTGTTCAGATTAATGAAATAATCGGGTTGGGTTGCTCGCGTTAGTCCTTAATCGGAAGAAAACACATCCCTACTATAGTCCAGTCAGACCGATCCATTCAACGGACCAGCAACATGATCAGTTCGTTGATTGATTTGGTTTTAAAACTTTTGATGAAAACTAGAATGTTATTTTGTGATCCATGTCCATCTCTTCATTTAAAAGTTTTTGTGGAGAGCAATGGTGAGAGGATAATAGAGATGATCTTATTTATCGCAACAAAAAGAAAAAGTTTGTTGGCACAAACTTGAAAAACCTTCAAGAAAGATGACCTTTTGGTGCTAACAAAGCATGTAAAACCGTCTCTTTTAAAGCGGACAAATCTTTCAAGTCTTATGATAAACAAACATGCATAGTATCTATTCTATTTAAAACATTTGGTCGGTGGGTTCATTTGGTGGGTTCTTCTGGACACTTCCCCTGTGTTTCCTTATATATGGTGTTCTTCTTCTTCCTTCGGTTCCCGCTTTCCTTCCTCCTTGCTGCTTCGCTTACATGATCCCCTCACACACACACGCGCACACACACATGGCTTCTTTGGTGGTGCCGGAGGTGGTGGAGGCGGTGGCCGCTGTTTCCCGTTTCTTGTGCGCTATCTCCAGTGGTTGTACAACTTCTCCGGCGTGTGGCGGTGGTTCCTTCGCCTCCCATGGCCGCTGTGTGCGCCGCTACCGTCTCAGGGATCTAATTCACCCGCCGCTGTGGACGTGATCGATAAGATAGGCCTGATTTTTGCTTCGATTTGGTCTCCTCGCTTCTATTGTCGATGATGGTGGTCTCGGTTGGTGGTGGCGCTGCTGGTGGCCTTCTGCGTTGAAGAAGTTCGATCAGGTGCAGATCACAGATACAAACATGGTGATGAAGTGCCTTTGTACGCCAACAAAGTCGGCCCCTTTCATAACCCTAGGTGAGCATTTGTTTCTGGGTGTTGGTTGGATGTATGATTTGTGTTGAACATTGGGTTCTTGGTACTGCGAGTTGTGAATTTGTGGATTGGATCTGATTTAGGGGAATTAGGGTTTTTGATGTGTCGGTTTTGTGCCGGTGGTGGGTTTTCTGGTTGTGGTGTTCATCATGGTGGGATTTGTTGGTGGTTGCGGTGGTGCGTTTTCTGGTTGTGGTGGCATTTCGCATCCCTATTGTTGCCGTTGGCTGTCTTTGTCCTTTCGAGATGATCTCCTATTTTGGATATCTGATGTGTTGGCGTCGATGATGCTAAGCGAATGCTTATCTGAGACTGTTGTTTGTTGTTGTCGATGATGATGGACATGTCTTCATCAGAGACCATTGCCTATCGTTTATTTGTGATTTTTTATGAGAACCGGTGCCCGTTGCCTTGGCTTGGCATCCATTTTCGTTATGCAGCCGCAACCGAGTATCAGTTCAATTATTGCTATACGTGTATTAGAAAGTATTCTCGGTTGGTTATCTTATTATGTCGTGAGGTAGTTGTTCATTGATGTCGATGATGATGAACGAGTCTTCGTCTGAGACCATTGTTTTCGATTCAGTTATGAATTTACATGAAAACCGGTAATAGTTTTCCTGCCTTGGCATCCACGGTCGGTGTGCAACCACAACCAGGTCTAGGTTTAACGATTACCTTAGCGCCGGAAAAAACTGTTAGATTATGACTATGATGATCAAAACATAAATCTAAGCCTCGGTAAGAGAAATGGGGTTTGTTGTGTTTCAAGTGGGTTTTCTAGGTTTTGGTGGAGGTGTCGGTGGCGGTCGGCGATGATGATGAATCTGTCGTTGTCTGAGTGAATCGAACGAAGGTTGAAACTTACCGTATCTTGGCGGGGTAATTTCCGGAGGTTTCGCGGTGGAAATTGGTGTTTCTACCGTTGAAGCAGCCGTGATGTTTGCAGCCATGGCGGTTTGTTCATCTTTATTCTGATTATCATTATTAACAGATCCGAGCCTTATTTTGTTCTTTTCGTTGTTTTCCAGTTTGTTTTTTCGGATTGTATTTACAATATATGTTGAAATCGATACTCTGGAGACGCGATTCATATTTTTTTCTTTTGTTTGGGAAGGAGGCTCCGGCGAGAGAGATTGTTGTTGATCTCTTGCCATGTTTTTTCAGGTTATGTTGATTTTCTTATGTGGGTTACTTGACGATGAGTACCTATTCATCTGAGATGGATCTTTTGGGTTTGTTTTATGATTTGGATGAGGTCAGACCCTAATTTGTCCCTGATTGCTACTTATTTGTTTACGATTGCTGTTGTCGATTATTGTTTATAAGTGGTCGATGATGTTGAATTGTTGTTCATCTGAGGCCTGCATTCGGGTGCATGATGTTGAGCGCACGCTCATCTAAGACGTGCTAAAAGGTAGTTGTAAATGTGTACTCCTATTAACTGCAATCAACAATCAAACACCAGTAGCATATCGGAGTATTTGATTGACATGCTTCCCGGTTTGCACGTTGAAGATTTACTTGATTCTCCGGCGAACTTCTCGAAGGTATGTCACCGTTTATCTATTTTAAGTTTAATCAACAGTTTCATACACCCTTTTGATTCAATTGAAGAAATTGCAGGTGGGTGACAACGATCCGGGGCCGAGTAAAAGGCTTTCCTCAGGTTCCGAGTATAAGGTTTAACTCCAATTTACAGGTTTGTACTCTCCGTTTTAATTCCCGGTTTGTGTATTTGGTTTTTGTCACGTCCAGGATGCTCCCGGAGGTCTCTTTTATTTTCTCTCTCACGTTTATTAGCTTTATCTCTATAATTGCGATTTACTGTTGTACTGTATGTGTCTGTGTGTATGCACGTGTATGATTTGATTGTGGTTATGCGTTTATTGTGCAAGTATATGTCTATATTTCTGAAGAATTGTAATATGTTTCTATATGTTAATGTAATTGAGTAAAAAGCTATTATGATTTAGGGCTATTGGTGAAATTTAAGGATTAGTTTCTGGGAGAGTTAGAGTGGCTGTAAGATTAAGACCACGAAACAGCGAGGAGCTCGCAACAGATGCTGATTTTGCTAATTATAGGTTATGGGCCAGCTTGGTGACATTGGTTGTGGGTCAAAATGGGTGACATTGGTTATGGATTGAAACCATTGATATTTGGTATAGGTCAGCTTGGGTGATATTAGTTATGGGCCAAAATGGGTGATATTGGTTATGACCCAAAATGGGGGATATTGGTTATGGCTTAAAATGATTAAAATTTGGTTTGGGTCAACATGAGTTGTATTGGTTATGGGTCAAAACAGGTGGCATTGGTTATGGCTCATAATAGGCGCATAAGTTATGGGTCAAACGGGTGGGATTAATTATGGTCAAAACGATTGATATTTGGTTTAGGTCAAAAGTGGTGGTATTGGTTATGGGTCAAAAAATATGGAATTGATATGGTCAAAATGAGTGATATAGGTTATGGGTCAACTTTGTGGTATTGGTTGTGGGTTAAAATAAGTAATATTGGTTAGGGGTCGAAATGGTTGATATTTGGTATGGGTCAGCTTGGGTGATATCAGTGATATTGGTTATGGCTCAAAACTATTGAAATTTGGTATGAGTCAACATGGGTGGCATTGGTTATGGCGTATGGGTGAAAACGGATGGTATTGGTTATAGGTCAAAACGGGTGGTATTGGTTATGGGTCAGTATGAATGGTGTTTGGTATGGGTCAAAACGGGTGATATTTGGTATGGGTCAAAATGGATGGTTTTGGTAATGGGTCAAAATGAATGGCGCAGGGTAATTCAGGTAGTGGCCTTGGAGGCAACATGACCAGATATACAACATACAACCATTGACAGTCATGCATCTTCAACCGGGTTAGTTTGTTATTGTGTAGTTTTTATGTTTGATTCTATTTAGTGCAGTGGTTTAGCCAAGTTGTAGTAGCTTTCTTTCACTATTAATCTCATTATGTTGGATTAATAGAGTTGTTAATTTTGAATATACAAACAACAAATCCCGCGGCATCACGCGGGTATGTTTGCTAGTTCTTATTAAAGCCTTTGGTCGGTGGCTACAGTGCCACCGTACCAAAGGTGATGCACAGTGTACAAGTTTCAAAACAGGCACAAAATCGGCGATGGTTGCGTTGGTAGTGGTGTTTTGATGGTTGCTGCGGTGGTGGTGCTCCGATGGTTGCGGCGGTGACGACGGTGGAGGTGGAGGTGGTGGTGGTGGCGGTGGCGGTGGCGTGGTGGTGGTGTTTGGTGGTTTCGGATGATCCGGTGAGCATTTGGACGACTTTTTTGAAGGAGGTGGTGTCGGCTTGAACGAAGGTGGTGGGGTAGGGGAGGTTGGGGTCGGATCTGGGGATGGGGGTTGGCATAATCGAGTGAGAAAATGATGATGATACCTTGCGGCGGATGGTGAGGAGTGAGCGGCCGGAGGCGTCCATGAGGACGATCTCCGCCTTAGCCCCGGCGGTGTAGTTGTCGACTCTGAAGACGAGGTTTCTGGTGGAATCGTATACGGTGAAGCCGTAACAGTTGAAGAGCAGAGACTTCTTCCAGACTGTGAGGACACAGGGACTGTCGGCGGCGGTGGTGGCGGAGGTCGGTAGCGGAGTCCGGCGAACGACGGCATTAGGGTACACCTTTGCCATAACTCTTTGTCTAATTGCCTCTGTGTGTGTGTGTTTGTTTGAGAGAGAGAGAGAGAGAGAGGTTAGATTGCAGGTGGGCAGTAGAAAAAGTTTGTCCCTTTTTATAATTTTTTTATGTGACGGTTGCTGTCAATCATACAGGCTTTGTGCTCCACCTCAGGTCCATTTAACAATCTTTTTTACTTACTATTCAGTTACACTGCATGTATGTAGCTTACTTTAGCCCATGTTACCTTTTGCTTTAATGAAAAGTGTCTTTTTTATGATACATCTTTGTTTTTACAGGTGATACAATCAAGGCAGTTACGGACACACAAACTGGGTCACATTTTGATCAACTTATTGGGGTCAGAGCATGCTACAAAATCATGGTGTATGTCTGTATAGAACCGGGAACGTCTGGTAGAGTAGTTGATCGTGAAGTAGGCATTTTGTTAGAAAATCAACAACTGCGACCAACACAATACCTATGTACTTCTTCGCATTCACTCCATACTTAGTTTTAAAGAGGCGCCTTTTGGATGAAAACAAATTAGTAACAGGTTGTATTACTGATCTGCATACTTAATTCTCACTTTTAAAAGCACCTTAAAATTCAAATGTCATTTACAGATTTCATATGTTGTTTAATTAATGACAGATAAGAATTTTAATTGATTCCAGATAAAAAGGTATACGCAATAGATTTCACAACTCTAATTGTGTGCACATGTATGTGAATTGGAAACCATTTGAAAGCGCCAAATTTTATTTAAAACTCTCCTACACAACTTATATAACCATATTTTATGCAGGTAACTGTAGGTAACAACATACACACGTTTAGTAAGAACATTATAAATCAATTATGGTCATGGGAAGGCTTGGTGCTATGAATCATGTCTCAAAACACAAAGTATACCACTACGACAACCTTTTCTTGTGCATTGCCAATAGGTTGCTAGATGAAAATTCCTATAGGTAGGTATAGAATGAGAGGAAAAATAACCTAAATTGCAAACAACAGTCTTATAAAATGAGAAAAAAAGCCTAAATTGTAAAGTGGTATTTTGAATGTCTGTTGATGTCTATATGTGCAGTCCTCTTTGACGGCATAATTACATCACTTGTCGGCACAACCTGCTATGATATGGTAGTTACACAGCATAACACTGACCACAGAATATTACCGGCAGAACTCGAGCAATTAAAGGAGCAACCATTTATCATTGAGTTCTAAGGGCATAATAACAGTCATGGGCAAGTAATTAACGCCAACAAAGTGTTCGAAGCACCAACATCACCCACCGCCACACCAATTTTCATCACACAAACAACTACCATACCAGCAGAAGTTCCCACAACTCCATAAAACCCCAAAAGTAAAGCATGAAGAAGGTATTACAAAACCCAACTAGCATATAATCTATATTCATCATTAGTTATCAGCAACTAAATAGCTATTTACTTAAATTATAGTTGCAGACCTCCGTCTAAAACAAAAAGTCCCAGGCTTGACTTTTATGACTTTAGATCATGCAACAGGCAGTAGAAATAAATAGCATAAAAATAGAGGCTCTTTTATCCCAAAGATGTTATAACTTTAAATCATGAGTGGAAAAGTAATGGCTTGTACCTCCAAACAACTTTTTGGATCTTTTGAAATGATATTATGCTTTTCAAGCTAACCTTATGCTGTAAAATTATTGTAAGTTTGAATCTTTTAAGAATGAAAATATGACTACCGCTGTTTTGTTTTAACTAAAGCTAGACCTAAGTATAATCCGAATGTACCTCCGTGTTTCAACTTAAAGACAACCGTCAACGAAAGTGAAGCCGCGGCAACGCGCGGCATGAATTCCTAGTTATTATTAATCTCTTTTGTCGGTGGCTACAGTGCCACCGACCTCGGTGTTGATTATAGATATCATCTTTCGTTTCTCTGCGAGTCTTCTTCACCAACTCTCACAAAATCAAAATGATGGAATCGGCTTTAGTTTTTCGACTGATTCCAACCACTGCGTCTTCGTTTCTTCCACAAATTAAGCTCAGATTAGCGGTAATATGTTCATCTTTTTCAATCAATTTGTCCGTTCTTAATATCCTATACTTGTATGTTAAATTGCTGATGTCTGGTGTTTCACAGAGCTTACAACGTTCAAGATTCGTTGAGCAACAGCGGAATCGAAAGAATATGATTAGGGGTTGTTATGGGTCTGAAGAAATCGGCCCGATTGAGGGATTTCAATTCACACCCACCAAGGGTTTTATAGAAGAGGTAAGTTTTTGTGTCGAATGTAGAACCCTAATGGGAATTTCCCCCTGTTTTGGGATGATCTTGTCGAATTATGGGTTAATTGTATGATTGGGGTTTCGGATTTTGATTTTGATCATGGGGTTTATATGAATTGCATTGTTAGGCGATTGGAGCTGAATATGGTGAAGGGTTTGAGACTTTTAGACCAGATGGACCCTTGAAAGTTGATGTTGTAAGTATACAACTGTATTACTGTCAGTTGCTACACTTCAAGTTTGATTCAAACCTACTTCTTGTGAGTTGAAGATGTCATCCTCAATCATATCATTAAACACATTAATTTGAAAAATTTTGATTTCTGTCCCTTTGTTTCTGAGAAGAGAGCAAATTATGACATATTTATTGTAATTCTTTGTCAAATTTAGTTCATAGAAGCAAATTAAAAAATTCATCGCTTAGAGACCTTTACGTTGCGCATTTCTTTCAGCTTTGTTTTTAGGGAAAATTATGCTTAGATTTTAATGCAATTTATGAAGGAAAGGAGATTCCAGATGATGATGATGTACAAAGGCTTTTGCTTCATGGTGCTCCTGATCATGTTTTGCATAAGGTTGTGTAAATCTTGAATCACATTCCCTATATTATTTAATTGATTTGTGTGATTTTCTTGAATTTAATTTTCATATATCGTAACGTGTCCCCTAAAACCGTTATAAACTCTAGGTGTTGCTGTGGGAGAATGAAGCCCGTGAATTGAAAAGATTAAAGTTGAAGCTTTCACAGTTACATAACAAAAATCTTCTTAAGGTTATCTTCTTTTTCATTTAAATCATTCACTTTATTTTATATCCATGGGTTAATTGTTCAAAATTATGTCCGCGACCACCACCGCCACCGTCACCATGTTCTTCAGTAACACCCACAACATCAACGACATTACTGAGTGGTGCGGTGATGGTGTAATATGCTTTCGATGTTGCTAGATGATGGTATAATGGGGGTTTTTATGCGAAAATGTGTTAATGCCGAACCATTCTAGTCCGTTTCACTGTAATCTTGTCCTCACATATCATTGCATCTTCTTGATGGGATCAGGTTCGTCTGGATATTTTCTTTGCATGTGCCTTCGTTTCGATTCTTGCACTTGGGAAATTGGTTTGTTTTGAAGATTAAACGACACGCAAAGGTGTTGATTATGGATTTTAATTTGTTAATTTTTCTATTTAATTAGTTACTTTTTGAAGAATCTAAGAAGGCCAGGAAAATAGTGCCAATTTGAATGAGTGATTATCATCACCCAGGGAGGACTTTGTTCAATCTCAAACCGATCTAAGGTTTCAAATGCTATGACCTACATGCCTTTTCAATGGTGCGAAACTAACTGAGTTCGTTCGGTATAATGTGCAATTGTGGGGTTTGGGTGCTTTTGGACTTGGTGGCGTGGATGTTATGTTGTTGATGCTGATGGGCAGTGGTGATGGGTTTGGGTGCTTTGGGTAATGGTGACAGTAGAAGGTGCGATGGTGGGGCTGGGATTGAAATCATTCTCTTCAATTGATTTTCTTGATTTAAGCTGATATATATTAAGGTTAGCCTGATACTACTCTATCTATATACACATGTATATTGTATTATCGTAATCATATCAATAAAACATCTCTTTTACCTTCACGTTAACCTTTCTTGAATTAGTTTCTTTCATTCTTTGCACACTGTTGCAATTACATAATGTGCAGTTGGTAGAAACGTTTGGAAACTTATGCATGAAACACAACCTTCACATGATAAGTTATATATTTAGGCAACAAGAAATTTTTATCATATCTTATTTTCTTTATAAAGAAAATGTGATATTGTTCATCTTTTCCCCTCATTATTGTAATATCATCGTTCTTATATCCAATCAACTAGAAATAAAGTTGCCTATTAAGGTATTTAAGATTATTTATGTTTTTTAGTTTGTATTATTGGTGTGTATCCATTCCATGTAAGGTTTCTGTTCGTAAGGCTTTTGTTTTTGTTGTTGCTGGTGTGAGCTTAAAAAAGTTTTGACTAATTTACTTTTAGTTTCGCTTAATTTTTGCTTTTATGGTCATGTTAGGACTCATTATATGATGTCCAACCCAGGTGTGTAAGCATTAACACGTCTTTTCTTATTTAATTAGAACATTTAATGTTGCAGGTTGTTGCTTAATACATAAAGAATGGGTGGCCAGCTATATGCATGGAAAGAGATTGAAAGAACCGGTAAGGCCGTAAGTCTATTTAAGAATGGGATTGTTAGGCAAAAGAGTTCTTTTCAGTAGTGACGAACGGGTCAAAAGCTCATGACTACTTTATAAGATATATATGAAGAATGGGTGTTTGGCATATCATGTCCCACCCAAGTACAAATAAGTATTCTTTTTTCCTTCGATTTTTTTGGGGTTTGGGGGTGAGGTTTTTTTTTGGTTTTTTTTTGTCTGGACACGTCTCTTTGATGTATGTTTCGATTATGTTCGTTGTCGTTGTCTTTCTCTGGGTTTTTATTTTCTTTTTTTCGTTATCGATACCCTGACGATACTGGCTATTAAGGTTTGGGTTTTCCTATTGTTTGCTTTTTTGGGGGCTTTGGTTTCCATCGGTTTTCTATTTTTGACTGTCGTCTTCTTGCGGCTTTGATTTTCGTCTGTTTTGTGTATGGTGTTGTGTTTTGATTTAGTTTTGGGTTCTAAATATTCTTGTGTTTTAGATTTAGGGTTTTAGTGTGTTTTACTTTATGTGTTTTGCTGGTTTAGGGTTACGTTAAAACTCGCATAGCCGCGAGAACGCGCGGCAGAAAAACTAGTTTACTATTAAACTAGAAGGACTGGTAGGTTAGTGGCTTAAGAAAAATAAAAGTTAGATATAAAGAAACGTAAAACTATTTATAGAACATTAAATTTCTTTCAAGCTACTCGTACATGTAAATTAGGTTCTTTTATTACATGGTTTTTTCGGTTACTCTTTCGACTTTTTGTTCGAGGCTTTTTCTCTACTTTTTTATTGACATAATTGTTTTCAGATGAAATCGTTTAAGAGCGACGACCTTTACAAAACCTGATCATTTAAACATCAAATATACAAACTGTGCTACGTGTACAATTCTTTCGCTTTGCAATTTTTTTCCAAACACTTAATTTATAATATAAATTCCAACCAAATATTATTGGATGATAAGCTGGCTGACAAGTGATTGGATAGAGGCTCCAAATGTGGATCCTTTTACTGGTTAAATATTCAATGTTCTCTGGACTATCCGGGCAGTAGAGGTGCAAGCCTCTTAGAAGAAAGATCATGGATTCTAACTCAAAGACGGGTGTTGATAGAAACCAAGTTGGAGATCGGTGATCTCCCACATAAATGTAAAACACAAGAACAAATTAAAAAAAGAGACTTGTAATTTTCTTCTATTCTCTTTCAATGCAAATACAACGCCCATTTTAAAGAGGAAATGCAATAAACATGCGAAGCTATGTGAGGTCCCCATGAGTAATGCATAAACGCAACCTATGTTAAAATTTGAAGAGTTTAAGCCTAAGAGGTTCCTCATTCCTGAGTGTTGCCCGGTTTATCCAAGGAACATCTTGGGTGATGGTGTTGAAAAAAACATTTGTCGAATCCACACAGTTACTATTTTAAATCATTTTTATGTAATCCCAAGTGTATTACAAGTCTCTTTCACTACTTACCCAAGAAAAACAAAACGAAATCAACTTCACTAACCCACATAGATAGCTTTATAGCGAGAGAGATGGAGAAAGACCACAAGAACAGTGATGGCGTCTTCGTACCCACCACCTCACCGCCCTCTGCTGCCAGGCATGCACGAACAGCTGGTAGTTTTTCGGTTCCCCAACGACCTGAAACTCTATGTACATTTCTTAATATTACAAAAGCTAGATTCTCAGATTGCACAAATTCGTGAACCCTATCTCAGTCATCTAACTCAAATCCACATGATTAGATGTCACAACAAGCACCCCTTGCTTTTAATTAACAAGATGGTACACTTCACAAGAAGCTAGTACCAAGAGCCAGGTCGTTCAAATTTGAAATGATCTGCGTACGCGTTGTCCCAATCTGGTTAGCAATTTCATGCTGATGCTCAAATGGGAGCATATCATAGCTGCACCCAAAAAAATAAATTTATAAGACGTCTCCAAACTGCAATTTCATGACGGAAATGCCCTTAATAAGTGAAGAAGGGGTTAGAGAAACTTACTGAGACAGCAGCTCGCAGTCCACTATGCTGTCGGGCCCGGGGCGGTGAGCCTTTCCGTTTGATTGGAACTGGCGGAAAGATCTGGGATTCAATCCAGCAACATGAGGAACAGCATCTACAAGTTTTTTCTGCAGCGATTGAAGCCTGCGAAATGTTAATTCGTCAAGTGGTGCAATACACCCAATGCTGCCATCTAGAGTTCCAAACACAAGGGCGAATCGATTTGTTTTATCTGATCCTGGAGGACCATTAGAAGCTGGAAGCATCTGCAACCGTAGAAACTTAGTCACATGTGCCCCCACATGAAACTCAGCCCGTGAAAGTAGCTTCTGTCCTTTCCAACTTTCCGACACCTTCGGTGCATAATAAAATATCTGAATGTTTCATGAAAGGCAAATACAGTTAGTCTTCTAAAATAAACTCTGGGAGAATTAAGGTTTATTATAGATAATCATTGCACGATATATGATTTACAAAATTCACATTACTTCAATAATAAAATCATTTCTAGCAGAATGATTCAGGAGATAAGATGCATCAAAAATACTCTGGGTGGCTTTGGCCTTGTGATATCGGTTTCCCTTTTCACCAACATCTTCCGTTTTAACCACTTGATTATAATATTTAGATAAAATATAACTTCAATTTACCATTTCATAAGTAAACGGGTTGAAATGACCGACTACAATTAATTTCCATACGACCTTGCATATTAAAGAACATGGTCATTTCATAAATCTTGCTGTTTTTCAGCTTCGGCATACAACATGAATATCTGTTTATTGCAATCAATATGAACCCAGATCACTATAAACGGTTAAAAGAGAGCATATGATACATGAAATGCGAACCTGCACATTCTTTTGGTCATCCGAAACCATCAGACTAAGAGTGCTTCCATCAATCAAAAACTCAGTTGCAAAGCAGTCCAGGGAGCCAAAATCCTTGGCCAATAAAGTCAACTGAGATCCATTTTCTTTCCAACTTAAGAAATATATGCTTTTGTGTATATCTCCTATCAGAATAAAATTCTTAACCTAAAAAAGAAAGCATCAAAAACCACTATCAGGTAAAAGAACGAACTATCCATAATCCAAGGAATAGTACTAAAAGGAACTAGACAGATGACAAAGTTAAATCAGAAAAAAAAGAGCATGTTAAACATCTGGTGTGACATGAAATTGAGACTTAACATGTCACAAAAACATAATACAATTTCACAGAATATCAACTTAAAACTTTCAATGCTCTACCTCGATTATTGAACCTCTTTTTAAGCGAACCCCGTAACTAAAACTTGGAAATGTGTTCTGTCCAGGTCACTTTGTAACCTGATGACATGTGATCGTACCTTCTTTGTACACATCAAATCACTTTATTTCTTTTATTGTTATTGTTATTACTGTTAACCTGAGCCAAAGTCTCCCTAGTAGCCCCTTTATCATAAGAGATAGGGGTAAGGTTTGTCATCATCTCACCCTCCCAAGACCCTACTAACTAAGTGGGATTTACTATTATTCCAATTATTGTAATGTTATTTAATGATTACTAAATACATAAATCACATGTCTCCTTGGTGAACCCCTCATAAGTTGTCGCAAACAACTCCCTCAAAACACCTACCATACACAAACCCAACCCAACCCAAAATCAAAGCCCCAATTCAAACATAAACACACCATAAACTTTTAATTAATTAAACACATCAGCAAAAAAATTACACATCAGTGGTCTTAAAAATCCATATCGTAAGAACCGATCCCCATGTTACGAAGTGATCAATATGGAACACTTCAAAATTTTGTGATTGGGCATGTACAAAGTCCAGTTGGATGGCATAAAAGTGAAGAAGATTTATTGAAATGCATGTGATTCACTTAAATCATTGAGGCAGCATTAGGTTTATACAAATCACCAAAAAACAACTTACTGAAAAGATTGTGCAATCTAGCAAAAGTTGGCATGCAAAAACAAACAAACAAACAAACAAACCCAGTATATCCCACTCAAGAGCAGGGTCTGGGAGGGGTAGGTGGTGGCGAGTCTTTCCTCTATCCAGATAGGTAGAGAGACCGCTTCCAAAGAGACCCCCGGCTCGATAACAAAAGCAATAAAGCTAGCAAATCAACATATAATCAAACATACGATATATGATATATGATATATGATACAGCACACATCATACAACAAACATTAAAATATCACCAAAAGAAATATAAAATGAACAAGCATGCATCAGGGAAGCAGCAAGTTTCCCCTAAAAAGGTCGAAGCGTACTACATACACATCAGGCCCCGAAACAAGTAATCAAAGTCCCTTCCTAGCTACAGAAACCACTAAAAGTCCTTAATTTTAATTCTACGTCTCCACTCACTCCTATCCTCGATCATGTGCTCAGAGAGGTGCAAGTGTACCATATCTCGCCTAATTATCTCTTCCCAAGTCAACCTAGGTCTTCCTCTACTCCTCCTACCCTCTATGATGATGTTCTCCACTGCTCTGACCGGTGCTGCCATTGGTCTCCTCTTGACATGTCCATACCATCTTAATCTTCTAATTGAGGTCAAATTGAGGTTAGAGTTGGCATGCAAAAACAAACTACTAATTGAGGTCAAAATGCAAGTGAAAAAGACATGACAAATGACTCACAATATTTAAGCTGACTACATAAAGTGGTGGGGCATCAAAAAAAGCAACACCATTCAACTCAGAACCAGTCCACTTGTGTAGGATAACTTTTGGGCCAGAAGCAACCAACAGATAACCTTGAATTGAAGCTAATGCTGATATAGCACCTTTCATTTCCTTTGAGTAGACCTCCGTAACCTAAAAGATGAATAGAACACAGAAAACAAATACATTAAAAGACTTGTCAAATCCCATAGACTATTGGTGCCAAATCAATAAAGGTATAGTAATTTAGACAACTGATTACGCCTGCGAATTTTGACATATGTACTTTAAAAAAGATTAATTTGGCTTATGGTTTATCTTTAACAGGTCAAATGGTTACATTAAAAATATAGATTACAACATACATGCTAAATGGGTTGAACAGGTAACAAATCAAAAGTCCCATACAACATACCTTTAACGTATAAAACGTTCATGATCCTTTTATTTTAAATATTAAACTATTATAGCAACAATATTTTAGTAACTATATTTCACACAATAAATAATTACAAAAATTGAAAATATTGGATAAAAAAAGTTAGGGTTAATCCAAGCTGGCCTGTTTTGACCCATCAGCCAAAGCCCAATTCGCCAACTCTAACTTTGAGATAATCCTAAGATAACAAAAATCAAGTTACCTTCGCTTGTGAGTTTTCAGTGCTACTTTCCGCGGAGAACAAAAGAACGCGTCCTCTTGCAGCCACATCCTCCCCTTGCACATAAGCTGTCCCAATTGCCAAAAGAGTTTCATTCTCTCTTGTTGTTGTGTTCTAGCTCAAGAACAACATTTCAGAACAATTAAGAACGAAAATAAGAACAATAAATACAAATAAACCAATGACAATGAAATGAAAGCAATGTAATCATTAATCACTAGCTAGAACTTACAGATAATGTAACCACTCGCACAGTTAATGCATTCTCAAAAGTTTGCATGTTAATGGTTCCTTTTGTTTGCCATGGCCCACCAGAACTCTCGGGTTCCAAAATTCTAACCTCAAATTCTTCCACACTATAAGTACCATCAAGATTCGAATTATCATGCTCGATTGGTGGCCAGATTCTTGATCAACCAGAGATGATAAGACTTGATTTATAGGCTTTGAAACCTACAAAGTACCAAGGAATAGACAATGGAGCTCAATTTAATATCTGAAATATTAAAAGATATGAGATCTCTACACAAAACAATCCAAATGTTATGATTATGTAAAAGATGAACACACTGTGTATCAAAAATGATATATGAAAATTTGAATTATTTGGTTCATCAATACTAAAGTCTAATCATATTTCATCACAATATAATTATGGAACTTTGTAACAAAAAGTTTAGAGAAAACATATTATATTAATGGTCAACTGAAAGCAGGGAAAAACTGAGAATCTACTCACAGGAACAGATACTATAAGCGGGTATAAGTTCTTCTCGGCAAAGTATGTTACTTGATGAGGAGTGGCCTTCAAAGGAATCTGTGCAACCCCAGACGAATTTCAACAGTTTGTAAGTCAAATGAAACATATCACATATTCACATGTAGCATCCTAGCATTACAATAAAAATATACATCAAACATATGACCTTTTGTACTGGCCAATAATTGTCATATGATAGCAAAGATGGAAGTTGGCAGATCTTCAAAGTACCCTATTAAAAAACATTCATGCACTCGACATGTTAGTTGTCAGAAGACCAGAATGAAATGTAGGGAAAAAAAATATGGTAACTGACCTGTGAGGTAACATAAATGAAGCCATGGTTACAGTACATGTTATGAAGAACTGTAAAGGCAATAATTGGTCCATCACAAAGCTGTAAATAAAAGGTGAAACGTAGTGGGGATTAAATTGTGTAACTGAATTCCAAAAGAAACATAATATGCATGTGTCAAGGTTCACTTTTTTCTTTTGTGCAGAGTTTCAGGTTCAGTGAGGGAAATGAAGTTGGCAAATGGGTAAAAGAAGATTTTGGAAGAAAACAATAGCAAGTTGTGAACATATGACATTACAACCGAGAGTAGCTAATAAAAAACAGATGGTTTCATGCTCTATTATAGTCATTTACTTTTTATCCTTGATAGCTTAAATTGATGTATCTGCTGATAAAAGTTTCCACTTAGATGATAACGGGGGTTCAGAAAAGGTACTGGTAAGCAGGGTATATTTTACCTCTAGACTCTAAGAAATCAAATGGTTACTTATATAAACCTAGTTAAATGGAACGGGCCAAACCTGACCAGAGGTGCATTTAAATGCTTACAACATCTGAAATCTTCATATTATAAATATATTGAGCATTTAATATTATAGTTTATGTCATCATATTTATTAATTAGTTACTTATAAGATCCATTAAATGTTGATAAAGTTGACTGTTTTCAAATTATATAAACAGCATTAAGCCAATGAGTTGATTTGTGGTACACAACTACAGAAAGGAACGCAACTCAAACAGACCCGTCCTGAGCAACATTTCGACTAGTTGTTCAACCTGCCCAACACGCCCATCTTGCCACCTTTACAAATTACAAATAACACACACACACACACGTGATCTTAAGCTAAAGAGAGAGTAACCTGTGGATGAATTCGAATACGTTCTCTGAACTTCATGAACCATGCAGGCCTTGAACCTGATAGGAAGAAACCTGGGCACCCGCCAACATTTTTAAACATTGTTATTCGAGGAAAATGGGTTTCTGCTGACATCTCTTCTCTTGTGTATGTATCCAAAGAAACACGTGAAAATCTTAAATTTTTAAGCCTGGAAGCACTGGGGTTTGGAGAACTTTGACCACTAACTTGTTGACTTTTAGAAACATTTTCTGAACCTTCATACATGTAAGCATGGTAACAAAGAATGGTACCGTCAGTCAATATTCCAAAAAGAAATGGGCGGCTATTCTCTCCATGCCACCTATGCATAGCCAATTCAACAACCTTCATGTTCTGGCTATTATCTTTGCTGTTGACTTTGGATGATTTTTGAGAATCATCAGAAGAATCTTGGTATAAGTTATCTCCAATAAAAGCTCTTCCTGACACAAAGCTATCCACCGAAAAAACACAACTGAAATTTGGGACATCATATATTTCAAGGGTCCCACTTTCATAACAAATCACACAATAGATATCACCCTGATCAGGTGGTGTACCATCAGGTCCTTCAATTGCTTCACTGACACCTGTCAAAAGCCAAGCATCGGTACTTGTTTTTCTAAGCCATGGTTCCGTTCCTCTATCATGATAAAGTGTACATGCGGTTATTGATTTCTTAGAGGTCTGAAATGCTGCTAAATTGTTGATGCTCATGGTGCATGTGGAGGGGTCTGCAAGTATGAAGAGCAGATATGGTGAGAAGAGAAGGGTTAAAGAGTTTAAAAACAAGAAAAAACATCAACACAATATACACAGAGCTTGCATAAAGCCAAGAAACATAATATAAAAAAGACATTGATATAGTTAAAGCAAACAAGCATGGTTAGTTTTACAATTTATCAGCTAATATGCAACAAAAATACATTCAACTCATTAAGTTCCCCAAGAAGAAATATGCAAAAGGATGTGACTTGCGAGATAAATCATAAATATTGTATATAGTACACCTCGGCCCTTGCAAAGCTAAGGAGTACTGGTACACATGAGTCACCCTTATCTGAATGAACACAATCTGCTTAGGTATATTACAATATGAGATACACTATTATTTTGAAGCATTGACTTACTATTTGAAATATACAATAATTTTGAAGCATCAACACATGCTTGTACAAGCAATCATACATGCTTAACTAGAAGTAAATCTTACCTTAAAAATTAGTTACTATCTCATAAATGTTGTATATAGTACACCTCAACCCTTCCAAACCTAAGGAGTCTTGGTACACATGTTTCTCCCTTATCTAAATATTCATCAACAGGGCTTTAAAAATAGATATTAATATGCTTAAATAAGAGGTATATCACAATTTGAGATATACTGCTATTTTGAAGCATTGATTTACTATTTGAAATATACAATAACTTTGAAGCATCGCCACATGCTTGTACAAACAATCATACATGCTTAACTAGAACAAAATCTTACCTTAGAAATTATTTACTATTTGTAGCAAAGTTGGATGACGAGCCAAATGTATATTATGACGAGCCAAATGTATATTGATTATAAGGAATTAAATGATAACCTTGTTGTTGGTCACAAGTAGTGTTGTAAAAATCGGACTAGTCGGCCGATTAATCGGCGACTAGTCGGCAATCGGTGGCTCACCGATTGGATTTCCCCTAATCGGAGTCAATAATCGCAGTCGGTAAAATTGGTCCAAATCGGGAAAAAATCAGCCCTAATCGGACCTAGTCGGCTGTTAATCGGCCTCCATTCTGCATTTTTGCAGAATCCGGCAAAATTACGGCGAGATTCAAGATTCCGGGCGAAGTTCAAAAATTCCGGCAAAAATTTGAAATTCCGGCCAAATTTGTTTATATATATATAAAACTAAACATATTTATAAAAATTACATATAAAAATGTGTATTTATATATATATAAATGAAAATTATATATAAAAATTCCAAACCGATCCCGATTAATCCCTGTTAATCCCGATTAATCCCTAGTCCCCACCTCGCCGCCCGAATAGCGCCTAGCGATTTTTACAACATTGGTCACAAGTCATAACAGGTCATGTCAACATGACCCCTTACACTTTTTACCTTAATTTTTTTTATAATTAATTAATATATTGGACATGATCACAAAAACTAAGATCCAAATTTTTTTATTAAAGTAAACACCAAATGTGACAACTCCAAAGAGCCCTCCCTCCTGTGGCACAGGCCAGGCTACTTGGGTAATGGGTCAAATGGATACACATCAACACTTTCCCGGCAACTTATATATTTGATATGATTACAAAAACTAATATTAAAAGGATATCATCCCTCTGCCCCAAGATTATGAGACATTATAGGTATCGTTTCACAAACACCTACCTAACCCAATTTTAGCATTTATGTTCATTGATTCAATTTTAGACAAACCTTAGTAATTCTTTTAGCAACATATATTCACCACATAGATAAAACATGAAGCCCAGTCTCTCTATCTCCCAAGATAGAGGAAAGACTTGCCGCCACCTACCCCTCCCAAACCCTGCTCTTGAGTGGGACTTACTGGGTATGTTTGTTTGTTTAGATAAAACATGAAGCCATACGAATCATTACATATATTTATAAACACGTGATTGAAAATGGTAAAAGGAGACGGCAGAAATAACCAACGTACCTCCAACAAGGAGCTGAATACTTCCATCGGTCATCATCAATAATACATAAGGATCAGCAATGGAGACAGATGACACGGTCATAGCAGCTTCAGAATTTGAAGCTCGAAAGGTTAAATCTTGAGTCATGAAAGCGCCATCAAGAATCCGAGCACCACGGGAGTACACTTGTATCACTCGCCTCCTAATCAAAATGCAACAAACTTGGCAAAAGTGATCCTAATATACATGAATTAATGTAGATAACAAACAAAGATTCCAAATGACTAATAACACTAATACTATCAAACATGATTCCATAGACATATGTGCTATGTTTATATATATGAAAGAATTTTATCAGCATATCATTGAGAATGTATAGCTTGTGCAATGTTTATATCTATGATTATCAACATATCATTGAGAAAGTATAGCTTCACCTTCCAAAAAGATTCCCAGCAAAAATGGTACTTCCTTGAACAAAATAATCTACATTTTCTGTCACCCCCTCAAGATTACTTATTGTCTGTAACACCTGCACACATAATAGAAACAACTTCATTCTCTAGGAAGAGCAGTTACATGTTTATATGTTAAACATGCAAGCATTTGACAGCCATGTGCCTCCAAAATATGCATAGCTGCTGTATGCATGTATCCATAGTTGATCAATGATGGCATATATACGTGATGCTTATTTAGCATTTTGACATTATTTATAAGTGTGTTATTATGATGGCTACCAGATTGGTATCTGTTTAGATTATTAACACTACAAAACAACAACAAAGCAAGAGAACATGCAATTTCTAGAGTAAGACGTGTGAAACATAAATACCATTGTCCTGCTTTCCAAACTGATGATCAAATACGCATGATACTCTTCATCTTCAGTTGCTGTTTTTGAATGTTCAGCTTGATTGTGTGAACTTTTGTGGTAGACAGTCCAAAGCCCCTTACAGCCTGGTATAGCTTCCTACAAGATGCAAATGATGAAGACAGGTTTAAATTGCATAGTAATATTTAAGTTCACAGGAATTTAAAGTACAATAAAAATAAAAGATATAAATAAACTCCACCCAATTTTTAAATAGAGTTTACATAAATAGACATACTTGGGTGATAATTTCTGGACGAATAGACCGCTGAAGCACGCAGATAGAACCATTCTTTCCATGGCCAGAACAGCATACCTGAAGACAGATAGAATAACTAATAATGATAAGATCATAAAATTATGCAGACTTGCAAGCATTTGATATATCCAACAGAATTTAGAGCAGTACCATGCATGCAATTAACATGGCAACTACCGTGGTCAAGCCATAGAAAGAGGCAACTTACAAGTTCATAATTACTTTGTTTAGCAACCCTGTTGCATTTGGATCCGTATTCATACGTAAACCATAGGAGAAGTCTTTCAAAGGGCCAACATTAATCAAAGAGTCCCTCACAGTAAATGAGAACGTTTTCTGATTCATTCAAAAAAGAAAGAGAAAACTTTATTGTATTTATTCGATTAATAGATCTTCCTACCATATAACTAATAGATCTTCCTAACAAAAACTTAATAAATCATGGTATTTATAACCAAAAAGCATATTAAATTGAATGGAAAATGTAGAAAAGGATTGACCTGGGATGATTGTGCATTGTTGAGATCTGATCCATACAATGAAAGTTCATCATCATTTACCATATCTTGTAAAGCATCAGAGGAAGATCTTCTTAGTCGTTTAGTTGATGGAAGATCGCCCTCAATATCACCAACCTTTGAAGGCACAAAACGACGTAACAAATTAGCAATTTAAATAAGTGTTTTTCCTGTATTTACTACTTTGATAAATATTCACATCACTTTTCTAGTTGAACATAACTTGTTTTCTATCAATTTATACAACATAGAAACTGCAAGCTTAATTAAAAATGAGAAATAACACTGAAACTTTCTAACTTGAAAAGGCATGCTGCCTACCATTTTAACAACATAAAACCTGCTAGTTTGGTGAACTAAGGTAGAGACATAAAAAATTATCATTAAATGAGCATTTTAGTTTTCTAATTTCAGCAATATTTACATCATTTTCCTAGTTTTTACAAAATTAATAGAAAATCAAGTTTGATTTTACATTTTTTTAATTACTAAGTGTCCTCTCAGCCAATGCTTAAAAAAGTTCAGTTGTGGACTACAAATCCAAATGATTTAAGAGTTTTCCTAAACATTTAAGCCAACACTTCAGATACTTTTCCTATTAAACAATAATAATTCAAAGTGAAACATATGATCCGGAAAACCTCTTCCTTTGCACCCATAGAGGACCCTGATCCACAGTGGAACTGCACAAGCAAACTATCTCCTAGACGACTCCCAAGAAAAAAGAAAGAGCTTCCAACCGTAGTGATTCCCTGTAAGAAAAACATCAATACATACTGCAACTATTAAGAGAAATAAATTCTTCTTTAAGGTAATGTGCTCTTTAATTACTTGCTTACCGAAGTTAATACAGAAGCCTTTGACTTGGAAAGATCAAGTTTCTGCACAATCCTGACCAGAAAAATAAAAGATGAAGTTCAAAATGTCAAACATGCAGAACTAGGTTGTCACTTCTTGAAATTTGCTAGAAGAGAACTATAAGAAACAGTCATCAAGCTAACAGATGTTAATTAACAGAAAAAAGGAAAAATAAAAAATAAAAGTTGTTATTTGTTTCAAGTTACAATTATAAAAATTAACAAGCAAAAAGATAAAATAAAATAATTATAATAACTGAGAGAAGTTTACACACCGCCCATCATGAACAAGTGTCAACAAGAGTAGTTCTCCAGACTTTGTTGACAGCATGACAACATCATTTGATAACCAAGTTGCATTTGCAGCATCAAGCTCCACGCTAAAACTTGATCTTGACATTTCTTGACTGATAAATCAAGGGGGCTACATATTAGAAATCACTTGATATTGCATGCAAGATACCATGTAACATCTAAATTCGCAGCAAACACTGATGTAAAAGTTAAGAAGGCATTGAAGAAGCATATATAGCTATACATACACACACAGTCACATATCTATGTTATAAACATGCATATATATGTGATGCATCTATGTGTGTGTGTATACACACACATACATATATATGCATATACACTCTATACATACACTATATGTGTTTATATATGCATCTCAAAATTCTTTAAGTATATCAATTTAATTGTGGCCTAATGCCCTAATTATTTCCATTTTTGCATGTGACATAATAACAGTTTAAATATATAATCTGCTTTGTAGAACCCCAAATATACCCCACATGCAAGTAACTCAGCTAACACATTGTCTTTTCACCATTTGTTTGCTAATAATTAGCTGGATACAAAAATTCTAACGTAATGAGGAAAAGCGAAGAAAAATACATGGCAAAAGAGAATAGTAAGAGTTGGAGATAAAAAAAAGCACAATTAAAACACACCTGCTATCTGCGGGAACAGCATAATTATTTAGAGCCAATATGCATGATGTTGACTGGACAAGAGAAGTCACTAATTTAGAAGCATACTATAAGGGATTTAACTTAACAACTAGAAAACTACAAGACTTTTCAATTGCAATGGAAAGATATACCTGGCTGTGATAATGAATAGTATTTGCACAAACTACAAGAACTCCACCAATGGAGATGGCACAGCAAGAAGCTTATAGGCATCATGTGGAAGATTCTGATACAAAGAACAAATAATTTTGATAAGCATACAAGAAAACATATGTTGTCAACAAAGTTAGAGAATCCACCCTTGCAAGTTGCAACAAACATCTAAAACAAAAAAATGTGTGGTAAAGTAGTAGTCAGAACCAATCTAAACTTTCCAATAGACACTCACTTCAATATACCAAAAATAATCAATGATCTCACATTATAAGTGTGTTCTTATGGATAAAAACAGAAGAAAAACAGACGGAAGTACTCCCCTGTTCCAGCATTAACAAATCTATCTAAAAGAAAAATAAGAGATATCAGTGCACTTGCATAATTAGAACTTACAGTCGCAGACCATATGAGTGGATGCTGCTTCAAAGTAGTACTGATACTTAGTGCGGAAATTACACAAGTATGATGCTTATATGGGAGACGTCCAGCCCAAGTGAGTTCTTTCTCGTGAAGGATCACCAACACCGGTTCAATGTAACCTATAAACTCAATGCTATCAAACTCGCAACTCACCAAGAACAAAAACCAATTTCAAACATTAATTCAACACACAGTCTTCAAATAACATGAGCCAGTTGAACTTAGTTGTAAAAAACATCTTGAATATGATCTGTTCCGGCATTTTTTATTATCGCATAACACAGTTCATAGCAGAAAAAGAAGAAAAGGCAGCATCTACAACATTTTAGCCAGCATGAGAAAATGAACTAAGTCAGTGCAGAAAAGCAATGGCAGTATCTAAGGATACACACAACATATATATACACACATACATACATATACACACACATACATATATGTAATTTCTCACCATGAACGAATATAAAATCTTTGACATGCTTGATATATAGATCTCGTAAGCTAATCATATATGATGATTGTATACGTGCTGAAACTGAGCCCCCCGCCACTAGAACCACCATCATCACCCACCAAACCACCAGCCTAACATCCAAATAAATAAAAGAAAAAACAGTAATGATCTGTTCCGTTAATGTCTCAATCAAATGAATTATGTTAACTGTATCCTACAAAAAGCAAGAAATGATGAAAACAAAGGTATGTTTAAAATGAATGAAAACTGAGGTAGCATTATCAGAAGCACTAATGTAACATGTTCTAGCGTTATCAGTATAGAAGATATTAGTAAGATAAAAGTTGACAATCTTCAGCTATTAGAAATATACTAAAAAATCCATTTAGAAAAGCAACAAAAACTGATAATAAACTAAAATAGTGCCCGACTTGCTGATTGAAGCCTTGGTTAAGTAATTGAAGTATTTATAAGAGAGAAGCAGGCAAGCAGCAAAGTGCATTACATAAGGATAATAGAGCTAAGTTGGAATAGGGTTTGTCATGTGAACAAATAGATCTTTCGGGAGGAAATATCATACAGATAATATTCAATCATTACTAAATGGTAGTTAACAGACTGTAGTTTGAATCATTGATGAAACATTAGGAAAAAAGTCATAGAGCTCAAAGTCATTTTGTCATGATAAATTTGTTATACAGCTTAAACACTTCTTCCGTGTAGAATATTGTTTGTTCAATTTTTATTAATACAAATGCTGATGCAGAGATAAAATATAAGTAGCAGGCAAGACCTCAGCAGCTTTAAGCATTATCATCTGTAACCCATAAACAAGCACCCCTGCACACCTGCCCAGAGGATCGGCTTTGATTATTGGCCCTCTGGCAAAACTTTCTCTGCCTTTTTTCAAATGAAGCCATTGCGGGCCTCAAAGCAGTGCATAGAACTGATAAGATAAGAAAATAAAATTTTGATAATAATTAAACAACACCATGTTAATATGGTCAAGAACATGATTATGATAAAATATGGTCCAATTTAGGACTAGATAACTACATACAGATAGGTATAGGCTTATTGGCACAGTTGTATACATTATAACTTGTTATGATGAACAAGATTTGCTAACCAAGTGTTTTTGACAAATAGGTTGAACTCACCTTGTACGAAGTCCATACACAGAATCATCAAATTCTAAAACTGAGATCTTTGCATCTCGAAAAGTTAAGATGATAGAATCTCTTCTTCTGCCGCCTGTCCGGTCCTCTGCTCCAGAAAACAGCACACCTACTGATTCCACATTGCCATGCAACCTGTAATATGAAATATAGTTTCATATGCAGCATAAATTCTTAGTTGTTTTCTTATCTCCCAGCATGGAAGATAACTCATTTACCTTGTAGAAAATATTAAGATTGGTGTTTTGTTATTCAGTTTACAGTTGATCATTTGCATAATTCATTAATCCCCATGTTATGTTATTCCACACATGTACTTATGAGTGTTTTTGTCCCCCACTCCCCTGTTGCTCAGACTATCGGGTGTTAATATCCTCAACATCAATGACTATTCATCTTCCACAGCAATAAAACATAGTTCTTTCTTTGAGAGATACAGGTAATCAAATAGGCTAACTTGAATTTTGTAACATGCAGTATTACCTTACAAGGGCTAAGGTACCCATGAATAAAACAACAGATACAACACTTGAACTGATTTGAACTATGTAGGTGTGTTCTACTGCATTCATGAGAAATTAATCGCTTTTATATAAACTATATATATGTGTTCTAAGACAAGTGGAATGTCACATAAAACAACTAAAATTTGCAGAAAATGTAAGAATGAATTGATCTCATACAAGATTATCTAATTAATTGGCTAAATGCTGAATTGCAATGTGAATTTAAGTTTTATCCTTCGCAATCGAACTTAACTTCATTCCAAAAGCATTTGCAGATAAAACAGTACCTGTAGCTACAAACGAGTTCAAGTGAAGCACCAGAAAGTCCGCCATGACGCCACCGCGCTGCGGCTGAGCTCCGGTGGCGGAATCCTTGCTGGCATTACTACCGTCTTCCAGAACCCTAACTGTATAAACTTCGAGAACGTTAGCAGCGGTGACAATGAGGTTGGGGATGGGACCGACGCCTGGTGCGGGCGGTGCGGACCACACGGAGTCTATGTCTTCGGTCTGAACGGAGAGAATGCGGGGAGGAAAGTCCGCCGGAGAATGCGTGATGAATCCCGAAGCGCAGTGGTCGATTCCGGTGGGTGGGTGCATCAATTTGTACGCTGCGTAGCTCATTTCGTCGGTGAAATGTGTGGTGGTGTGATGATTTGTTGAATGTAGGGGTGGATTTGGAGGTCGAGAGATTGGGGATTGTGCAGAGAGGTGACTAGGGTTTGAAAGCTTAAACCTCAGTGGGTTGAGCAGCAGGAAGAACGATTCCAAGTACTACACTATTACGAACTAAAGTGTTTTCAAAAGAATTCAACGCAGCTATTGGTATGCGCCGCGCAGAACATACAAACCACACGCAGACATTAACTTTTACAAATTATTTGTTTTTTAATATTACCTCTTATGAAATTATCAAATCGATGAACAGTACCTTGGGTATTCTCGGTATTTCCCTTCCTCCTCGGGGATTGTGCGTTGGCTTTACATTTGAGCAGATCACAGTTCAGTGGTTGTGGTGTAGTGGTGCGGGTGTGTTAGGGCCACCGGGCTTCTCTTCCTGTGTTGCGTCTCCGCCATCTTTGTTGCGGTGACTCTGTCGCCGGCCGTACCTGTTGCGGTGACTCTGTCGCCGGTCGTACAAAGGCGATAATGGGGCTTTTTAGGGCTTTGCGGTGGTGCCTGGCCGTGGCAAAGGCGACGATCGCGGAGGCGACAAGGATGGTTGTTTTGGCGTTTGCTCGTGGCAGCAACGACTGTTGTGGCGATGGCTTTGTTGTTGCTTCGCCTCCCCTTTGTGGTTGAGGTGGAGCCGGCCGCGGTTGTCCATGGCTCAACCGTCGACCTACGTCGCCGTCGTCATTGGTGCAGTGGCGGTACCAGAGGCGCCGCGCGGATTTTTAGGGTCCACTGCTACCGGCGAGGCCTAAAAAGGTTAGCCATGGCAGCGGTGGTTTGCACTCCAATCACCTCTTTCTTTCTCGATCTACAACATGCAAAACCATTAAGTCATGATTCACCTATTAACGAGCTTATCGGGACCATAAAAGTTACGGGGCTCGTCTGGGTATTGGTGATACGATCGGTGGTGTGGGTGATGACGGTGAGAGGGCCGTTGCGCTGTGACGGGAGTGACGACAGGTGTTATGCTTTACACTCACTAATCCTCCGATCGTTGTTACGGTCTTCAGGTTTGTATTTCTCCTGTTTACCCTGCGGTGCTAATCAAATGTTTTGGTGAAATTGGTACTAATTCCTGATGTGTTGTTGAGGTTTATTGATTTAGGGTTTTATTTGAATGTTGTGTTTTCTGGGATTGCTGTTATTGATTGGGTTTTTTTGGCATTGTTCAGTGTTTTTGTGTGTAGTGGCATAGTTAGGCAGATTGCTTTATACACCTTGATAGGTGTTTGTGGTTGTTAAAGGTGCTAATTGCTGTTGTTGGTTTGGTTCTGTATGGGGAGGTAGTTGGTGGTATGGGTGATGAAGGTGTCTAGGTTTTTGATTCATGGATCAATTTTGTCGGTGTGAAACTATGTTGTTGATATTTGGGGTTTTTTGAGTTCTTGCTTCTGATCTATAACTTATTGATTTCTTTAGTTTGATTTGAAAATTCCGTGGTTGTGATGCATAGCTGACCCGTGCAGATGAGATGTTCGATAGAAATGTTTAAAGGATACCTTTGGAGCCATGGTTGTTATTGTTTGGATTGGTGTGTGGGATGGCTTTACACATGTAACCACACCTCTCTGATTATGAGTCTGAGCTTTATTATAAATTAACCTGTATTGGTTATACAGTTCGTCATGGTAGGATGTGATCTGGTTTTGATAAGATTGGATTTATTCCACTGTTTCGGATGTAGTTCTACAGCGATAGACCCTTTGCAATCATGAATGTCGTTGCCCGGAGTAGCTATTAACAACTTTCTCTGTCGGCGGCGACATGCTATGTGGTTGGGTAATCTTTTATGTCCGTGATGATGAGTACTATCTCATCTGAGACATTATCGTTGGGTTGTTCACTTGTTGTTGATGATGATGAGGGTTTTCCCATCTGAGACCATTCGTTCTGGTTGTTCACTGGCTGTGATGATACCACGTAACTGTCGTTGGTTGCCCTGGCTTGGTGACCGTCTTTGGTGTGCAGCCGTAACCCGATGTTGGTACTGAGCCACCTTTAACCATCATGTGTTGTGGCTATGATGATCCAAAGCGTAAATTATAAACATGTACGTTTGTCTGAGCCTCAGTTTACGGTATCTAAGACGCGCAACGCGCGTCTGGGTAACAAACGCTAGTTTTTATTAAAAACCTTTGTGCTTAGATGTAAAAATATAACTTTAAAGATATTTCCAAACATCTTCTTAAACTAGTAAGGAACCCGCGCGATGCGGCGGCGCCGACATCGACATATTTCATAAGAGACCAACACTCTGTTTCTGAATCAAATGCCCACACTGTCAAAACCAAAGCTTATAAGACTTTTTCTACCTTTAGAAAAAAGATCTCTGAATTTCGAAACCACTTAAAACTAAAATTTGATGAATTTTGGGATTAAACAACCTGATACTCGATCACCAGGTATAGTGGTACGCCCTCCAACTAAAAGCATTTTTTCCCCAAGGCACCTAATATAGACAAATATAAAAGATTTAGCCCTTACATATTATTAGTAGCTATGAATGTTTAATTCATCAGGAAATAGAAGTAGTAGTAATATACCAAACAATGCCCTTGCATGCCGGAATCTTTAATTGAAGACTGATGGTGAAAGGTATAGTCTTGATGAAGTTATGGTCCACAAAAAAATCTCAAAATTAAGAACCTAAAGTAAGCACGCACTTATAAATTTAAGAATCTTGTAATTTACAAACAAAATTGACAAAAAGAAAGAAAAAGATTAATTTTTTGTACATGCACATCTTCTAATAGCTCACTTCCAGATTCACCACCACAACAATCATTTTCTTTCCAATTGCAGCTGCAGCATGCTATTCAAGAACAAAGGTAAACATTATTATTAGGATTGCGTATTAAACTTAGAGTGACCAGTTTTGACCCGTTTAGATACGAATGGGTCAATTCAGTGACGTTTCATCTCTAACAGGTGGAATAAAACAAATACTGTCTGAAAGGAAAAGGTTAAAGCCTTATAATTAATCCATAGAACACAGTAAATCATTTATTTAGAAGGTATATTGCTCTCAAAGTAATTACATTCCTGTAATCATATTTGGCATGGTGATCATTAAAAATAACACTTCCGGATAAAAACATTTTACCTAAACCTCTCAAACCCGACACCTTCTAACATGTACCAAATTTACCCGTTTTGACCCGTTACCCAGCCCCCCTGACCTGCCCATTTTACCACCTGCAGTTGTATCATTATCACCCTGTGATGTTTACACCCAAAATTAGATATAAAACAAAAGAAATTCTCAGTGTATAATACTTAATACCTCAATTTCTATATGTAATTCTCACAAAAGAAGTGCAAGATTAGGTTCTTACATTTGAATTATTTATGCGTTGGGATGACGGATAGGACTTCGCGTGCCCTGACTAAATGGGATATTGAGTAAACAAAAGTAACATCACACCATTCAGAACTATTTTAAAACATATATCAAATGGACAAATTTCTACTTAAACTTTAAACTCTTACATAATTGAAAGTATGTATATTTGTATACCTCAAAATATCCAATAATTTCTTTTGAATCGACATAGACTTTCAAATGAATTTGTTGATCAAAAAATAGATAAAAGAAAAAAAAAACCAACAAAAACCAAACCAAAAAGAAGAAAAAACATGTTATTTTTTAAAGGTGTTATCATGAACTGTTAAAAAAATAGATAAAATTAAGAACAAACCTGAATAAGATTAAGCATTTTGCGTGTCTGAGATGCACTTCGGTCATTAGACTTGCAACCAACCACGTAAAGTATCAATGTGACCTGCCATTTAATGGTTTTCATGACGAATTAACAGTCAAAAACAAAGTCTTACTGCAGGGCTAAAGATATTTAGCATACTTTACCATTATATATCATGCAATACATTGAATATGTCAATCACTGTATACTAATAAGTAATAACTATAACCATAGAAAATGGAACTTACTATAACACTAAAAATAAAGTTGTAGATAAAAGCTCAAGCCCGCGGTCAGATATTGCCTGCAAAATTCATATGTTTTATAATAATGGATGTATAATAACATCACTTTGCAACCACTATGAGAAACATGAATACTATGTCATAAATCCAATTTATCTTACTTTTGGACTGTATGCCAACATTTCAAAGGAAAAAAATAAAAGGGCCAACATAAAGTCTTTCAAAAATAAGACACGCAATAAGATTTGTTTGCTTAATTCCATACAAACATTGTATTATAAAATTCCAAGAGCACATACCGCGAGAGATCAGTGCTTCTTAATTCAAAAATAAGGCCTTGAACTGGTCGATTGCTTCTTGGGAAGCAAGACCCATCTGGATTAGGAGGGGTTTAGTGAAAAGGCTGAAAAATATGCTGCACCAAGGAGGTATGTGTTTTTTTGTCCTTTGTCTTTGTTTTTCTTCAATTTGGGATGACCCTTGAAGTTACGTTCAGGTGTTTTTGGTAGCACAAGTGGTTTCACTTGTCTGCTTTTCGAAGCAGAATTTGGAGCCATTGTTTATGGGCAATGATTCAGCAGAAAATATAGTTAACCATAACCTTAACAAAAATACATTCTAATCTTAACCATAAACTTAACCAAAGTCCAAAGATCAGCAGAAAAGATGGTTCTTACCTCAGCATGAAGTTTCTCCATAGGCATCCACTCACTGGGGCCACAAAGATCTGATAACACAGTAGCCACAGATGATACTACATCTTTCTCTTCTAATTGTAACAGCTGAAGATTGTCAGACTCCCGGTCAACTCTTGACCTTCCCTCAGACTTCTTATCTACAAAGACAATATATAAAATCATCTCAGTTAAAATATTAATTGAAATATTATAACATTGTTAAAATATAGTTTTGGTAATCACATATAGCACCTTAAATATCTATAAGATTCAAACTACAGGGATATAAATAGTGCAACCTGACCATGACATTTGTTTGACCCCCACAAAATCATACCCATTTTGACTACTAACCCAACCCATCCATTTTGCAATTTCATGTCAGTAGAAAAGAGATAAATTAGAAATCAAAATAGAACCGAATAACCAAAACAATAAAATACAATCTTAATACAATCCCACCACTACCGCAACCCCCCCTCTATATCCCACAATCACTCACCAATGTATCATTCAAAACCCATACAAAAAGTAGACATCTTGCTTCAGCAAAATAAAATATTATGTAAAATATAAGAATTGTCTGTTTTTGAAAAACCACCCTTTTGACTAAAAAATTAACATAATGCAGAGCAGAATAGTAGATGATCATCTGCTTTGAACTAAAATTTCAAAGCACTCCCCTCTTTGCTTAATTTCTTCAAACATTGTATTATATTCATATCTCATTTTCTCAAGGGATCAAATGCACATAACACATAGACACAAACTAAATTCAACTTCTAAATTTGCAATTAAACTTACCATTACAGCGATAATGAAGCCTAGTTCCATCAGCTAATACCGCTCCAGGAACAAGCTTTCCAGGTAAAACCGATCCAGCAATCCCCAAGTAACTGAAGAATTCCAGCAATAAACAAACCTAATAACAAAACCCATTAATTGATGGTACCACAGGATTATGAACCTAGTGTGTCCCTGTTTCCAAAATTGGAACGAAATTAGTTTACAATTGGATCGATTGATTCAAGAGCAAAAAACGAATAACATAAAACTTCGTTGCAGATCTAGTTAAGATGTTAGGAACCCTAATTGGTCAAAAAACCAACAATAAACATGAAAGAATCTAACCGATGGTGGATGTGGAATCATCAATGGGGGAAACGTATGTGCTTGTTTACCAATTAACAGTAAGAAATTATGCACAATTTAGCAACTACAAATTGTAAAAACACCAAATGAGTCAATGTAATGTGATCATGGATGTTCTATCTTTACACCTAATTGTAACAACCGAATAATCTTTACCATACCAGTTCACAACTTTAACATCAGCCTGATGTGACTGGATATGACTGATGAAGGAATGTTTATTTGCTGTCGCATCATACGTCGTACCAACTCGAAGGTCCCCATTCTCGCCTCTGCATATTATTCACTTGTTAAAGGAGAAGAGAGATAACATAATTTTACAAATACATGGATTATTAATATCTAAAATTTTTATTACCTTAGATAAAAGCATCGCCATCAACAAGTCTTTTGGAACTAACAAAAACACTCCAACCACTTTGAAGCAGGTGCCTTCGTGGTTGACCTGCCATTTACAAACAATTATAAATACATAAAGGTTGAGGCAAATGTCATATATGCGGCTTCCTTACAACTAAACAAGTTTTCATATGATCAAGCAACAATCATTTGCAGAATTAAAACCTACCCAGAAACAAAAAACACTTTAAATCGATCAAAAAACACAAGAAGAACGAAATCGGAAGCAAAATAAGCAAGCACCAACCTCGAATGCACAACAGCACAATCAGGTTATCAAGAGCAAATACTTGGCATACCTACACCATACACAATAACATTCCTTGGCATACCTACACCAATACACAATAACATCTTCAAACACAATGTGATTCAATATGTAAAACACATTAGTTCTGATTCAAGAATGAGACTGCTATATCAATTTCTATAAATGTAATTGCAAATCTAGAATACAAGTTAGACACAGAGAATACAAGTTATCAACAACACCATAGGGAAAAAACAAAAGGAGTAAAACCTTCTAGCATCAGCATCTGCCGCTTTTAAGTAAGCGATTAGGGCATCAAGCGCCTTATCTTGTACAGGCGCATTCGAATCAGCAACGTCTTCTTAAAAAAATGCCCTGATCAACCAACAATCAACACGCATTAAACGGATCGAGGCTATAACTGACCAAACGTAGATCTCCACCAACCAAAACGCACCAAATCAAACCCCAAAAACAGAAAACCGACGAAATAACTAAAAACCCTAATACGAATCGAACCTAATTCACGGATGGGGATCTTTAGGATCTGTGATGGAGTCGCAGAGGGCGGCGAGGTCAATGTTGGCATCATTACGAACCTTCCAGTTCTTGTGCAACAATCGACCCTCCCATGGCAACTTCTTGAAAGAGAGAAAAGCTTTTGAAAGAGAGAGAGAGATTTTGAATTTTGAAAATGGTGAAATGGATGTACTCGCGAAAGTAAGCAAGCCTGATTCTGATCTCGACATCTATGATCTCTCTGAAAGTAAGAAGCAAGCCTGATGTATCCTTTACCATTTCACGCGAAATGCAGTGATGACTTGTAAGATATGCTTAAAGAGATGTACATCTCTTAAAATTAAGACATTTGGGTGAAATTACCCTTGTGCCCTCTTCAAATGAATATATATATAGTATAGATCATTATCCTCTCAACCCTTTTTGACAAACCCTTCTACCACCACCCTTTCCAGCCGCCTCCCATACACGTCGTCGGGCCATCGTCCAGTCGTCGCCGCCTGCAACACTTCGTCTCCACCTGCAACCCGTCGCCGCCTCATCTCACAAATCCTAACCCTAACCTGTCGGTCACCAACCCAAGCCCTAACCTATCAGTCACAGTTCAGTCGTCCGCCGTCGGGTATCACAGCTTCACCACCATTGGGTAATATGTTGATCTTGTTTAATTTTATTTTCATACATGTGGATGTGATTGAATGTAGGTTAAATTTGATTCTTTTAATTTGTTTAGAAGTTTGCAGACATTAAAAATCAAGCAATCTTTTCTTACAGACTGTAAAGGTTTAATCCACCTCTTTCTTCTACATAGGGTGTCGGCGCTATCCGTCCGTTTTCCATATCATACATCAGCGTTATATCACTTTTCTTATTTCTTTAATTTTTTTGGTCATTTCTCAGCTTTTTCTAACATCGACCCTGTCCCCCATTATGGTTCTAAATTATTTTTTTCTTTTCTCTCGAAGTATTCAATGTTTTTCTTCTTTGTTTAAGTATGCAAAGTTATGTATTTGGTAGTCATTGTTACTTTACGAGTAACACAAATGGTCACCTTCACTAATATATGTCATTTTATGTATTTATGTTATAAGGCTTCTCTGATTCTAACACGTTAAAAGAATATGATCAAGAGCGAGCGATATATCACCAGAATTCGAATGATAAGGAGTGGCAATGGAGTGTTTAGGATGTAACGGAGCAAACAAAATCAACGTAAAGCATAAGAGGATAATGTAAGGTTAACTGGAACATTAATTTTTTGAAAGCTTCTAAATTTCCTGCTAAGTTGTTTATCCCCCACCCCACCCCACCCGGGCAAGTGATTGTTAAAGAGCTACGGAAGTGGTGAGATGAATGGGGTATAGTCGTTGAAGTGTATATTTCCACAAAGTTGACTTTGAAGAAGCGTAAATTTGCTTTTGTTCGGTTCATCATAGTGTACGATTAAATCAAGTTATTGAGGAATTGGTGTACGATTTTGATGGAGTCCTTCCATAGTATGGTGATGTCACTAAGTTTGAAAGGAAATTGATTATTACTTAAGGATAAGGATGTGAAAAGTTTGAAAGGAAATTGATTATTACTTAAGGATAAGGATGTGAAGTATGATATTTGACCGACTTATCCTGGATCGACTGATATGTGTATAATTCCATTGAGGGTGTGTATTATGCTTCTATTATAGTTAAAAAACCTGTTGTGGGTATCAATCAACCTAAAAAGAACGTATGTTAAATCTTGTATGATTTGATGTTACTGGAGGATATTTCATGGTTGTGCTTGGCTAGGTATGAGAGATTCTTATACATCCTAATTTACATTTGGTGTGAATAAAGGAAGATTATCTCAATGTTTCTATTCTACATATACGGGGTTATAGGTGTGGTTAGAATTCAAATCTATTATGGAGTGTGAAAGCTTCAAGAGTAACGAGGATATGAAGGGCTACTTCGATGAACTGAAACCTGAATAGTTTTCTGGTTAAGGTTCGGATGGTTTAGATTAAAATAGTCAAGTTATCTCTTTGTGTTTGGTCTTATGAACTATACGAAGGCGACGATTTTATGAGCATATGTGATTTTTTTGCATGCTGACATGGATCAAAGTATGTCAGGTTTTATACTCGCACTAAGATCATGTCCAGTATCTTTGAATGGATCTCGGTTTGTATTGAAGGAGTTAACTAAGAGGTATGGGTTCGTGAATATAAGGGTAGATTCATACCATTTAGAAAGAAGAAAATAGGAAGGAGAATGAAAGCAATGACTCTGATAGGTCTATAAAGGAAACTTTGAAGTTCTTAGAACCTGAAAAATGATCTAAAGGTGAAAGTCGATTTGATGATAATAAAGGATGTTTGGAAGGAATGGATGATAAGAAGGTGATGCACTACTATGTAGTCACAAGGGATCATTAAATCTAGGCGAGGAGACGAATTTTCTTAGAACCGATGAAACCAATATAAGGTTCAAGGTCTATGTGTGGATATAATAGAAGGTGGTACGAGTAATGATAAGTTGGTGAAGAATCAAATTCGAAGGAACCATCTTCCAATACAAAACCATCGAGTTTCGAGGTATTCGATTTTCATCTCGTCACGTGTCAAAGTCCTTGAATATTTAAGGAAACCATGATATTTCAGATTTGATAAATTGGGTAAAAGATATAGATCTCTTTTAGAAATGTTATCATGAGGGGTACACGAAATGATTTTTTATAAATGAATTTCAAGATATATTGATAAGGGTAAGATTTGGAGGTATGATATACAAGGTTATTAGAAGGATCTTCGCAATTTGATCAAGGAGGCTCTTAGATGATAACATGAAATTAATGACGTACTAGCTAATCAGTATTATGGTTGGCCTTAGGTAACTTTTCCTAGTTTAAGCATGAGTGATCAATCTATGTACAGAATAGAGTTGACTCCCAAAAGTCTACCCTAGTTGTGACACTAAACCTTGTTAAGTAACCAAATTTAATCATAATTTACACTTAGGAACTAAAGAGCATACATGGCGCTATCGAATGACCTGTAGCTCAGAAAACACCCGAGATGAAACTTACGATCAAGAGAGGTTGAAGAGGTTGTGTGATTTAGTCAGAACTGGGCCTTTCTATTTATAAGCTACATTAGGTCATTATGGACCATAACATACTAGGGTGGACCGGTGGACTGTTCATTACAAATACAGACGACTTATTAATAATCGCCTCGACCTTACGAACCATTTGTAACCATATCCTTGTCATGCTTCCATATGTTAAACCCAAGCTATGTCATCACTTTACATGCATCACTTGGTCAAACCCTTAACCACTAAGTTATGGTCCGTAGCACCCATGTTATGGTATGTACCATTTTATTGCTTAAATTGTGCTATTAGGGGTTGCCGCTCCTTGGACCCGCTACCAGGGACGCAAGCCCCTAACCTAGATTTGCTCACGAGCTTGATATTTTATATTCCGGGTTGTTGTAAATATTGGGCTAAGCTTACGGAGAAAAGAAGTTAAAGGGAGGTCTACTACTTTATGGGTTAAGTGGTGGAATGTGACTGGGTTATTAATGCAAGCTTTAATCACAGATCATTTTTTACGAAACTGAAGAGAAATTGTAAATGAGCTTGGAGAGATTGAATAAGTGGAAACCATATGTTATGCTCAATGATTGAAAACGCAATGTTGATGAGAATACTAAGCTCTTTCATGGTGTAATCAATAAAAAAGACTTGCGTTGACTATACTTAATGTTAATGTAGATGGATTCAAAGCCAATTTAGGTGATTTACGGTGAACTATAGTGATAAGTTAATCTCGATCGATGGTGTGAAAGGGGAAATTAGAAGCCAAGATTCTTATCACGAAGCCTGAATGCCCGATTGGTCTTATAGTGGCGATAAATCGTGGAGTCCTGATGGATTTACTTAAGCAGTTATTGGCTTGCTACAAGCTATTGCAAAAATGATATTATGGATTGTGTTATATATATATATATATATATATATATATATATATATATATATATATATATATATATATAATATATATACTAGTAAGAAACCCGCGCGATGCGGCGGGGGCATCGACGATATTTTACAATGCGATATTCGTTTTCTGAATACTTGCGTGCTTCTATTGTATAGTCTATTATCGTTTTCTGAATACTTGAGAATCAAAACTCAATTGAATAATAGCACACGAATAAGAAAATGTTTTTCATAAACATAGTACGTTAAAACTAAATATCTGAGCAAACGAATAAGAGAATACAAGTCATAAACATAGTACGTTAAAATTGTTTATTGTAGACTGGATTTGTTAATAGGTTATGATTTAATGGATTTTGTTCTTTCTTACCAGTACTCTTTTTTGGCATCGGTTGATGGGTAGAAAAGTTCTTTCTACAAACTTTACGGGGACCAAGAAAATACGATCATATGTGTAACATTCCGTATTTCGCAAATAATAATAATAATAATAATAATAATAATTAATAAATTAATAATAATAATAATAATAATAATGATAATAATAACAATAATAATAATAATAATGATAATAATAACAATAATAACAATAATAATAATAATAATAATATAATAATAATAATATATAAATAACAATAATAATACTAATAATAAAAGTCCAGGGTGCAGTTTTGTAATTTATCAAACTTCATAAAGAAGTTTATAACATTAAATGACAGAACTAAAACCGCAGGGACCATTGTGTAAATTTTTAAAAACCATTCCCCCTACCCGCTTTTCCGGCGCCGATTCCGGCCAAAGTCCGGCGGACCGCCGTCGACCCTTAAAACCCTCTAAAAACACGACATTTACAGCTCAAACAATCGTTTCGTGGGTAAGATTCGAACCCAAGGCACCCTAGAACACATGTAATCAGTGAATGATTCGCATCCAAATCTCACAACTTTGGATCCAACTTTATCCCGACCATTCAACGGATAATTAACCCACTAAAACACCACTTTAGACAAATGATTCAATCAATTTGAACTTTATCACACTATAAATGAAATGCAATCTGTAATTTCAATGGAAACGCACATAAACAAACAGAAATCATTCGTCGTCTTCATCGAACCTGCAACCCTATCGAACACCACCAACGAGCTTCAAACTACAAAATTAACAAAAGGCTTTTAATCTAGATCAACATACGAAACTTCCTACCCATTTAATTCGGTTTCATCAAGGATTGCTCATCCATCGATCATTACATCGACTGCGACCTGTTCTTCATCTGTTCCCGTCGAATTAGGTACCCAATCAAGTAATTAAAACCATCTATGTGCTCGATTTCTCATGGGGATCAAAAGCCCCATGATTTAAATCGTTAACAACTCCGATTCGAGCTTCAATTTTGGACCTGTTCGATTTAGGGTTCAAAGGATTTGGGATGGGATCTCGGGTTGTGTTTAAGATATTTGGGAACCATTCATAACCGCGGCTTAGGCCTTGATTCACTGGTTCCCGACTCACCATACTACACAGGAGGTCCCGGGTTTGACCCCGGGCAACCCCTTATATTTTTTAATGCCTTTTTAGCCTCTAAAATTCCTGAAAATTCTTAAAAATTATAAAAATAAATTTTATAAACTTTTCATATTTAAAATATTACATAAATAATCCTGTAAATTGTAGAAATTATACATCTTATAATTTCACAATTATTTACAAACGTAATTATAAGTCACTTCGTATAAAATATACTTTAACAATTATAATGAAATATTATCGGATAATACGTTATCGTAATGAAATTTAATACAAGAATATATACAAATATATTTAAACATTATCCGATATTAAACCTAATTTCTAGATTAAAACACTTAAAAGATATTTCTTCCAAATAAATATAATATACAAAACTTCAAAATCGTAAAACCTTAGTTCACGTTTAATTGTTAAATTTATTATCGAACTTAATCTTGAAATAAATACGTTTTAGGTGCCTTGTAAAGGAATTCGTTGAAACGACGCGCGTTATTATTTCTTATTAATCATCCAATATATACTTAATCGCCAAGTGAGTATTTCTATACCCTTTTTATTATTTCACACACTTTTGGGTGAAACATGTTACCTATTAAACGTTACACTTGTAAACACGTTGAATCTTGTAAACTTATGGAAATTTACTTGTATGTTGTGATTAGTCGAATCATGTAGCTACCATGTAATATCGTATATATGTACAATCATTAACTATTGCTAGCCTGGCGACGTCATAGATCTATGGGCCTGACAAGCCTGCTTGGTTTATCCAGTACACTTAGCTAATCGTATATACTTGTAAACGTTGAGACTTGTAAAACTTTATCAAGGTTTGATTGTGCATTCTGTCTTACATCCCTAGTTACCTTTTTCTGTAATTTACAACATGAATTGCCATCTTTTATATACTTATGTATTCAAAACTATAGAATGCTCACCAACAATATGTTGACCCTTATTTTAAACATGTTTCAGGCAATAGCGTTATGTGGCTGTGAACAATCTTATCCCTCATACCTCGACGATTCCGCCGTCAAGGTTGGGGTGTGACAGATTGGTATCAGAGCCCATAACTATAGGGATTTAGGTTATTAGAAATGGTGACCTAGACTATAGCTTATGCATGCACCTTATAGTATTGTTATCTTGTAAATACATGGTTTGCATGTTACATAATGCTATGCCTTCTTATGTGTAATTTGATGCCTTAGCATAGTATTGCCTAAACTTAGTTACTTGTCTCCCTAAACTCATCTTTGACTCTCCCGAACATGAAACCTCTTAATCTTATCTTCGACGACACGTGGAATCGTACACTTATGCTTATGACTTGGATCTTTAGACGTTATGTCTAATCTATATAAATCTCATCAAGGTTTTTATTTCATTAACCTAAGAAATATTGTGTGACACATAGACACCTGTATTCTGGATTCCTGGCAAAAAGCCTTCGGGCTAAGGTAAACGTTTCGCATAAATCCTACGGGACCAGTTACGCTTACTGGGGATTTCTGGGATGAGTGATAAACTATGGTCAAAATACACAAATCTCTAAGGCAAATGAGTCAACTTACCTTGACGTGTCCACGGTTCCAAATGGTAATGTGTTATCAAATGGAATCATCCCGTGTACCTTACAACCTTTAGCTTACCTTTGTCTAAATTAATATCCTTTGTTATCCTCACTCCCGTAACTAGCTCATTTTTGTATATCCAGCATGTCTCGTCATCATGGAAAGCGTGGAAGTTCCGACCGCAAGCGGCAGCAATGATTGCCAAACAAATGGCTGCTGTGCTCCCAACCATGGTTGCTGAACTTAATAGCACCATGATGGCTAATAGCAACAATAACACCAATGGGAACAACAACGGTGCTCATGGAGAGAATAGCACAACAACCGAAACGGGAACGATCGTACTTGCACATTCAAACATTTTAACTCGTGCAAACCCACTAACTTAGTGGTAAGGAAGGAGCCACTGGTCTTCTTGGGTGGTTCGAAAGCATGGAGAACACTTTGTCAATTGTGAGTGTCCCGAGGCACTCAAAGTCCGTTATGCCACTAGTATGCTCCAACAAAGGGCACTTACCTGGTGGAATAGCGAATAGAGAAACCGAGGAGCTGATGCTATTTCGACACTCTCTTGGGATGAATTCAAGAACATCGCCATCGCGAAGTTTTTCCCGAGAAGTGAATTGCAAAAGTTGGAAGAAGAATTCTGGAACTTGAAGCAAGATGGTGGTGATCATTTGGCCTACTCAACTAGGCATCATGAGTTGAGTTTACTATTGCCCCATATGGTTGACACTGTCCCCCGCAACATCGAGAAGTTCATAAAGGGTGTACCACCCCAAATTCAAGATGCTGTGGTGGGTAGCCAACCCACGACCTTGGAGGAAGCTATCACTATCACGCTCAACTCACTGAGAACCATATACGAGCAGGCACCATGTCTGTGAAAGGTGCAAAAAGGGTGGAAAAGACGGCTACTGAAGTCATTAAGGAGACTAAAGCTGAACCGTCTCACAATAACAACAATAAGAAGCGCAAATTCATACCGGCACGCAACTATGCCGTGGCTGCACCCAAACAACCCCAAAGACAGTGTATTCCCGGGGCTACACCAGCAACACAAATGCCCGTGGCAAGGGCTTATGCGGGTCCTCTGCCAATGTGTACACGTGCAAGTACCATCATGCGGGTAACGTTCCATGGCCACTTGGTGACTACTTGTCTTCGTGCACCAAACAACGCTGCAATGCTTGCCAACCGAACCTGCTATAACTGTGGCGAGCCTGGTCATTTTCGTCTGCAATGCCCTCGTAATGCGGGCAATGTGCCACCAGCTCGTGGAAGGGCTTTCAACATCAACGTCAACCAAGCACAAGTCAATAATGACGTTGTGAATGGTACGATGTTGAACCCCGTTTAAAATTATTTCTTGTATTAATATTTCCATCTTTGTAATCATCGTATCATAATAAATTTTTTTTTACCAAACAGGTATGTATCTTGTGAATGATCATTATGCATCTGTATTATTTCATTCGGGTGCGGATAAGAGTTTCGTGTAATTAGAATTCGAGCCTATACTTTCTAAATCACGTATTAATCTGGAAAGACCCTACACGGTCGAAGTCGCCGATGGAAAACCTATTGTCGTTGACGTCATAATACGTGATTGCATCATAAGCTTTAACAAACACGAATTCTCTATTGATCTTATTCCCATGAAACTTGGAAGCTTCGACGTCATCATTGGTATGGATTGGCTAGCCAAACATCATGCCGAGATCGTTTGTTTTGAGAAGGTATCCGAATGCCGTTACCATCCGGGGATACTTTGAAAGTCGGCGAGAAATCATCATAAGGACTCAAACTCATGTCTTGCACTCAAGCCCGAAAGTGCTTAAGCAAGAAGTATATGGCCTTCTTGGCTTACGTGGTCAACACAAAAGCCAAAGGGAAAGAACTTAAGAATGTCCCTATTGTACGAGACTTTCCTGAAGTATTTCTCGATGACCTTAGTGGTTTACCTCCCGTGCGTGAAGTTGAATTTAAAATTGATTTGATACCGGAGCAAACCCCGTGGCTAAGTCACCATATCGGCTTGCACCATCGGAATTACAAGAACTCTCTAGCCAACTCCAGGAATTATCCGAGAAGGGGTTTATCCGCCCTAGTTCTTCCCCTTGGGGTGCACCTGTCTTATTTGTGAAGAAGAAAGATGGGTCATTCCGTATGTGTATTGATTACCGAGAGCTCAACAAGTTGACCATCAAAAACCGGTATCCTCTCCCTCGTATCGACGATCTGTTTGATCAACTTCAAGGAGCTACTATATTCTCGAAGATTGATCTACGTTCTGGATATCATCAATTACGTGTCCATGATGATGACATCCCAAAGACCGCGTTTCGTACTCGTTATGGGCACTATGAGTTTACGGTGATGCCTTTTGGCTTGACTAATGCTCCTGCTGTTTTCATGGATCTCATGAATCGAGTATGCAAGCCTTATCTAGATAAGTTTGTGATCGTCTTCATTGATGACATTCTCATCTACTCCAAAACCAACGTCGAGCATGAACTGCATTTGCGACAAGTTCTTGAATTGTTGAAGAAAGAGCAATTGTACGCGAAGTTCTCGAAGTGTGATTTCTGGCTCAAGGAAGTTCAATTTCTAGGACACGTGGTGAATAGCAAAGGAATTCACGTTGACCCTGCAAAGGTGGAAGCTGTGAAGAATTGGTGTGTTCCCACGACACCGACCGAGATTCGTTCTTTCCTTGGTCTTGCTGGTTATTATCGGCGATTCATCGCCAACTTTTCGAGGATCGTAAAGCCGCTCACTTCCTTAATACAAAAGAATAAACCATTCGAGTGGGGACCCGAGCAAGAGGAAGCTTTTGAAACATTAAAACACAAACTAAGCAATGCTCCTATCTTGACCCTACCCGATGGAAACGATGATTTCACCGTATATTGTGATGCTTCGAAACAAGGTCTTGGTTGTGTTCTTATGCAACGAGGAAAGGTGATAGCTTATGCATCAAGACAATTGAAGGTTCACGAGGTGAATTACACAACTCATGATCTTGAACTCGGCGCTGTGGTTTTCGCCTTAAAGATTTGGCGACATTATCTGCATGGGACGAAATGCATAGTCTACACCGACCACAAAAGTCTCCAAAACGTGTTCAACCAAAAAGATCTCAACATGAGACAAAGACGTTGGATCGAGTTAATCAGCGACTACGACTGTGACATTCGCTATCATCCTGGAAAGGCGAATGTTGTAGCCGACACGCTGAGTCACAAGGTCCATAACAAAACCGTCTCACTACAAGAAATCCGAGATCGAAGACAGTGGTTTCACACGTTAGGAGAATTTGATACCGAGGTTCGTGTGGATATTAACGAGGCTACTATCATGCTCCAAACATAAGAATTGATAGTGATCTCGAGTTATGCATTCGCAAGGCTCAACAAGCGGCAATAACCGACGAAGGAAGTAATGAGGATTTGGTGTCTAACGTTCGATCACAACTGGAGGAAAAACCAACGGCCTATGGTACTTTTTGAATCGTCTTTGGATTCCAAATCGTGATAACCTTCGACACATCATTTGAACGAACTCATCACACCCGATATTCTATTCATCCTGGTTCCGATAAAATGTACATGGATTTGCGTGGTCAATATTGGTGGCCTGGAATGAAGAAAGATATCGCGGTTTATGTCTCCAAATGTCTCACATGTGCAAGAGTCAAAGCCGAGCATCAACGACCAAGTGGTTTACTTGAACAACCTGAAATCCCTATGTGGAAATGGGAACATGTATCCATGGATTTCATAACCAAGTTACCACGTACTCCTCGTGGTCATAATAGTATATGGGTGATTGTGGATCGTTTGACCAAGACGGCACATTTCATACCTATACGAGACACCTACAAGGTTTCAAGACTAGCTCGTATATACATTGACGAAATTGTGAGTCGTCATGGCGTACCATTGCACATAATTTCCGATCGAGATGCTCGTTTCACTTCGCACTTTTGGTCATCTATGCAAGAACTCTTGGGTACTCAATTGGATTTAAGTACGGCTTACCATCCTCAACTGATGGCCAAACCGAACGAACAATCCAAACCCTCGAGGATTTGCTACGATTATGTGTCCTTGACTTTGGTGGTAATTGGGATACGCATTTACCGCTCACGGAATTTTCATATAACAATAGCTATCACTCGAGTATCAAGATGGCACCGTTCGAAGCACTTTATGGTCGTAAATGCCGATCACCGATCTGTTGGACCGACATTGGTGAAAATTTTATCACTGGTCCTGAACTTATACAAGAAACGACCGATAAAGTCACTACAATCCGCAAGAACCTTGAAGTGGCAAGAAGTCGGCAAAAGAGTTATGCCGATAAGCATCGTAAGCCGTTGGAGTTTCAAGTTGGTGATATGGTTCTTCTTAAAGTTTCACCATGGAAAGGTGTTATTCGCTTTGGAAAGAAGGGCAAATTAGCTCCAAGATTCGTAGGACCTTTCAAAATCCTGAAAAGGATTGGGAAAGTGGCTTATAAACTGGAACTACCTTCCGACCTTAGTGGAGTTCATCCTGTGTTCCATGTCTCAAATTTAAGAAAGTGTTTAGCCGACGAGAGTCTGCATGTTCCACTGGAAGACATTCAGATCGACGAGTCATTACACTTCATCGAAAAACCTGTTGAGATTATGGATCGCATCATGAAGAAGACTAGAACCACAACAACTCCAATTGTCAAGGTTCGTTGGGAGAACAAGTGTGGAGCTGAGTTCACGTGGGAACGGGAGGATCATATGAAGCAGAGATATCCGTATTTGTTTGCTTAGTTCATTCTTAAATTCTAAACGAAATTCTTTGAAGTAGGGGAGACAGTAACACCTTGTATTTATAAGATAATTAACGTTTATTCTTAATCAATGAGAAAGCTTATAATGTTAACTAGAAACCACACACTTTAGACTCTCTTTTTACCTCTAATGGCTCCGCCATTGCACATAAAATAAACACTAAAGCGGTCAGCTTAATCGATGATGAATTTTCTTCTTTTGATACTTTATCAAGACCTGAAAGTTCTCCAAGTGTCCTCATCTTGTTGTCTCAGCCTCCTCGTAAACAAATTTCAGGACGAAATTTCCTAAAGTAGGGGAGACTGTAACATTCCGTATTTCGCAAATAATAATAATAATAATAATAATAATTAATAAATTTAATAATAATAATAATAATAATGATAATAATAACAATAATAATAATAATGATAATAATAACATAATAATAATAATAATAATAATAATAATAATAATAATAATAATAAAATATCAATAATAATCTAATAATAAAAGTCCAGGGTGCAGTCTTGTAATTTATGAAACTTCATAAAGAAGTTTATAACATTAAATGACAGAACTAAAACCGCAGGGACCATTGTGTAAATTTTTAAAAACCATTCCCCCTACCCGCTTTTCCGGCGCCGATTCCGGCCAAAGTCCGGCGACCCGCCGGCGACCCTTAAAACCCTCTAAAAACACGACATTTACAGCTCAAAATGCACCAAATCGTTTCGTGGGTAAGATTCGAACCCAAAGCACCCTAGAACACATGTAATCAGTGAATGATTCGCATCCAAATCTCACAACTTTGGATCCAACTTTATCCCGACCATTCAACGGATAATTAACCACTACTAAACACCACTTTAGACAAATTGATTCAATCAATTTGAACTTTATCACACTATAAATGAAATGCAATCTGTAATTTCAATGGAACGCACATAAACAAACAGAAATCATTCGTCGTCTTCATCGAACCTGCAACCCTATCGAACACCACCAACCGAGCTTCAAACTACAAAATTAACAAAGGGCTTTTAATCTAGATCAACATACGAAACTTCCTACCCATTTAATTCGGTTTTCATCAAGGATTGCTCATCCATCGATCATTACATCGACTGCGAGCTGTTCTTCATCTGTTCCCGTCGAATTAGGTACCCAATCAAGTAATTAAAACCATCTATGTGCTCGATTTCTCATGGGGATCAAAAGACCCATGATTTAAATCGTTAACAACTCCGATTCGAGCTTCAATTTTGGACCTGTTCGATTTAGGGTTCAAAGGATTTGGGATGGGATCTCGGGTTGTGTTTAAGATATTTGGGAACCATTCATAACCGCGGCTTAGGCCTTGGTTCACTGGTTCCCGACTCACCATACTACACAGGAGGTCCCGGGTTCGACCCCGGGCAACCCCTTATATTTTTTTAATGCCTTTTTAGCCTCTAAAAATTCCTGAAAAATTCTTAAAAATTATAAAAATAAATTTTATAAACTTTTCATATTTAAAATATTACATAAATAATTTCTGTAAATATATTTTAGTTAAAAACCTTAATAATATTTATAAAATATTATTTATAAATATTATAAATAATATTTTTAATAAAATGGACACTATATCATGTTTAATTATGAAATAATCCTGTAAATTGTAGAAATTATACATCTTATAATTTCACAATTATTTACAAACGTAATTATAAGTCACTTCGTATAAAATATACTTTAACAATTATTAATGAAATATTATCGGATAATACGTTATCGTAATGAAATTTAATACAAAGAATATATACAAAATATATTTAAACATTATCCAATATTAAACCTAATTTCTAGATTAAAACACTTAAAAGATATATTTCTTCCAAATAAATATAATATACAAAACTTCAAAATCGTAAAACCTTAGTTCACGTTTAATTGTTAAATTTATTATCGAACTTAATCTTGAAATAAATACGTTTTAGGTGCCTTGTAAAGGAATTCGTTGAAACGACGCGCGTTATTATTTCTTATTAATCATCCAATATATACTTAATCGCCAAGTGAGTATTTCTATACCCTTTTTATTATTTCACACACTTTTGGGTGAAACATGTTACCTATTAACGTTACACTTGTAAACACGTTGAATCTTGTAACTTATGGCAATTTACTTGTATGTTGTGATTAGTCGAATCATGTAGCTACCATGTAATATCGAATATATGTACAATCATTAACTATTGCTAGCCTGGCGACGTCATAGATCTATGGGCCTGACAAGCCTGCTTGGTTTATCCAAGTACACTAAGCTAATCGTATATACTTGTAAACGTTTGAGAACTTGTAAAACTTTGTCAAGGTTTGATTGTGCATTCTGTCTTACATCCCTAGTTACCTTTTTCTCTAATTTACAACATGAATTGCCATCTTTTATATACTTATGTATTCAAAACTATAGAATGCTCACCAACAATATGTTGACCCTTATTTTAAACATGTTTCAGGCAATAGCGTTACGTGGCTGTGAACAATCTTATCCCTCACACCTCGACGATTCCGCCGTCAAGGTTGGGGTGTGACAATATGCACATTGTGCTAAAGAATCTGTAAGTTGACTATTGACATTCTTCTTAAGCTCACATCCCTAATGAAAGTGTAATAAAGTCATTCCCTAGTCGGCTAGTCTAACAAAGCTTCTAATATGTATTGCAGAAGGGAATAACACTACTACTTATCAATCTAGACAACAAAACTACAGTTGATGTAAGCTTATCTCTAAATAGCACATGGATGTTACCACCTTTGGAGCCTGTGCATGTGAATTCTTCAGAGTTCATAAGGGTTGCTCCACATTCTATTGTGTTTGCTCATATCCCACATCTTACTTTGTATGCTTGCAGCAATTTGATGGTATAACATATACATATATAGAATGAAACTGAGAATCAGTTCCATTTTGGTTATTGGTTCATAAATATATGCAAAAGTTTATTTTTTGTTGATTCTTGAATCTTTTTAAACCAAGATGCATTATCATTGTTGGTTTACGTTGTTAGCTTTTATGTATTATCCTTTCATTCATACGTTGTTAGCTTTTGTGTACTATCCTTTCATTCATATGTATTATCCTTTCAGTTTCCATAAATGAAAGAAAAATCTGCTCAGATTTGCAATAGTGTGTGTTTGTATATATATATGTGGTATGTATGTATGTATGTAGTGTCTTTTTGTATGTATATATGCATGACACGTATTTATTACATGTATTTGTGTGGTGTATGTATATATCGTGTTTGTATGTATAATATGTATGACATGTTTGTATTTACTTATCACATATATAATGTACAATGTATTTGTGTATGTACATATGTGTATGTATGTATGACATGTATGCATATACGTATCACATGTATCTATGTATGGATATATTGTGTATGTATGTATGGCATGTATGATGTACAATGTATGTATCTATGTATGGATATACATTTGGAACCAAAGATTGAAAACTTCTGTAGCGACACCAAGCTTTTGCAATATGTTGAGTGTCAAAGATGCGTTATAGTAAAGAGCATCAGCAATCTGCATAAGATACGCATCTAAAATCAAAAAGCAAGATACTAAAAATAAAAGTATCCAGTGTAGGATCTCAACAATGTCTTTGTTAAAAGCTAGAATACATATAAAAAGCTATTTATAGTGCGACTCTAACAATCACAAGGCTAAGTGTGACTCTAAAAATCACAAGGTTAAGTTATAAAAAAATAATAAATTGGTTACTTACGACTTGCACCAGAAGGCATTTCAAGTATGGTCTCTCTGCTACACGCAAACGCTCAACCGTGAGTCTGATATATGGCTCAACCCAATGGTCCACCTGGCCCTTGCAGTTCTGGAACACCATTTCGATAAGCTTGGGTGCAGGTTCAATATCATTGTCCTCCACGTTCTTATCAGTCATTATCTGGTAGAATAGAAAAAAATAAGGGTAACTAAAAAGAGATAATAAAGAAGGTTAATAAATGGATCTATAAAATTAGAACTTTATCGATAAAGCATGTAGAGTTGTAATTAGGTGCCACAACTGTAACAGTAATGCAAATCTACAAAATTGGGATAAACACGCCACTAACAGAAATACAAAAAACAAAACTCATAATCTGAACAAGAAAATACCCAAAGTAAAATGATTGAGAAATTGAAACAATATCTTGGAGAGCATATTCCACAAACTTTGTTGGTAGTCTGGCTCCTTGCATGTAAGATAATGCACTGTACTCCTTGATATGTAATTGTCTAATGGAACAAGGATATCTATATCAAAGCAAAATACCAAACGACAGATATTACTAATAATGAAATTGGTACATGTTCGGAGATTATCATGTCACAGAAAAGAAGAGAATAGGAAAAAAGTCTTCATTTAAATAGGGGTGACAAGAATAAACATACTCGGGAAAAAATCAATAGCCCAGTCTGTAAGAGCTTCTATCAGCAATGGCCAAAGACTCCACATATCCATGGATATTGTTGGCGAAAAAAAGGTCATGTATGATACGATTTCCAAAACCTCTTCAAAGACATCTGCAACGTAATTTGTAAATGAGCTATGAGAAAAAGAAGTTGCTGCAAAATTAATTTGCAATAAATTGCAACTTCATTACAAAATCTCATAAACTTATGTTACCTTGGCCATCAGTTGTAAGCATGCGACGCATTGTTGGTAGTAAAGTTGGCTCAATGTGAGCAAATATGTGAGGCAGCCTGCTTACGGATTCAAGAATTGTACTAATGGCACGTAAACAACCAGCAGCGGCTAAAGCACCAGGATCATCTGCTTCTTCATCACCTTCAGAAGTATTGACACATTTCCAAAATGCAGCAGCCTGATAATATCACAACCAAACCAAAATTTACGTAATAGGAAAAGAATTATATATGTACACATTATATTTTAACTGATAAAATGACAAAAAAGATTACCAGACTCTGACACAAGCCCAGAGCATAAGGTGCCATTTCCTCTCCAAACTTGTCTACAATCGTCTCGAGGGTAAACACCAAATCCTCATTTTCAACTTCATCCATTAGCTTGAAAAAATCTGTAAAAACAATATGTGAATGCATAAAAATAACAAGTTAATAACCAATTCTGATATGAAATTACAAATCAAAAAAAACTTGTTCACAAATACATACCATCAAGCAGTTGTGGAAGAATTGGTCTGATTTCATCTAGATCTGTAAATATAGAAGTAGCATAGTCTTATTATGTTCGGGATGTTTAAAAGAATGACACCACAATATAGAATAAAGGGAAAAAGGTAAACTAATGTGCAATTGGCATTTACCTTTACAGGATTCAACGAAAGAACGCAATGCAAAAACAGAATCAACACGAACTGGAAGCTCAGGGTCACGCATCCCAGCAACAACACATTGTAGTGCTTTACGGAAATTATTTGGGTCAGAAAAATTAATGAGCATATGTCCTGCAACCCATGCAGCCTACCATTCGAAAAAAAATTAGAATAAAATTTCCACAAATACTACAAAGGAAACAAAATTGGTATATATATATATATATATGAATTCACCTTTGCTCTAAGATGGCCAACAGGACTTGCAAACTCAGGGAAAACATGTTGCACTAACATAGGCTCAAGCTCAGATTTATATGGTTCAGTTTGTTTCAGCTTATCACAAAGTGCTCCAATGGCAAGAAGTGCACCATCCTTTGCCTATAAGGCTTAAACTCAATTGATGCTGCTTCGTATCTAATCATAAGAAAACAAAAGTAAAATAAATTGTTAAAAAATTTAGGAGTGTTTTAATATGCAATACATTTATATACTAAAGAAGATCAGGATACCTTTTAAAAATCTCCACAATGAAGAATATGAACTTTTGAAGGTTCTCTTTCCCACGTTTTCTTACCAACTCACTCACAAAGTCCATTGCTGCAGTCCTAGGACTGTATAGGTCTTCAATAATATCTGTAGAAAAAGTATGAAAGTGTGACTAATAGGTCTTGGAGTCGAAGTGTGGAGCAATCATATGCGTTAAGACTCACCATAACCCTTCCTCACATACTCATGTGGATCTTCCTCCCAAAGGGTTGATCATTGTCATTGAAGCACATAAGTGGGAAGATTATCTCAAAAAGAACAACATCAAGTCTTGGTTGGAGCTGATTGTACATCACAGTCTTGGATATGTTGCAGCATAGAAATGTATAACAAACATAAAAAAATAGAAAATATCTCATACTGAAGGGAAAAAAAATACCATAGAAAGAAAGAAGTAAAGGACAGCTTGTCACACCCCGACCGACGACGGAATCATCGGAGCGGACGAGGGAATGATTGATTGTTCATAACACATGATTGTCTAATAGTGGAAATAATATTAAAATCAGATTACAGGATAATATAAGTTCAACATACACAAATACAACAATTGAAACCACAAATAGTAATTGTCTTTTATTTAACTAAGTTCGGGTCTTAAATGAGCAGGTAGAAGTCCACTATCTTGCTTAACCTGAAATCATATGAGAAAATAAAGTCAGCTAATGAGTTAGCTGGTGAGTAATCACAGTTTTGAGTATACATATAGATTGATTGATTGATTGAGAATAATTCAATTCACAAGGTAATATTAAGACTTATAATGCAATAGCAAAACATATAGATAAACCGACACAATAACAACCCCTTGACTGACACTTGCATATAATAGACTCCACACATACACCATAGATTAACTCCTGCCTCTGGCACAATCACCAATCGTAAGCCATATGGGGTGGGTTATCCAAACCAGTAGATCTACCATTGATACCAGGATTGATTGATTGAATTAGGGTTTTACTGTCATCCAGTTTACCATAGTATGTTCATATAATTGCAAGTAATAACATAACCTGTCTTGAATTGAATTTAGAATGAAATAACAATAGAATATCATGATTGAATATATTGTATCACATGATTTCCCCCAAATAGGAAATGATATAAAAAGGGGATATGAATACTCACTTGATTGATGAGATTAGAATCTGGATGTGATAGATTAGATACCAACGAATTCCTTATGATTAACCTAAGGAACGGTGTCTCAAATTAGCATAATAATGATTTGGGAATTTGGGAATGTATTAGGATTTCCATTGGGTCTTGAATGGTAGTTTAAATTAATTAATTTTATTTGGTTTGAATGTCTTGAAATAAATAAACGAATTTGTTGAAGGTGATTATGTCAAGATTTTAATAGAAATTTATACATATAATTTATACATATATACAATTTATTAATAAATTGTATATGTATAATTATATACATAATTATATATAATCATGTAATTATATATAACTATATGTATAATTATATACATAATTATATGTATATAATAAATTTATACATAAGTAAGCATAACTATATATTGTATGTTTAATTACCAGAAAGAAAGCGAATTGATGCCAAACACTTCGAAGAACAATCGCGACAGAGGTGATGATCAATGGGTGATCAAAACTTGTTGGAAATCAAATTAATTTCGTAGGAAGCTTAGAATTTTGATCGAGACTAAAAGCCCCTTATCAAATCTTGTTAAAATCAATCGGAGACGGGGTTTATATTGAGTTGTAGGTCGCGGTTTGGAGGGGTGTTCGAAGGTGATGTTTGTATGTGTTTTGTATGAAATTGAGTATGAAATTCAATGGGAGACGAATATATATATTTGTTCACATTCGATTGATTGCATTATTATGGAGATTTAGTGCTTGAATGTGGCCAAAATTTGGCTGAAAAGCTGGAGAAAGAAATCGGGTAAATGGGAGGTGGGGTTGGGATGTTTTTTTCTTTTCCAATTTTACACAACAGGTCCCTGAGGTTTGTATCAGTTGTCAACTGATATTCAAAGCTTTGTTTCAGTTCTAAATTAATTACAAGTTAGCCCCTGAAGATTTAGATGTTTATCATTTCCTGTAAATTTTTTTATTAATTATAGACTTGTATTTTCCATTATTATTCTTCTTATTATTACTTATTATTAATATTAGTATTAATATTATTATTACCATATTATTATTATCAGTGTTGTAATTTTTATTATTGTAGTAATAATAATTATTATTTTATTATTATCACCAAACATTATAACATTTATGATGTTATTATTATTATTTGTTAATCACCTAGTATAATAACTCTTCAAAGCTTCAAAAATAATGTGAAAGTCCTTTTAATATTTAACAAAGTTATCGAGAATACGCGATGTTACAGTCTCCCCTGCTTTAGGAAATTTCGTCCCGAAATTTTAATCACGAGGAGGCCGAATCGAAAAGATGAGGGTACTTGGACTTCATCTGGTCCTCACGTTCCCAGGTGATTTCTGGGCCACGTTTAGATTCCCAGCGAACTTTGACAATGGGTATCCGGCTACGTTTGAGTTGTTTGACTTCCCGATCCATAATTTCCACAGGTTTCTCAATAAAGTGCATAGATTCATCAATCTGTACTTCGTCGAGTGGAATGTGGAGATTTTCATCGGCAAGACATTTCTTGAGATTTGAAACATGAAACGTCGGATGTATATTGCTGAGCTCTTGAGGTAGTTCAAGCTTGTAGGCCACTTTTCCAATTCGCTCGAGCACTTTGAATGGACCCACGTAACGAGGTGCTAGCTTCCCTTTCTTTCCAAAGCGAATCACTCCCTTCCAAGGTGATACCTTAAGAAGTACGAGATCACCGACATTGTATTCCATGGGCTTACGTCTTTTGTCAGCATAATGCTTTTGACGATTTCTAGCAGCGACCAAGTTATCACGGATCTTATGAATTTTGTCGGTTGTTTCTTGTATCAATTCAAGACCAGTAATCTGTGATTCACCAACTTCAGACCAGCAGATGGGAGATCGACACTTTCGGCCATACAAGGCCTCAAATGGTGCCATCTGGATGCTGGTATGGTAACTGTTATTGTAAGAGAATTCGATCAACGGAAGATGAGAATCCCACGATCCACTGAAATCAATGACACAAGCCCGGAGCATATCTTCGAGGGTTTGTATCGTTCTTTCAGTCTGACCGTCGGTTTGCGGGTGATAGGCTGTGCTAAGATTTAGTTGAGTCCGAGAGCTGATTGGAGACTTTTCCAGAAACGAGAGATGAAACGACCATCGCGATTAGAGATAATGTCTAAAGGTACACCATGCCGACTGATTATTTCATTAATGTAAATACGAGCCAATTTCTCGACTCGATAATCTTCCCAAATTGGAATGAAATGAGCCGACTTAGTCAATCGATCAATGATAACCCAGATACTATCGTGACCACTAGCGGTACGAGGCAGCTTGGTGATGAAATCCATGGATATGCTTTCCCATTTCCATAATGGAACCTCGGGTTGTACGATTAATCCAGAGGGACGTTGATGCTCGGCTTTGACTTTGGAACATGTGAGACATTTAGATACATACAAGGCTATATCCTTCTTCATGCCGGGCCACCAATATTGGTTCCGAAGATTCATGAACATCTTATCTGCTCCCGGATGAATGGAATAACGAGCCTTATGAGCCTCATCCATGATGGTTGTTCGAAGATTATCGCGATTCGGAATCCAAAGTCGATTTAGAAAATACAGTAGTCCGTCCGACTTGGTTTCCAATTGGAGTTCAGCACCGCATGACATTTCATCATACATGTTGCCCTCGGTGACTGATTCGTGTTGAGCTTCGAGTATACGGGTCAAGAGGTCGGTTTGAATGGTAACACTTTGAAGCATAACCTGACCCTTACGACTTAATGCATCGGCTACGACATTAGCTTTACCGGGGTGGTAACGAATCTCACAGTCGTAGTCATTGAGTAGTTCGACCCGTCGTCGTTGCCTCATGTTAAGCTCCTTCTGGTTGAAGATGTGCTGGAGACTCTTATGATCGGTGAATACAACACATTTAGTGCCATAGAAATAGTGTCTCCAGATTTTGAGTGCGAATACGACAGCACCCAATTCAAGATCGTGCGTCGTATAATTTTTCTCATGAATCTTCAATTGTCTTGAAGCATAAGCTATAACTTTGCCTCGCTGCATGAGTACGCAACCTAGACCTTGTTTTGAAGCGTCACAATAGACAACAAAGTCGTCGTTTCCATCAGGAAGGGTTAGAATCGGTGCCTCACACAACTTTTGCTTGAGGGTTTGAAATGCTTTTTCTTGATCAGGCCCCCAAGAAAAGGCTTATCCTTATGGGTCAAGCAGTGAGTGGCACAGCAATCTTAGAGAAGTTAGGAATAAAACGTCGATAATATCCGGCTAGACCAAGGAATGAATGAATCTCTGTAGGAGTTTTAGGTTCTTCCCATTTCTTTACTGCCTCGATCTTTACGGGATCAACATGAATTCCCTTGCTGTTTACTATGTGACCAAGAAATTGAATCTCATTAAGCCAGAATTCACACTTTGAGAATTTGGCGTAGAGTTTCTCTTTCCTCAGAAGTTCGAGTATTAGACGAAGGTGATTCTCTTGATCGGATTTAGATTTGGAGTATATCAAAATGTCGTCGATGAATACGATCACGAATTTGTCTAGGTATGGCCGGCACACGCGATTCACTAAATCCATGAATACTGCCGGTGCGTTGGTTAACCCGAATGGCATCACTGTAAACTCGTAATGGCCATATCTCGTTCGGAAAGCGGTTTTGGGGATGTCATCATCGTGCACACGGAGTTGGTGATAACCAGAATGAAGATCGATCTTTGAGAAATGAGTGGCTCCTTGAAGCTGATTAAACAGATCGTCGATTCTGGGTAATGGGTAACGGTTCTTGATTGTGAGTTTGTTAAGCTCCGATAGTCAATGCATATACGGAATGAGCCATCCTTTTTCTTCACGAATAAGACTGGAGCTCCCCATGGTGACGAGCTCGGGCGAATGAATCCTTTGTCTGACAGTTCTTGCAATTGGCTAGCAAGTTCTTGCATCTCAGATAGTGCAAGTCGATAAGGAGATTTTGCCACGGGAGTTGCACCAGGTACAAGGTCGATTCGGAATTCAACTTGACGAACGGGAGGAAGACCGGTTAAATCTTCGGGAAAGACTTCAGGAAACTCTTGAACAACCGGAATGTCTTCAATCTTCTTAGGTTTCTCATCTGCCTTCACGATATGGGCTAAGAAAGCCACGTAATGCTTGCGGAGGTACTTTTGAGCTTTGGTACAAGACATGAGTTTAAGCCCCTTGTAAGGTTTTTCCCTGTAGATTTGTAGTATGCTTCCGGTCGGGAGAGGAATACGAATGGTCTTTTCGTGACAAATCACTTCGGCATGATTCTTTGATAACCAGTCCATGCCTACTATAACATCAAAACTACCCAGTTGCATGGGTATAAGATTGATAGGGAAATCATGCTCACTTAGATTCAAAGTACAGTCAGGAATAACAGAATTAATTGTAATGGGTTTTCCGTCAGCTATCTCTACCATCAAGGGGTTGTCTAGCTGTGTTCGGGCACTAGCAAGTAATGGCTCAAAGTCTAAGGATACAAAGCTGTTATCTGCACCGGTGTCAAAAAGAATCGAAGCGTATTGATTATTAATTTAGAACATACCGTTCACCACGTCGTTGCTAACTTGGGCTTGTTGGGCATTGATGTTGAATGCTCGACCTTGAGCTGCAGGGACGGCCTTGAGAAGCTTCGGACATTAGTTGCGGAAATGGTTAGGATCTCCGCATTGGTAGCAAGCTCTTGTTTGCATGATTGTCGGGGTATGCTGCACAGTCGGTGTGGTAACTGGAACCCTTGCAGTATTCTTGCACACGTTGAATGTATGGCCGAAACGACCACAGTTGGTGCATTGACGACATTGAACGTTAGCGGGATGGTGATACTTGCAGTTGTTACACTGCGGAAAGGGTCTAGCGTAGGGCTTTTTTCATCAGCGGTTGATTGTTAACTACTGGTTGACGAGTTGGAGGGACTTGATTAATTGGCACAGCAGGGGTAATCACAGCAAAGTTTTGGGATTTAGCCTTCCTCTTCCTATTTTGAGAAGGTTCAGGTTTTTCCTCCTTAAGGGGTTCAGCTGAGGGTTTCTCAGGCACCTTCTTAGCCCCCTTCCTAGTCAGGGTTCCAGCTTTGACATGATTATCAGTTAACCGAGCAGCTAACCGGATGGTATCTTCCAAGGTTGCAGGATTCCTACCCCACACCGTGTCTTGAATTTGCATGGGTAGACCACCGATGTATTTCTCGATAGCCCGAGATAAAGGAGTAACCAGGTGAGGAACAAGTAGACTCAGTTCATGAAATCGGTTGGTATAAGCTAGATTTTCTCCACTTTCTTGAGTTAAGTCCCAAAACTCAGCTTTCAATTTCTTAATTTCATTTCTCGGACAAAATTCCCGAGTCATGAGCTCCTTAACTTCATCCCACGTCAATGCTAATGCGGCATCAGTTCCACGGGTTCGTTTCTCACCGTTCCACCAAGTGAGTGCTCTCTTTTGAAGAACACTTATGGCATACCGGACTTTTAGATTTTCAGGGCATTCGCTGTTGAGGAAAGTGTTCTCGATGCTTTCGAACCATTGTAGTAATCCAGTAGCTCCTTCAGTTCCACTGAACTTGGTGGGGTTGCAAGAACTGAATTGTTTGTAAGTACAAGTTTTGGGAGGGTTTGGTGCAATTGGGTTTTGGACAGTATTGTTGCCTTGGTTCAAGTGGGTAAGTAGAGTTGGGATGACCGCAGCAACTTCACGTGCCACTATAGCAGCAATTTACGGCCAGAGTTTCCAGATCGTGAACGGATTTGACGAGAAGACATTCTGACATATCATTAAGATATTTTATGAGAATTGGATAATATGAGCTATGAAAACGACAATCAGGAATTTGGCATAATAACAATGATATGTTCCGAGTGTAATCGTTTGATTCGTAAATCAAAGCGAATACGTTGACTAATCAAAGTATTGGGTCAATCACAACTTTGTTGAAGACATGCGTACCTATAAGCAGATACTCATCCCGAAGGTTCCTAGGTAAGGTAGACAGGTCCATCGGTTGGTTTGGATTTATGCGAATACCTTGCCTAGACAGAACACCCTGAGATACAGGCATCCCACTCTTCCAGCATTACATGTATTCAGTTGTGAGACACAGACTTTGATGAGATTTTGAAAACCATGAATAACAATCGAGTTTTGGAGTTTGAAATTACTTGAATTAGGCACACAATGCCTTAGAATATGGTTTAAGATTCGTGTGTACATTGATAAGATTCAAAGCATAAGAAGAATCACATAAGGCATATAATCACATAATCAAGTATAAACATGTAAAGCACATATAATCCTATCTATGCATATAAAATACATGAGAGGACTCATGTGTAAAGGTACTTAGTTATAGTCTAGGTCATTCCATTTCTAATAACCTAATTCCCTATAACCATGGCTCTGATACCAATCTGTCACACCCCGACCGACGGCGGAATCATCGGAGCGGACGAGGGAATGATTGATTGTTCATAACACATGATTGTCTAATAGTGGAAATAATATTAAAATCATATTACAGGATAATATAAGTTCAACATACACAAATACAACAATTGAAACCACAAATAGTAATTGTCTTTTATTTAACTAAGTCCGGGTCTTAAATGAGCAGGTAGAAGTCCACTATCTTGCTTAACCTGAAATCATGTGAGAAAACAAAGTCAGCTAATGAGTTAGCTGGTGAGTAATCACAGTTTTGAGTATACATATAGATTGATTGATTGATTGAGAATAATTCAATTCACAAGGTAATATTAAGACTTATAATGCAATAGCAAAACATATAGATAAACCGACACAATAACAACCCCTTGACTGACACTTGCATATAATAGACTCCACACATACACCATAGATTAACTCCTGCCTCTGGCACAATCACCACTCGTAAGCCATATGGGGTGGGTTATCCAAACCAGTAGATCTACCATTGATACCAGGATTGATTGATTGAATTAGGGTTTTACTGTCGTCCAGTTTACCATAGTATGTTCACATAATTGCAAGTAATAACTAACATGTCTTGAATTGAATTTAGAATGAAATAACAATAGAATATCATGATTGAATATATTGTATCACATGATTTCCCCCAAATAGGAAATGATATAAAAAGGGGATATGAATACTCACTTGATTGATGAGATTAGAATCTGGATGTGATAGATTAGATACCAACGAATTCCTTATGATTAACCTAAGGAACGGTGTCTCAAATTAGCATAATAATGATTTGGGAATTTGGGAATGTATTAGGATTTCCATTGGGTCTTGAATGGTAGTTTAAATTAATTAATTTTATTTGGTTTGAATGTCTTGAAATAAATAAACGAATTTGTTGAAGGTGATTATGTCAAGAATTTTAATAGAAATTTATACATATAATTTATACATATATACAATTTATTAATAAATTGTATATGTATAATTATATACATATTATATATAATCATGTAATTATATATAACTATATGTATAATTATATACATAATTATATGTATATAATAAATTTATACATAAGTAAGCATAACTATATATTGTATGTTTAATTACCAGAAAGAAAGCGAATTGATGCCAAACACTTCGAAGAACAATCGCGACAGAGGTGATGATCATGGGTGATCAAAACTTGTTGGAAATCAAATTAATTTCGTAGGAAGCTTAGAATTTTGATCGAGACTAAAGCCCCTTATCAAATCTTGTTAAAATCAATCGGAGACGGGGTTTATATTGAGTTGTAGGTCGCGGTTTGGAGGGGTGTTCGAAGGTGATGTTTGTATGTGTTTTGTATGAAATTGAGTATGAAATTCAATGGGAGACGAATATATATATTTGTTCACATTCGATTGATTGCATTATTATGGAGATTTAGTGCTTGAATGTGGCCAAAATTTGGCTGAAAAGCTGGAGAAAGAAATCGGGTAAATGGGAGGTGGGGGTTGGGATGTTTTTTTTCTTTTCCAATTTTACACAACAGGTCCCTGAGGTTTGTATCAGTTGTCAACTGATATTCAAAGCTTTGTTTCAGTTCTAAATTAATTACAAGTTAGCCCCTGAAGATTTAGATGTTTATCATTTCCTGTAAATTTTTTTTATTAATTATAGACTTGTATTTTCCATTATTATTCTTCTTATTATTACTTATTATTAATATTAGTATTAATATTATTATTACCATATTATTATTATCAGTGTTGTAATTTTTATTATTGTAGTAATAATAATTATTATTTTATTATTATCACCAAACATTATAACATTTATGATGTTATTATTATTATTTGTTAATCACCTAGTATAATAACTCTTCAAAGCTTCAAAAATAATGTGAAAGTCCTTTTTAATATTTAACAAAGTTATCGAGAATACGCGATGTTACAGTCTCCCCTGCTTTAGGAAATTTCGTCCCGAAATTTTAATCACGAGGAGGCCGAATCGAAAAGATGAGGGTACTTGGACTTCATCTGGTCCTCACGTTCCCAGGTGATTTCTGGGCCACGTTTAGATTCCCAGCGAACTTTGACAATGGGTATCCGGCTACGTTTGAGTTGTTTGACTTCCCGATCCATAATTTCCACAGGTTTCTCAATAAAGTGCATAGATTCATCAATCTGTACTTCGTCGAGTGGAATGTGGAGATTTTCATCGGCAAGACATTTCTTGAGATTTGAAACATGAAACGTCGGATGTATATTGCTGAGCTCTTGAGGTAGTTCAAGCTTGTAGGCCACTTTTCCAATTCGCTCGAGCACTTTGAATGGACCCACGTAACGAGGTGCTAGCTTCCCTTTCTTTCCAAAGCGAATCACTCCCTTCCAAGGTGATACCTTAAGAAGTACGAGATCACCGACATTGTATTCCATGGGCTTGAAACATGAAACGTCGGATGTATATTGCTGGCTGTGCTGTATTTCATAAAACAGCACAGGGTTGTGCTGTATTTCATAAAACAGCACAGGGTTGTGCTGTATTTCATAAAACAGCACAGGGTTGTGCTGTATTTCATAAAACAGCACAGGGTTGTGCTGTAATTCATAAAACAGCACAGGGTTGTGCTGTATTTCATAAAACAGCACAGGGTTGTGCTGTATTTCATAAAACAGCACAGGGTTGTGCTGGATTTCATAAAACAGCACAGGGTTGTGCTGGATTTCATAAAACAGCACAGGGTTGTGCTGGATTTCATAAAACAGCACAGGGTTGTGCTGGATTTCATAAAACAGCACAGGGTTGTGCTGGATTTCATAAAACAGCACAAAATTGTTAATAGACCAAAATACCCTTTAATACTATTTTCTAGTTTTGCCATATGTCACCACCTCATTTCTTCTTAACCTTCTTAGGCAAAATATATTTTTTAGTGGAACCTCCCCCTATATATATATACATACATATATTATATATATACATATTATATATATATGTATATATATATATATATATAATATATATATATATATATATATATATATATATATATTGATACAGACATTTCAAAGAGGTGTGATTCATCACTTACAACGTTGACTCCGAAGACGACTAGCCTAATTTTGGTAACATAATTCCGCTATATTAGCTTGATCAATTTGCAATACAAAAGAATTGCAAAAGATTTTAACGAACAAGTTGTCTCGAGTGACTAAATGGTTAGCAAAAACAATCAACAAAAAACATATATTTTATATACAAATCGAAGCAAAATGTTTGTGACTTAAGACACTTTGTCATGTATCAAATCTAGAAGAAAAAATATATATACATAACAGGATGTACATCAACTTTAACAAACTATATATAGTATGAATGAAAGTAGAGTTATGTTTATTGGGATAAAAATTAACAAATTCGTACAAAAAATGTTTAAGCCTAAACATTATAGGTAGTATGAATGAAAGGAGGCTTATAAAAAAATTTGTTATGAAATTAGAAAAACTCGTGCTTATGATTATTATTATAATATTAAATTTTAATTTGGGTGAATTTTTTCAATAACTAAGTCGATCTAATACTCACGCTTTGTAAAAGGGGCCATTAAATGGGAAAATGGTAGGCGTAAAAACATTGAACCTTACGTGCACGTTGTGACGTGTTAAATCATAAAATTTAAACCGAAACGTAAAATGAAAATTTGTAAAAGATGAAAAGTGTAGGAAAGCAAAGTGGAAAGTGAAAATATTAAGTTGTAAAATATATAAAAGTATCGGGTTAAAACTTAAAAATAAAAAAAATATAAAAGTAAAGAAAAAATAAAAGCAAGTACAACCCACTATTCTTATGTACAACTCATAATGAACAAGTAAATTAATAATTAATAATATATAATAAATAAAATTTAACCCAATTATAGTATAACTATTTAAGCTAAATATATCACTTACCCATATTTGCTCCACTTAGTCATATGTCACTCAATTGTTGTGAAGTTTTTCCTTCTTTCTTTCTTTTTATTGTTTTTTAGTGTTTTAAAATACGAGGTACTTTAACAATCAAAAAATATCCTCTTGCATAGCTCCTTACCTCTTTTTATTGATTTTTTGGTGTTCTAAAATATGATGTACTTTAACAATCAAAATATGTTGCTAGCCTCTTGCACAGTTCCTTACCCCTCAAACTGGGTTTGATTGGGTGTGTTTTATTATGACTTTTTATTAATTTTATTGTTATTTTCCTAGTTTTTTGTTTTCTTTTTTTTTTTTTAGATTTTTGTTTTGTTTTTTCTATCAACTAGTATTTCTTTAATGTTTTGTTCTTTATTGATTTCGATTGTATTTTTCTTCTAGTTTTTGTTATTGTTATTTTTAAGAGTAAATTACGCTTTTCGTCCCTGTGGTTTGGTGGTTATAACCATTTTCATCTAATAGTTTAAAAACGCCCGGTTTAACCACTGTGGTTTAAAATCTGTCACAATTAAGTCCAAACCGTTAACTCCATCCAATTTTTCTATTAAATATTTCAAAAAAGACGATAATACCCTTGGATTAAAAGTGTTACTCTTATACAAATATATAAAATACTTATAATATTTAATATATAAATCAAACATATATCTTAAATATTTACACACACACACACATATACATACATACATATATACGTATATATACATATATATATATGTATATATATAATTAAACACCACATATGAAGACCATCACAAGAACCACCACCTTGACATCATCTTCACCACCTCCCCTGTCATCCACCTTCATCTTCTCCACCGACAATGGTGCTTTAAAACTTCAAACCCCCAAACCTTCAAACCCCCAAATCTGATTTTTGATTTAACTCAGAAAAATCCCATAAACAAAAGATATCATACAGAAATCAAGAAAGCAGAACTTGATATGTGTCTCACCATCAGATCTATTTCAAAATTTTCTTCCTTTTGGCTTTCAATGTTCGGATTAGCTGGTTTTCTGCAAAATTATCAAACAAAAGAATAGGTCAACAGATCATCACATATAGATCATCAAGACCACACCCACACCGTATTTCCCCTCATCTTCCGCCGTCGGTCATGGCAAAGGCTAGATTCAAGAACTCCAATTGGTGGTGTTGGTGGTGGTTGAAGTTTCGGTGGCTTTGTGATGGTTGACGATTCGGTGTTGGTGGTCGGCTTTGTGGTGGTTCATGGTTGACGGCTTTGTGGTGGTTCCGGGTCCGAGGTGTTGGCTGCGATGCGACGACGGTGGCTGTGAGGTGGTGGTGGGGCAGACGTGTGATTGAAACTATGGTGGGGTTGGATGAGGGTGGTCGGTCGTGGTATTACAGTGATGGTGGTGCGGTGGTGCGATGGATGCGGGTGGTGGTGGTGCTTGGTGCGATGGATGCGGGTGGTGGTGGTGCCATGGTTGTGAGTTTGTGACAAAATAGATGGGTGGGGTGGGGGTAGGGCTGCTTAGGTGGAGTGGCTTTGGTTTTAGAGAGAGAGAGAGAGAGTAGAGATAGAGAGAGTGAGTGTGTGTGTGTGTATATATATATATTATTAATATTTATACATAGATATTGCAGTAACAGTTTAAGTCCAAGGGTATTTTTGTCTTTTTACATACACTTAACGGAAAAAATGGATGGGGTCCGGGTTAGTGTCCTGGATTTAATTGTGACAGATTTTAAACCACAGTGGTTAAACCGGACGTTTTTAAACTATTGGATGAAAATGGTTATAACCACCGAACCACAGGGACGAAAAGCGTAATTTACTCTATTTTTAATTTCTTATTTACTTTTTTTAGATTTTAGTATTTAGAGTTTAGTTTTTTTTCTTCTTTTAAAGTTATATATTTGAACTTCCCATTGTATCCACACTTATAATTATAAGAAAGAAAAAATTGCTACCTCCGTTGCAAAGCGTGGTCAACATGTTATTTATACGTGTGTTGACAAATTGTTTTTTTATCTTTTGGTTATACAAACATCCTGATGATAAATTTACTAAAGATCGGTTTGCCCACTCTACGTAACATAGGTTTAACCCCGACCTCCCCATCGCGTAACGCGGACATCGAGCACTTGTTAAATTACAAGGTAAAATCAAAATATCAAAAGAAATCCCAACACAAATGTTATTTGTTAACTTATTCTGCTCATGATAATTAACAATTATGATGAATGATGCTTAAGTTTTAAGGGTTTGTATCAGTACAAGACGTTGAGGTATTTGACATCCACTCGATCTAATGTCTAACCAAACAACAATTATTGCTCTAAGCTCACGTTGTTTGAATCTTAGCATGCGGGTTGTAGTGCCAAAAGTACCGTCTATAATTAAACACACGTCATCCGGAATGTTCAGTTAGATTAAGCATTTTTACAATGATTTTAGATTTATAGACAAACACAATTAGTTCCTACTATCAAATTAAAATCTGATTAAAGTTTTAAAAATTGAAGAATTTATTAGTAAAATTAATAAGTTGATAAAGTGATATAAATCTAATATATACTAGAGTATATCAAAGTTTAAGGTCAAGAATCATACAAACAAACATCCTTTTATCAAATAAATAGATCACATAATTGTTTAACAAAAAGTAACTATTCAAATCAAAGAAACAAACCCTAGTTTTGGAATCTAAAACGTAGATCAAATGAAACAAAATAAATAAAACTTAATATTAAAACTTGCTCCAGAAGACGGATGATCTATTGTTCTATAAAAATCAAACTTCAATTTGTAGCTTCACTTTCCTTGCCTTGTGATATTCCCATGAACAAAATATGTGAGTGATGATTTTGCTGTTAACACTGATCTTGACAAAATCAAATGTACTAACTTAACAAGATTTGAGTTTGTTTCAGCTTTAAGTTTCAAGCAACATCATCTTTCCATTCAAAACAGCAAAAATGAAATAACATAACAAGCGGACACAAGATCATGCTTCAATTCATCGGTATCGAACAGAACAACAACATCCTCCTTTCGAAAAGTTTGCATTACTAGGCAAATCTATGTGTTCTTTTAATACCGTTCATTGTTTTGACCCTCTAATACGAATCAGTTATCGACATCAACACTCATTTTGATGTCAGTTGGAGCCAAGTCACAAGCTGGGATCTTAAATTGTATCTCCTCTGGTGATTCCTCCAAGAACTTTGGCTTTGGGGCATGCTTTCTATTAGTAGGTAGAGATACACACTGTCCTTTAGTTCTGTAAGCACTGGACCTACATAGAGTTATTTGTTAAATGTTAAACCATAAAAACTTGTTACAAAGGGAATGTGACAATTGGTTCAATGACCATATTGGTTCCGTTTTGAACACTTCAGTTACATTATTGTATTCGGCTTTGATCATACGCCCTGTTGGATTAATTCCAAAAGTTAAAAGTGTATTTTTAGTTTGAAAGAAAGGTTAGTTAGTTAGAAGTTTGTTGGTTAGTTAAACTTGTGTTTAGGTGTTATATAAACCTTTGGGTTTAATAGTTTGTATAACACATTTTTCATTTACAATTTTACTCAATAAGAAAATTCTCTCGTTTGCATTGCTTTGATCCTGGTTTCCAGATTAACATCTGGTATCAGAGCTCCAGTTCAAGAAGAAGACGACGAACTGCCCTATCGTGAGATTACAAAGGACTGAATCTCGCAGTAGGGGGTGATCAAGGCAGATTCGTAATTCGGGATACTTTGGCAATTGCTTGAAGAAGGAAACGATGGCAAATCCACCAACAAACAATCAAATCATCACGATCAAAGACACCGTCTCTACCCCTCTCCAATGTCCAACCCTAACCTCGACAAACTATTCAATTTGGGCAGTTAGATTGAAGGTGATTTTCAACGTGCATGGCCTGTGGGAGGTGATCGAGCCACCGGAAGGAGCTCGAGTCGATCCGAAGAAGAACAATACCGCGATTGCATATCTCTATCAAGCGATGCCGGAGGATTTAATCCTCCAAGTCGCTAATCTCACCACTGCGAAAGACATTTGGGATTCTTTGAAAACGAGATATGTGGGCGTGACGTGGGTCAAGAAAGCGCGCATGCTGACGTTAAGAACTGAGTTTCAATCACTCAAGATGAAGGAGACAGAGTCAATTGATGAATTTGCCGGTAAACTCACCGCAATCTCATCAAAAGCCAGTGATCTTGGTTCACCGTTTGAAGAAAATGTATTAGTGCGGAAATTACTCGATTCTGTGCCTAATCGTTTCATTCAAATGGTAGCATCGATTGAGCAATTCCTCGACATCGATACAATGCCTTTTCAAGAGGCGATCGACCGTCTGAAGGCATTTGAAGAGAGGACAAACCTAAAGACGAAGCAAGAGGCGACTAAAGATGACCAGCTGCTTCTTACATACTTCGAGTGGCAGGCAAGGCAAAAGAACTCGGAGTACAAGAAAAAGAGAACTGATAATCGAGTTGATAGATCAAAGTGGAAGCAGAATCAGAAGGGTAAGGGTGGAGATCGTGATTCGAAGAGCCAGAATCGTGGAGATCCCCTAAAGAAGGACAAATCCCGAATAAAGTGCTTCAAATGTGATGTGTATGGGCACTATGCGTCTGAGTGCCCATCCAAGAAAAAGGAGCCTGAAGTAAATCTGTCTCAAGAAGTAGAAGACGATGAACCAGCACTTCTCATGACCGTCGTTGATCCGATTCAAAAGGACTTTGTATTTCTACATGAATCCAAATTGATCCCATCGAAATATGTTGCGGAAGCAAATTCGGAAGACTTGTGGTATCTGGACAATGGTGCGTCCAATCACATGACATGGAATCCATCAATATTCTCTGTTCTAAATAGAACCATCGGTGGAAGGATCAAATTTGGTGATGGATCAACAGTGGGGATTGAAGGTAGGGGTTCAGTCCTCCTACAATGCAAGAATGGAGAGCAACGTGTTCTAACTGAGGTATACTATATCCCACACTTATGTAGTAATATTCTCAGTTTAGGACAATTGACAGAAGGTGGATGTGAAATACGAATGAAAAATGACTCCTTGTGGGTCTATGAAAGAGATGGAAGCCTTCTAATGAAAGTAAGGCGATCTCCTAATAGACTCTACAAGATAAACTTGAAGACTGGTGTTCCCTATAGCTTACTGACACGATCAGATACGAATGTGGAAGACACTACATGGAAGTGGCACATGAGGCTAGGTCATGTAAATTTTGAAGTATTGAAAGAAATGGCTTCGAAAGAGATAGTTAGAGGGATCCCACCAGTGAATAAACCAAAGGAAGTGTGTGATGTCTGCATGGCTGCTAAACAAACAAGACAAGCATTCCCTTCGAAGTCTTTGTTTAAGGCATCAAAGCCTCTTGAATTAGTTTCCATCGACATATGTGGACCTATTGAGCCGGAAACTAAGGCCGGAAATAGGTACTTTATGTTAATGGTGGATGACTGCACCAGATACATGTGGGTGTCAATACTCAAAACGAAGGATCAAGCATTGACACATTTCAAGTCCTTCAAGACGAAGACTGAAAGGGAGTTTGATACAACTCTTAAGATCTGTGGTCGGATAGAGGTGGGGAATTTACATCAAGTGAGTTTAAGGCTTACTGTGATAAGGAGGGGATAACTAGGCAGCTTACCACTTCATATACACCGCAACACAATGGCACAGTAGAGAGAAGGAATCGAATGGTATTGAATATGACAAGGAGCCTTTTAAAGACAATGAGTCTGCCACAACACTTGTGGGCAGAAGGGGTGCGGCATTCAGTCTATATTTTAAATAGACTATCCACAAAGGTGTTACACTCCTCCACACCGTATGAAAGATTAAAGGGAAGAAAGCCGAATGTTCAACATATCAAGGTGTTTGGGTGCGTAGGCCATGTGAAGACAGTAAAACCACACTTGAAGAAACTAGAAGATAGAAGTACTCCTATGGTGTATCTAGGAGTTGAAGAAGGAACAAAAGGGTACCGTATGTACTGTGTAGAAAAAGAAAGAATAGTGGTGAGTAGGGATGTCCAGTTCGAAGAAGAAAGGAAATGGGATTGGAGTCTAGAAAGCCAAGAGACCAACAGCACATATGAGTTCAATACAAGCTTTTATGTGCATGGTATGCATGGAGAGGATCAGTGGACCGGTGAAGCGACTAATGTGGAACCGGATGAGGGTCCAGAGCCATTTACCGAGAGTAATGGCAATGATGATGAGCATAACAATCATTCACAGTTGCCTGCACTACGCAGATCAACAAGGGTGTCAGTGTTACCCTCAAGATTGGATGATTATGTACTAAAAGGAGAGCTTGAAGGTGCTGAATGTGCTGAATTAGATGAGTTGTTGTTAGCTCAGGAGGGTGAACCTATAAGCTATGCTGAAGCTTCGAAGGAACAAGTGTGGAGAGTAGCTATGGATGATGAGATAAGAGCCATAGAAAGAAATAAAACTTGGTTGCTGGTTGACAAGCCTGAGAATGTTAAGCCCATTGGCTTGAAGTGGGTGTTAAGATTAAAAGGGATGCTACGGGAAAGATAACAAAGCACAAGGCAAGGGTTGTTGCAAAAGGATATGTTCAACAACAAGGAGTTGACTTTGAAGAGGCTTTTGCGCCTGTGGCAAGAATTGAAACGGTTAGACTAATTTTGGCAATATCTGCAAACATGGGGTGGGATGTTACCACCTGGATGTGAAGGCTGCGTTCTTGCATGGGATCTTGAAGGAAGACGTGTATGTTCAGCAACCAGCAGGGTATGAGGTAAAAGGGTCCGAGTTAAAGGTGTACAAGCTGCTTAAGGCTTTGTACGGCTTAAGGCAGGCACCAAGGGCTTGGAACAAACGCCTGGATGAGGTGTTAAAGGAGATAGGCTTTGTAAAATGTCAAAGAGAGGCGGCAGTATATGTAAGGTTTAAGACTAATTCAGTAATCATATTGGGTGTTTATGTGGATGATCTTATTGTAGCGGGGAGTGAGATCAAAGAGGTTGAAGAGTTTAAACAGCAGATGAAGCAAAGGTTTGAAATGACAGACTTAGGTTTGCTTTGCTATTATTTGGGAATTGAAGTGGCTCAAAAGAAAGGTGAGATTGTGATAAAGCAAGCTGCATATGCTACTAAGTTGCTTAAATTGGCTAGTATGCAGGATTGTAATGAAGTGAAATTTCCAATGGAACCTGAAATGAAACTTGGTAGACTAGAAAGTGAAGTGGATACTGATGCTACATTTTATAGGAAGCTAGTTGGTTCATTAAGATACCTAACACAGACCAGACCTGATTTAATGTTTTTAGTTGGGTACATGAGTAGATTCATGCAGAAACCAAAGGAACCGCACTTAAAAGCAGTGAAGCATGTTATCCGGTATGTAAAGGGGACACTGCATTATGGGTTGAGATATACAAAAGGTGATGGGACAGGTCTGGTAGGGTATAGTGATAGCAATTTTACTAGCCATGAAGAGGATGGTAAAAACACTTCGGGTAATATGTTTTATTCTAATGGTGCTTTGGTGTCTTGGAGTTCTACAAAGCAATTAACTGTTGCTTTATCTAGCTGCGAAGCTGAGTTTATGGCAGCTGCATCGGCTGCGTGTCAGGCTTTGTGGTTGGGAGGATTACTTGAAGAAGTCACTGGAAGAAAGTCTGAGGCAGTTGTGATAAAGGTTGACAATCGGTCGGCTTTGGCTTTGATGAAAAATCCTGTTTTTCATGGGAGGTCGAAGCATATAGACACTAAGTATCATTTCATAAGAGATTGTATTGAGAAAGGTCAAATTCAAGTGGAGTTTATGAGTAGCAACTTGCAGAAGGCTGATATACTTACTAAACCGTTGCCACGTTTAAAGTTCATAGAGATGAGGGCTTTAATTGGTGTTGAAAACTTTGAATGAATACTCTTTGGAATTAGGGGGGGTGTGTTGGATTAATTCCAAAAGTTAAAAGTGTATTTTTAGTTTGAAAGAAAGGTTAGTTAGTTAGAAGTTTGTTGGTTAGTTAAACTTGTGTTTAGGTGTTATATAAACCTTTGGGTTTAATAGTTTGTATGTCACACCCCAACCTTGACGGCGGAATCGTCGAGGCGTGAGAGTTACGATTGTTCACAGCCACATAACGCTATTGCCTGAAACATGTTAAAAATAAAAGGTCAACATATTGTTGGTGAGCATTCTATAGTTTTGAATACATAAGTATATAAAAGATGGCAATTCAAGTTATAAGTTAGTGAATAAAGTGATTAGGGATGTTATGAACAATGCAACAATCAAACCTCGACAATGTTTTACAAGTATCAAACGACGTTAATATTCTATTAACGTTAAAAGTATATACGATCAGCTAAGTGTACTTGAATCAACCAAGTAGGCTTGTCTTACCCATAGATCTATGACTTCGCTGGGCTAGCAATAGTTAATGATTATACATATAATGCCATAACATGGTAACCACAAAAGTTCAACTAACCACAACTCGCAAGTAAATTGCCATAAGTTTACAAGTCTCGAATAAGTTTATAAGTGCAATGATATAAGTTAACATGTTTCACCCCAAAGTGTGAAAATAAGAAAAAGGGGTATAGAAATACTCACTTGGTGATTAAGTATATATTGGATGATTAATAAGAAATAATAACCAGCGTCGTTTCAACGAGTTCCTTTACAAGGTACCTAAAACGTATTTATTACAAGATTAAGTTCAATATTAAGTTTATCATTTAGACGTGAACTAAAGTTTTAGGATTTTGAAGTTTTGTATATTATATTTATTCGGAGGAAATATATCTTTTAAGTGTTTTAATCTAGAAATAAAGTTAGGTTTAATATCGGATAATGTGTGAATATATTTCGTATATATTCTTTGTAATAATTATCGTTACAATAACGTATTATCCGATAAAAATTTATTAATCTAAATTAATTGCGTAAGTATATTTATAATGAATTATGTTTGTAAATAATTGTGAAATTATAAGATGTATAATTCCTACTATTTCCATGATTATTTCGTAACTAAACGTGATATAATGTCCATTTTATAAAAAAATAATTATTTATAATATTTATAAAATATTTATAAATATTATTAAGGTTTTTAAAACCAAAAAATTTACAGAAAATATTTATGTAACATTTTAAATAAGGGATATTTTTAAAACTTATTTTTATAATTTTTAGGAATTTTTATATATTTTATTAAAGCTTTAAAAAGCATAAAAAATAGATGTAGGTGCCCGGGGTCGAACCCGGGACCTTTTGTTTGACCTGGGAGCACGGGACCAGTGAACCAAAGGCCTAAGCCGCGGTTAAACTGGTTCCCATTTGGTTTTATCCTTGTTTAACCCGTTTCCCTTAACCCATTCGAGCCCTAGTTTGATCGAAGCTCGAATTGACCCTCGATTCAGTGATGTTTACCGAATTAAACATAGGGCTTTTAATCCCCATGTCAATACGATCATATAGGTATGTTTAATTACCTGATTGGATATTAATTTGATAAGAATAGATGAAGAACAGGTCGCGAAAATGGAGATATCAAATGATGATCAAATGCTGATGAAAACCAAATTGATTACACAGACACCTTCTAATGAAGAAAATGATCAAAAGCCTTCTGTCAATTTCGTGTATTGTAGCTCAGAACAGTGATCTCTATTAAGTTGCAGGTGCGATGAGAAGGAGAATCAAAGTGGATGTTTGAGTATGTTTCAGATGAATTAGAGAGTTGTGAACACTTAGGAATGAAGAAATGATCGTTTATATAGGTCAATTTTGACAATTGTTAATGTTGAGTGGTTTTAATTAGGTATGTTTAGTGGGTATTTTTAGTGGTCCATTATGTGAAATCCGGATGTTTTTTACTCGAATTAATGCGTGTTGACAGGTTCGCGATAACCCCACGATCGTTTTGGTGCATTCTGGGAATTTAAAATCCATGTTTTGGGCGAAATAGGGCTCGCCGGCGCCGCGGCCGGCGGTCGCCGGTCCGGCCACCGGAAACACGGGGAAGAGAGAAAGAACAGTAGGTGTTTAAAAAAAATTACACTCCGGCCCCTGTGGATTTAATGTGTTATTTTATGCTATTGTTTCATAAAATAAGTTTCATAATTTACAAAATTAGCCCCTGAACTTATAAATCCCATTTTTTTTTTTTACAAATTATTAATAGAAATATTTTTATTATTATGATGTTGTTATATTATTATTATTATTATTATTATTATTATATTATTATTATTATTATTATTATTATTATTAAGATTATTATTATATAAAAATATTTATTATAAGCTTTCAAGTCGAAGACAAGTTAAAGCCATATGCAAACGTAACCCGTGAGTTTCATATTAGGCAACAAGGGCACTTACAAAAATTATAACGACGTTAATTTTTTTTTTTTTAGTTAACATAAAATTACAAGATGTTACAGTCTCCCCTACTTTAAAGAATTTCGTCCGAAATTAAGAATAAACTAGGCGAACAAATACGGGTATCTCTCCTTCATATGATCCTCACGCTCCCAAGTGAACTCAGCTCCACACTTATTCTCCCAACGAACCTTGACAATTGGAGTAGTTGTGGTTCTAGTCTTCTTCATGATGCGATCCATAATTTCAACAGGTTTCTCAATAAAGTGCAATGACCCGTCGATCTGAATGTCCTCCAGTGGAACATGCAGACTCTCATCGGCCAAAACACTTTCTTAAGTTTGAGACATGAAACACAGGATGAACTCCACTAAGGTCGGAAGGTAGTTCTAGTTTATAAGCCACTTTCCCAATCCTTTTCAGGATTTGAAAGGTCCTACAAACCTTGGAGCTAGTTGCCCTTCTTTCCAAAGCGAATAACACCTTTCCATGGTGAAAAACCTTAAGAAGAACCATATCACCAACTTGAAAACCCAACGGCTACGATGCTTATCGGCAAACTCTTTTGTCGACTCCTTGCCACTTCAAGGTTCTGCGGATTGTAGTGACTTTATCGGTCGTTCTTGTATAAGTTCAGGACCAGTGATAAAGTTTCACCAATGTCAGTCCAACAGATCGGTGATCGGCATTTACGACCATAAAGTGCTTCGAACGGTGCCATCTTGATACTGTGAATCCAAGGATCGCAATTCAGGAATTATCAGTATTAAAATAAATCAATTTAATGATCGCGGAATTATCATTAATTGACGTTTAATTGTTTGAATGATTAATTATGAACACAACCACAGAAACACAGTAAAGTAAATGCAAAATCAATAATTATTCAAAGTATTTCATTAACTATAACGTAATGATTACAAAAGAATAATAATGAATACTATAAACAATCGAATACAGTGTATCAAATAATGTTGATGTTGATGCGACGGCAATTAGGGTTGCACAATGGTGTAACTTGACAGCCGTAATATTGATTGATTGTGTTCTCCGAGATGTGAAACCTAGGACTCATATTTATAGATGATTTGAGTCGGTTAAGGAAACACCGGATCTCTCGGGATTTGTTGTTGATCTTGTTGACTTGTTTGACTTCTTGGAATTGATAATCACACAAGTATAATGGTCTTCCGCAGGAGTCTGTCTTCCGCAGATCTTCTGTTCTTCCGTAGGAGATTTGCTTTTCCGTAGGAATGTTGTTCTTCCGTAGATAATCTTCCTTCCGTAGGAGTCTTCACTTCATGGAACTTGATCATCCGTAGGAACTTACACTTGGTCATTTGGTCTTGTATGAAACATATCTACGGATTAACAAAAGTTCATCCGTAGATGTTTCCTACACTTAGTCAGTTTTATCAAATCCATCCCAAGAATATGGTTTCTCCTGTCAAAGCACAATCAACACACATACATATATGGGGTTAACCTATAGATTCAAATCACATATATATATATTTTGACTGTTACAAATGTTAATTACAAGACTTGATTTTCAAGTACTAAGCCTATACAAAATTGATCTAGTCCTATACAATCTAGACCTAACAATACTCCCCCTTAGGCTTAGCTCCTTGTAATCAGTCCATCAAAACTGCTAGCTCCTTGACTTTGATATAATTTTGTTGTAGAAGTAAGATACAGCTGCCTTTTGATCATCATACTTGTATTTGATCTCCATTTTGCTGATCTTCTTCAGAGTCTCGTAGCCAAGTCCCAGAACATCCTCTTCTGTAGTGAGAGTCTCCAATACTCGGTCATTCTTCACTATTTCAAGTTCATCTTGTTCGGAGAGGCGAAGTTCTGAGACTTCTTCATATTCTGTTCCCTTCAGCAAGCCTGCATTATGTCTTCGTCGTTTGTAGGCTTTGCATGAAGTTTGTCGATGACTTGGATCATGTGTACAAGCAGGAACAGATCATTTTGAGCTGCTTCATCACTCAGCTTCGGAAAGAATTTGTCATGAAGGTAAGAAGTGTAGCTTGGATGAAGCAACTTGATCTCCGCAGGATCAAAGATCCTGATATTTCTGCACGTTTGTTCTCTGCATTTCTCATCAGCACCAGCTCTTTTGTCCTCTCTACATATCCCCACTCAGTGATAGGGAGTGTGTATTGAGTTCCTTCAATGCGTTTGATGGCTGCTGATGTTCTGTTGTTATATCCAACCCTCTTCAGAAATCATCATCTACTGAGTCAGAGGCATTGGACTTGGATCTTTTCTGCCCATGAGTTGTTCGTTTGTGAGCATCATCATCTCTTTTAGCTCCTATGATCACATCATCTTTGAACCTTGTTTTCAGTTGACCCACTCTGCTTGAGAAGTCCCTGCCCTTGGATGTATTGGATAATTTGTCAAAGTAAGGCTTTGCAGGTCCTTTAAATCATGTTCAGGAAGGCAGAGCACTGAAAAACATCACGGAAGTATTCAACTCTTCCTGATGTCCTTTTAATCACTGCACGATCCCACTCCTGATCATATTTCCACGCCATTATTTATTTTCTTCAGCTGAGTTGGGAGTTGTGATGTGATCAATCAACTGAATCAGAGTGGACTTCTGATCAGTGATTTCTCTGACAGTGGTACCAAGGGGCCATACTTTCCTGGAATGACTTCCCTTGGTTCCTGATGAGATCTTTAGCTTTATGCTGATCCTTGGGTTCCACAGTGATTGGATCAGCAGATGTTTGCTTTGTTGTCATCAGTAGGATGAGGAGCTGTTGTTCTGAATTTTACACCTGTTTCCAGCTCCACCTTCATTACATGCTCCATCATCCTCCGCAGCTCACCAGTAGTTCTTCCTTTAAGTTCATGTGGCTGGTAATTGTGACCCTGTAACCAGCAAGTCATATTGTACTTTGAAAGTTTTGCTGTGTCACAGTGGCCCAAATCTTTCTTTATTTCTCCAAGACTGGAAAGTGGTAAATGCTTCATAATCACAGTCTGGGATTATGAACCTTGCAATCTCAATTCTTTCAGCGCTTTGGTCATCTCTGAAGTGTTCATCCTCTCAACCATGTCATACGGAAACCATGGTTGATGAGGGTCATAAACATGCTGGAGTCAGGCCTCTCTTCTAAGATATCAGCAGTGTTAGAAGGTCATCGGCCTTTCCACTTTATCAGCAGTGGGGGAATCATCCGTGTTAATTCCTCCCACTCTTTGTCACTTTCTTCTTCTTCTCGGGAAGAAACCTTCACAGCAGAAACTTCTACTGAAGGTGTGTGATCAGGAGATGGAATTTTGATTTCTTCGGGGAGCTTTCTTCTTCTTGTTTCTTTTGTGTGGCTCCGAAGTATTTTCTTTTTCGGGTGTAGGATATCAGCGGCTTAGTAGCTCGACCCGATTGTTTTTCTGTTCAGCATTTGTATTCACTTTTGTTTTCAAATCAGATAGCTTTCTCTTCAGGCTCTCTATTTCAGATCCTTTTGCTTAATTAGCTCGGCCTTTTCATTTTGTTCTTGTTTCAAAGTTGCCTCTAGTTCCCGTTTGTTTTGAACAATGCATCAATGATTTCATTGTTGCATTGAGCATCTTCTCTCAGCCTTTTCAAACTGGCATCCTTCTTTGTTAGCTCTTCATCCTTTTCTTGGATGACTCCGTATAGCTCCACAATTCTTTGTTTTCTTTTGTTGGATTTAAGCACCAACTTGTTATATTTTGCACCAGAAAGCTCTTGCTCACAGGGATGTCGCTGTCACTTAAGTCATCTTCATTGTAAGCAGTGACATCCTGAGCAGAAGTTTGAGTCTCCCCGGGTTCATCAGCAGGTATTGGCTCGGTATGAGCTGATGAAGGGGGTCATCTGTGTGAGTTGGAGAGAAGGGAACAGTGCTGGCTTCAGATAGTAATTCGGTGTCTCCTGAGTGTACAGAGTGTACAGACTCAGTCACCTCAAGTGGTTCAGTCTCAGCACTTTCGGTGATTGGGGTTTGGGGATTCTGGTGGTGGTTGTATGGGTGATTGGATTTGGAGTGGAGAGAATGGTTGTGGTGATGAGATGAAGATGATGATATCAGAACAGGTGATTGGTGTGGTTGAATTGGAGAGATTGGTTGGGTGTGTTGAGGCTTGAAGGTGATTGTGGTTGTTGAGGTGATTGGCTTGATGATGCATGTTGTAGTGGTGGTGTTTGGATTGGTGATTGTTGTTGGTGTTGTGGTGTTTGGTGTGGTGAGTGAGAAGATTGAGCAGAATCAGCAGATGATTCAGCTTCATCTTCCCACGCCAACTCTTGTGGCAGATCAGCATGTGGATCAATAACATGAGCAAACATAGGCATGTCAGGACCCTCATACTTTCCACTCAGTTTATTCAGCACCGATTTGTTCAGGTGAGCTTGAACAAACACTTCTCCAACCCTGTTCAAGCTTGGGAGCTCTGAGTTAATCACCAATTGCAGGAATCTGGGGAACATGTACATCTTCTCATTCTTTTGCAATTTGACTTGCTCGCACAGACAGTTGAAGATGTATCTTGCATAATTGTAGATTCTTCCCTCGAACACCCCAATAATTCCTGATGAGATGTGTCGAGAAAATCTGTCTAATCCCGACTTTCTGTTAGACATGCACTTCAGGTAGGTGTGACATAAGAACCTGTAAGGTTTGCACAGCCTACCCTTCTTGATTTCTCCTTTTTCATAATCACCATCGTACCCCATGAGATTGAATACCTTTTCTATGTATTCATTCTCGAAAACGTCCGGGTGACCTATCTCTCTATCTCCGAGTTCCAAACATCTTCGTAAGGTGCTTTCATTCACTCGAAGACGCTGACCCAGAACTTCAGCCACTATTACCTCCTCATCGTTTTGTTCTTCCACTCGGGCTGAATTCCAAAATCCGATTATGTGCGACTGATGGATCACAGGCTCAGCCGTCAAGGCGTAGAAGAGCCTGGATCGTCGGAGATATCTGATGATATCTCGACATCCTTCCGCTGCTGGATCATCAGCGTTCAAGTATGCGCACACATTATGCTCCTTAGCAAATCTATTTGCCATCTGCAAAGAAAATCAAGTTAGAAACCACGCAGTTGAATCGTTTGAATGACAATAATCGATTAACCAGTTCCGTATTGATGTTTACGACATGATTTACCTTTGCAGTAACTGTAATCGGTTACTGGATAATGTTGATATTTTGAAAATTTGAAAAGGGGGAAAAAGTGCGATTTTCTAGGTTATCTGAAAAAGTGCTCTGTAAAAGTGAAATGAATTTTAAGAGTCAGACACCTTATTTGTAGTCCAACAAATTAACTTCTTTTATTAATTATGTTGGGCCCACATTATGTTGGGCCCACTTTCATTTATTCCTTTATTGGACCCACTTCCATTTATTCTTTTCATATCCCAAGTGTTTAGAATGCATTATCTCTTCCGCAAAACATCTGCGGAACCTTGACATCTGCGGATGTCAACATCTGCGGAACCTTAACTTCTGCGGATGTCAACATCTGCGGAACTTTACATTGGATGTAAGTTCAAATAATGCATTTGTTTGTTTTGCTTGTTTTGCTGCTGAATCAGAGATCACATAATACTTCTACGGATGAGCGGTATTACTGTGACTTCTGCGGATGCAGAAATTTCACTTTACTTCTACGGATGAGAAGTATTACTGAAACTTCTGCGGAGCTTAAAGTTTAGAAAACTTTAAATGTATGATATCTACTTAGTAGACTCAATTATTGATGTTGGACATTGTTGACTTCATTTGCATGGCAATGTAGTACAAGAAAGCAAGTGTCCTGTATCCTGCATTCAAGTTAGTGCTCAAGATCCAATTCCTTCAAAATAATTCAGATCAATTATCAGCTTTTATTGTTTGTTTTTCATGCATGAACTACTCCCCTAAATTTGTGATTAATGTGAAACTGTTGCATTCATCATAAATTTAAGTTGTGAACAGGCATGACAGGCTTATGACATTCTAAATGAGAGAAATTCTGTTGAAATAACAATTAAGCATCTGTGAAACAGGTACATGCATGCATATATATATAGAGGGATCATACTATAAATTGGCTTCTGCTGATGTGTTAGTTGATTCAACACATATCTGATTGCAAGTATATAAATCCACTTAAATTCAAACAAGAGTGTTGTATCAACTAGGCATGCAAGTTATCATGTTGTGAAGTTTGTTAATCAGTAGCAGTCATGAGTCCCACATTCAATTATCGTTAGAGTATGTCTTCCGTAGATGAGGCAAATCACTACATTCCACACTTAAAGACTATGTACATTAAGTTATAAGTTCTATCTTGAGACAATGTTCAGTCTCATGAATGCTTTGATGTGATAGCTTGAGCTTGATGTTCAATGGATCACAAGTGATTCCTTTTTAGAGCTGAAATATGATCTTCATAGTCACCAGGTTTACTTTCGTAAAACAGAGGTGAACTTTAACCCAGGTCTTTGTTGACACAAAACAGAGGGAGAATGAAGATCACACTTGTTAATCACATTCCCAGGTCTTTGTTCACACAAAACAGAGGGAATATGACTTTGCAAAGATAGAATATTATAAAGTATTTTACATAGTGTGCTTGTGTAAGTGATTTGAGCACAGTAGGAGAGACATACCTTCATGATTCTCAAATGGAATCCTCACAGACAGTTACCTCATGTTTTTAGTTTGGCATGCTCTTAGCTTTGTTTCCACTCAAGTTGAACCTACTCACATATCAGTATGATATAAGTCAGATTGAGTGTTGTTTAATAGCCAAGTATAGTCTACTATCATTTCCCATATATAATGCATGTATAGATGTTCTAACAGACACTTAAGTTATCCTCAACGATTACTCTTCACAAAGTCAGTCATAAGCTTTTGTTGATTTATTCTAAGTTAATCATCCCTAAAGATTCTATCAGAAAATTGAATCTAACAGAATCAAATGCTTTAGTAAACAAATCAGCAAGCTGATTGGTTGTGTCTACTTTGACTAACTTAATTAGACCCTTTTCTGAACAATCTCTTAGAAAATGGTATCTAATTTCAATGTGTTTAGTTTTACTATGTTGAACTGGGTTAGCAGTTATAAACATAGCAGCTGAATTATCAATATGAATTGGTGTGTGAAGGAAATTGTAACCATAATCAAGTAATTGGTTTTGCAACCAAAGTACTTGAGAGCAACCTGCTGAAGCAGCTATGTACTCTGCTTCAGCCGTGGATACAGATACATTTGTTGCTTCTTGCACTGCCATGAAACAAGTCTTGGTCCTAAAAATTGACATCCACCAGTTGTGGATTTTCTGTTGTTGTTGCACCCTCCATAGTCACTATCTGAGTATGAGTAGAGGCTAAAGTCTCCATCTTTGGGATACCAAAGTCCCAATGCAGGTTTGCCTTTCAGATATCTGAAAATCCTCTTTACAGCATTCAAATGGGACTCCTTTGGGTCTGATTGTACCTGGCACAAACACAAACAGCAAACATTATGTCAGGTCTACTGGCAGTTAAATACATTAAAGAACCGATCATGATCTGTACAATCGTTGATCTACGGATTTGCCAGCAGGGTCAGGCACAATCTTGTCTATTGTTGATGCTGGTGTCTTGCATGAAGTGGAATCAGCAAGATTGTACTCTTCAAAATTTGATGAATGTACTTCTCTTGATTGATGAAAATGCCATCTGATTTCTGATGAAATTGTAAGCCAAGGAAGAAAGTCAATTCTCCCATGGAGCTCATCTGAAATTCAGATTTCATTAAGTCTTCAAAGTTTTGACACAGCTTCTTATTGGTTGATCCAAATATGATGTCATCACATATATTTGAACAACCAAAAGATCTTGATGTTCTGTTTGAGGAAGAGTGTCTGATCAATAGTTCCTCTCTTGTACCCATTCTTCAGCAAGAAGGATGATAGTGTATCATACCACTTTCTGGGTGCTTGATGAAGACCATACAAGGCTTTGTCAAGCTTGTATACTCTATGTGGATAATCAGGGTCTTCAAAACCAGGGGGTTGTGCCACATAGACTTCTTCATCAATTTTCCCATAAGGAAAGCACACTTGACATCCATCTGATAGACTGTGAACTTCTTGAATGCTGCATAGGCTAGGAAGACTCGTATAGCTTCAATCCTTGCAACTGGGGCAAAGACTTCATCATAGTCTATTCCTTCTTCCTGAGTGTATCCCTGTGCAATGAGTCTGGCCTTGTTTCGTACTATGATACCTCTGTCATCCAGCTTGTTCTTGAAAAGCCATCTTGTGCCAATTGGATGTTGACCTGAAGGCAAATCGACAAGAGTCCACACTTTCTGTTTTCTAAATTGTTGCAACTCTTCTTGCATGGCCTCAATCCAGCTGTTGTCTTTCAGTGCAGCTGTGATGTTGCAGGGACTGTTTGAGATAAAAAGCAGGTGAACAAACAAATGTTTGCCACACCTCCTTTGCTCCTTGTGGTTCTGGCATGCAGGTCCCCAATGATGTTGTCTGTGGATGAGATTGTGTACTCTGCTTGTTGAAACAGCATCAACTTGAACTGTGGAGTCTAAGTTTGAGAATCCATTGAAGCAGATGGTGTTAGCTGAGAAGTGAGTCGATGAAATAATCAAAAGACTCATGGTCATTAGGATCAGCTGGTGTTTGATTGCTGCTTTGTCTTCTTCCGAGGAAGTTCTACGGAAGCAGTATTTTGTTCTTCCGCAGGAAGTTCTACGGAAGCAGTATTTGTTCTTCCGCAGGAAGTTCTACGGAAGCAGTATTTGTTCTTCCGCAGGAAGTTCTACGGAAGCAGTATTTTGTACTTCCGTAGGAGTTATATCATCCAGGATGAACAATGTTGGTCAGCTGGTAATGGTTGGATGACTGCCTCTTCATTTCTAGCATCAGTAGTAGTAACATCTGGATGAGGGAACATGCTGATGAATTTACATGTGCTGGGGATGAAGAGTTAGCTTCTCCAGAAATAGCTTCATGCTGCTGACTTGATCTTTGCTGTGGTTCAGGTGGCACACGTGCTCTTGGTGGATCAGCTGTTAAAGGCACTTCATTCACACTTGGTGGCACAAAAGGATAACATGTATCCGCAGCACCTGCATTGATCAAAAACCAGTGTTAAATGATTCTGTTAATGCATCTATATCAAATAACCAAGATGATCCTTTTACATTGGTAGTAAACATGGATTCATCAAAAGAAACATTGGGAGTTTCTTCAACTATGTTATGTTCTGGAATGTACACCCTGTATGATTTAGAAGTGGATGAATATCCAACAAAGAAACCATCATAGGCTTTTTCAGAAAATTTTCCCAATTGTTCTTTAGTATTTAAAACAGACACATGACACCCAAAAGCTCTAAGATATCCTATAAAAGGCTTTCTTTTAAATAAGAGTTCGTAAGGTGTTTTATTATGTTCTTTGACTATCAAAGTTCTATTTGAACATTGCAAGCTGTATTCACAGCTTCTGCCCAGAATGTATGGGCAACTGAGAATCAGCTAGCATTGTTCTGGCTGCTTCTATCAGTGTTCTATTTCGCCTTTCAGCCACTCCATTTTGTTGTGGAGTTCTTGGGGCACTGAATTGTCTAGCTATTCCTTTAGTCCTGCAAAAAGAATCCAAATCAGCATTAACAAATTCAGTTCCATTGTCACTCCTAAAAATTTTAACTTTTAAATCAAGTTGATTCTCAATCTTGATTACAAAGTCCATTAATGTTTCAGATGTTTCACTTTTATGTTTTAAGAAAAAGACCCATGTAAATCTAGTGAAATCATCAACTATCACCAAACAATATTGTCTTTTTCCAATGCTCAGCACATTGGTTGGACCAAAGAGATCCATGTGAAGCAATTTGAGTGGTGTAGTGTTTGTGTTGATTGTTTTGGATTTGTGAGACACTCTGTGTGTTTTCCTTTATAACATGAAGAACAGTGATTAGAACAATGAAATTCTTTCTTGGTAATCCAATGACTAAGTCATTTTCACCAATTTATTCATGTTCTTCATGTGGAATGGACAAGCCTTCTATGCCACAATTGAGATTCATCTTCGGAAGTTTGGACAGCAGGCATGTCTCATGTTGGTGAGTGTTGTGTTGTCATATCCAAATATATGTGTTGCCTTTTCTTGATGCTTTAAGAAGTATCCAGTCTGCTGGAACTGTAAAACCTGGCTTAAGAATGTAACAGTTAGTGTTATCAAATAGTGTTAAATAATTTTGATCACAAATTTGGGAAACACTAAGTAAATATACTGCAAATTTTCACAGTAATTTACTTTTCAAATGTTAAAACACCATTAGTTACCATTCCTTCACCAACAATTTTACCTCCCTTCTTATCCCCACCAAATGCCACATAAGAGGCATGTTTATGTTGAAGTCATGGAGAAGTGCACAGTTGCCTGTCATATGTCTGGAACAACCACTGTCAACATACCACTTGTTGTCAGCTCTCCATAATTGTTCCTGCACACAAAAAGAAAACTAATTAGAATTGACAACCCAAGGCTTAATTGTCTTGGATTTGCCAGTTGTGTCAACAATAGTTACTCCTTCATGAATTAATCGTGAAGTTTCATTATTAGTGTTTCTTTTGATCTGATGTTGTGAGGATGATTCTGTTGAAGATGATTCGAGGTTCTGAGTGTCTTCATGCTTATCCGAATCTTTCTTCAACTTAGCTTGTTTTGGTTGGTATCTCAACTTTGAAGAAGATCCTGTAGTCTTGAAGGTTTCTTCATCTTTCTGTTTTGATTGGGACACAGGAGTTCCTTTATCAAAGTTGTCAAAGAAATCATCAACAGCTTCCGGTTGTTTATCAGACAAATCCACCTTTTATGAGGTGTCTTAGCCTGTGTTGGCATTTTCTTCTTCACAGTCTTGTCAGCAACAGATGATCTTTTCTTTGAATTTGTTTTTCCTTCTCAGGCTTTGTCTTTTGTCACTTTCTGAGTCTGATGATGTACCTTGTGATTTCTTGTTGCTCTTTTCTTGTTCTTCTTATTAAAATAACATTCCTGAGTGGAATGGTTATTTTTGTCACATATGGCACAATGTTTGTTGAAGAAACAGTCATCAGTCATGTGATTGTTCATGTTGCAAATGGAACAGTAACTACTGAAGTAGCATTCATCAGTGCTGTGATTCTTCATATCACACCATTTGCAATATTTCTCAGAATTTTCTTCTTCAGCCTTCTTTTTGGTTTTTTCTGACTAGCTGAGCCATCAGTTGATTTCTTCTTGGGTTCATCAGCTGGTAATCCATGTTTATTTGTGGATGGCTTCTGTGTTTGACATTTAGCTTTTGTGAGCATGTTTGATGTTTTCCCTTTATCTCATCCACAGTATCAGTATCTTTCTTCCGTTGTTTTTCTGCGGAATCATTAGTCTTTGTCTCCGCAGATGATCTACGGACTTGGCAGTTTTTGCTTTCCGCAGATGATCTACGGATCCTCAGTCTGTTCTTTCCGAGGATTCTTGTTTGAATTTTCTTACCTTTATCAGATGACAAAGGTGATTTTGTGCTTGATCCGCAGCTGTCGATCTTGGGAAGATGCAGTTCTTGTAATCCTTCATTAAGTTCAGCAATCCTCTTACAAATGGTCTTCAGCATGTTCCGTTGCTTTGGCGGATATTGCAGCTTTGATTCTTCAAGGACTCGTGGAAGACCAGGTTCAACTTGAACATTCTTACCAATGTTCAGTTGAACATTATCATGTTCATCAGAATCATCCAGGTCATCATAGTTATCAAAATCTGATTCATTATGTTTAATTGACTCTGATTCAGTTGATTCAGTTTCACTCATCTCAGCTTTATTGTTGTTATTTGACTATCTTTTATGTCAATTGGTGCTTTGCACAAAATGATTTGACAAGTTGTTAGTCATTGTTTCAGGTAAAGGTGTGTAGTTATTATTAATAGGTGGTGCCACTGCATTATAACCAACCCTGACCTGTTCTTTGATTCAATATGAGATTGAGTAACTTCTCATATTGCTGAGATGATAATTGAAACTTCTGAAGTTTCACTTCAGTAGATGCATGATCAGCCATGGATTTTGTTAAGGAAGTGGTCAGATGCTCAACTTGGGCTTTTAGGCTGTAGTTTTCAGAAACATATTTTCTAAATCTTTTTGTAAAGAGTTTATTTTGATTTGATATAGTTTCTGTTCTCTTAAGTGTGATTCATTTAAAACCATTGTTCTTTTACTTTATCAGCCAGTTGTTGAGCATGGACTCTATATCTTTCAACTTCCTCAACACAAGTTGATGAACATAACCTCTCTTTTACCTTTGGCCATTGGAGGAACTTTGTTTTCCATATGTGCCATCAGTGCTTGATTCTCCTCTATCACTTCCTTCTCATACAAACTCCAGTCACAAGTTCCATCCTGAAGTATGATCAGCCTGTCTCTTTAGAGTTACTTGGTCCTGCTGATGTATTTGTGGCTGGTGGGGATGTGAGCTGAGGTTGTCTATGCAGAGATCTTTGAGAGGTTGGCTGCTGATTTGATAGTGTTGTGTGCTGATGTGTGTTGTTGCTGCTGCTGATGCTGTGGAGTTGATTGTTGATTGCATTCTCTAGAAAAATGACCATAGAGATTGCACTTGTAACATCTGACCTTAGACTTATCAACTCCAATCTTCGATGTTTTGCTAGCTGCTGCCAGATTTTTGTTTCTTCGAAGATATTGCTTGGCTGTAGGCAATCATAGCCATCTGCCATTGTAGATCCATCTCTTCTACAACATCAGGAGGGAGTTCCTCCAAATCTTGCTGGCAGATGTTTGCTGCTGTAAGGGAACTTCCAAGATAAGCTTGAAAGCTAGAACTAAAAGCTGCAAAGGCTGCTTTTGTTCTTCAGAATCCAATATCACAGTTATTGGTTCTGAGTTTGCTGTTGCTGATGTTTCTCTTTCTCTGAAGATTTAGCCTTTTCCTTTGAGTTTTGCTTTGAGATGACTTCTTAGTGGGTTTGGATGCATAGAAACTTCTTCTCTCATCATCACTCAAGCACAAGAGTTATCATCTTCATTATTAGAAATAAATGCACTTCCAGCATTCTTTGTTTCCTTGAAGTGATAAGTGAGACATGAGTTTCACACTCTTGTTTCTTGATTGTTCATCCAGTTCAAGTGCTTCAACCTTGGCAACTAGTGTATCTAGACCAGTTGTCTTCAGATCTATAGTGTTTTTGAACATGGAGACTGTTTGCTTCCAACTTTCAGGTAAAGTATGGAGCATCTTTGTTCAGTTCCTCAGTTGTGTATTTAACTCCAAGATGTTCATCTCAGTGACGAGTTGCATGAATCTATGGAGTTGCTGAGGAATTGACTCACCCTCAAATGATGAAAAGTTTCATACTGTGATCTAAGGGTGTCTTCCTTATGCTTCTGATTTCATCACTCCCTTCACAGAGAGTGTGAAGTATCTTCCATAGGGAATTTGCTGTTTTATAGTTCTCGCACCTTATCAAGATTTCTTCAGGTAAAGCCATACTAAGCAAGCTGTATGCTTAATATCGACTTTAACCTTCTTGACATCATCAGGTGGCAAGTCCTTAGTGCTGATTGGCTGGTTTTTGTCATTATAATCCGGCCCAAGAGTGGGTGGAATATAAGGACCTTGTGTGATGGACTCCCACAAGTCAGAATCAGTGTAGTTCACATGATTTCTGAACTTGATCTTCCAGGATTTAAAGTCAGCTTTTGTTTCCAACTTTGGTGGTTGATAAGATCCTCCTCCAAAAGTACTCATGTTTAACTGCAAAACAAGATTTAAAATTAAGTGCTTGAATTGACAAATCTATCAAAGACGCAGATCTAGTATTCAATGGATTTGAATATAGATCTAAATCAAACAAGCAATAGAAGAATGCTTGCTGAAAGACAAGTCGTTGATTTATTGTTTGAAAATCAATTAAACAATTTTAATACTGATAGATCAATTGATCTAAATCAATGAGCACCAAGGCTCTGATACCACCTGTGAATCCAAGGATCGCAATTCAGGAATTATCAGTATAAAATAAATCAATTTAATGATCGCGGAATTATCATTAATTGACGTTTAATTGTTTGAATGATTAATGAACACAACCACAGAAACACAGTAAAGTAAATGCAAAATCAATAATTATTCAAAAGTATTTCATTAACTATAACGTAATGATTACAAAAGAATAATAATGAATACTATAAACAATCGAATACAGTGTATCAAATAATGTTGATGTTGATGCGACGGCGATTAGGGTTGCACAATGGTGTAACTTGACAGCCGTAATATTGATTGATTGTGTTCTCCGAGATGTGAAACCTAGGACTCATATTTATAGATGATTTGAGTCGGTTAAGGAAACACCGGATCTCTCGGGATTTGTTGTTGATCTTGTTGACTTGTTTGACTTCTTGGAATTGATAATCACACAAGTATAATGGTCTTCCGCAGGAGTCTTGTCTTCCGCAGATCTTCTGTTCTTCCGTAGGAGATTTGCTTTTCCGTAGGAATGTTGTTCTTCCGTAGATAATCTTCCTTCCGTAGGAGTCTTCACTTCATGGAACTTGATCATCCGTAGGAACTTACACTTGGTCATTTGGTCTTGTATGAAACATATCTACGGATTAACAAAATTGTTCATCCGTAGATGTTCCTACACTTAGTCAGTTTATCAAATCCATCCCAAGAATATTGTTTCTCCTGTCAAAGCACAAATCAACACACATACATATATGGGGTTAACCTATAGATTCAAATCACATATATATATATTTTGACTGTTACAAATGTAATTACAAGACTTGATTTCAAGTACTAAGCCTATACAAAATTGATCTAGTCCTATACAATCTAGACCTAACAATACTCGAGTGATAACTATTGTTATACGAAAATTCCGCGAGCGGTAAATGCG